>JAINUG010000254.1:150000-332500 GCA_029706075.1 Aldrovandia affinis | reverse complement strand
GAAGCGCTGCCTCCTCTGAGACAGCACTCGTTGGTGCTGTCGACTGTAATTCCGCCACTGTGTCGGCTTCCTTCCCCCCTCCCTGGGGCGGGAAGCCAATCGCCGCCCCGGTGGCACTCCTGGCGCGACTGGGAATCGAACCCCGGTCGCCATGGCCAGCGTCGAATGTTGTAACCACTAGACCACGCGGGAGACCCTTCTATGATTTATACTCAATACTTTTTGCTGTGTGTCCCAGCATCCTGTTGGTCTTTTTCACTGCTGTAGTCTTTTTCACTGCTATAGCACACTGCTTTAATGCCAACAGACTTTGATCTGAACTACAACTCCCAAGTCTTTTTCAAATTGAACACCTACTAATTTTTCTCCTCCCATAAAACACTCCTGTCTTATGTTTTTATTTCCCACATGAATCCCACATGCACTTTACATTGAGCAATATTGAACGTCATCTGCCATGTTGCTGCCATTTTTGTTTAAATCAACCTGGATTACTTTAGTCTATTCCAAACTGTTTGCCAAACCCCCAAGTTTTGTCTAGGCTCAAATCAAAACACTTTGTAGCTTCCTCAAAGATGTCCAGGAGGTTTGTTAGGCATGACCTCCCTTTGAGAAAACCATGTTGGCTCTCCCCTAAAACACTATGATTTTTCAGGAATAATACCAACTTGTTCTTAATAATACTTTCCAGTATTTTACATGAGCTGCAAGTTAAACTGACCTATAGTTCCCTGGGTAAGTACGGTCCCCCTTCTTATATATTGGAATTATACTACCTTGCTTCCAGTTATCTGGTATTTTTCCAGTGTTTAGGGATCGCATGAAATTATTTGTCAATGGTTTATATATAATTTCTCCAAGTTTTTTGAGTACTCTGGGATATATGCCATCCGGGCCTGCTGCCTTATTTGTCTTAAGTTTATTTTTCTTTTTTTCTAGTTTTTCTGTCCCTTATCTCAACGTCCTCTAAAACATTCTGTACATTGGCTATACTTTTAGGCATATTTACAACCTCTTCTCTGGTAAAGTTCTCAACAAAGTAACTGTTTAGTGTGTTAGCAATATCCTTATTATTATAAAGCAAAGTTCCTTCCTTACTCTTAATGCACGTAACCTCATCATTGACTTTCCTTTGTCTACTGCAATATTGAAAACAGGATTAATTTGAGCATCTTTGGAAATTTGCATTTCAAAGTGCTTTTTAGCTACCCTTACTTCCTTTTTAACCTTAGCCTGCTTATTTCAATAATTTAAAAAAAGACAGTTTTTTCACCTTATTTTTGGAATGAATTTACACTGTGCATCTACAATAACCGTTTTACATTTAGTCCATTTTTCCTTCACAGTTTTGCAATCTGGAGGTTTTACATTGCTTACATTTTCTCTCATTTGATTAAAGTCAGCCTGTCTGAAGTAAAAAGAAATCTAGAGTGAGAAGAGACGGTCTTAACTTGCTAAAAATATCAAAAGCAACTTCTCTCTGATCACTCCAGATGTGAGATGTTACGCTCTAGTGGTTTCGCTACCTTTTCGCTGCAACTAGCGGTCAGGATTATTACACAAAACCAGATTCAGCATTGATTTCCCTCTCATAGGCTGAGTAACAGACGGCAGTAAAAAACAGTCATTAACCAACTCCTCTTCACATTTACCCTGACCTGTCACTACCTCCCAATTCTTAGAGCGATAACTGAAGTCACCCATTATTAACATCTCTTCATCTGCACAGCCTTGTTTGTATTTCATTGAGCATAGCATTTATGTTGCTGTCTGAATTGGCGGTCTGTAGCATACTCCTATATTAAGGCTCATGATCTCCCAGTAATCTAATCCAGATGTCCTCACAAGGACTGAATGAGTTAATTCCTGGGATTTCCTGCACATTAAAATCTTCTTTCACATAAAGGGCCACACCCCCATCTTTTTTATTTGTTCTGTCTTTCCAGAGCAATTTGTACCCCTACACATTATATTCATCCCCATCCACTGCACTAAACCTGTCTCTGTAATCCCAACAACATCCTAACCCCCACTGAACACAATAGCCTCCAGTTCCATATGCTCCAGTTTATGCTTCTAGTATTTAAACACATGAACTTCAGAGTATTACACAAACCTATTCTCATTCATTTCCACATCTAAACTGTGCCAAACCACCTCTATTAACATGATGCTCTAAAAGGTCTTTATTAATTATATCCTTAAAGGTATTATTACACTTTGCCCTGCTTTCTTCCATCTGGGCAGTCTGTGCCTCCCTTCTTAATACTACTATTCCTTTACCCCCCCCCTCCCACCTCAGTCCCTAGTTTAAATATTCCTCCGCTACCCTAAGCATACGCTGGCCCAATGCATCTGTACCCCTCCGGTTCAGGTCTACCCAGTCACGCTTGTACAGGTCACCCCTGTTCCAAAAGGAGTCCCAGTGCCCCATAAACCTGTACCCCTCTTTCCTGCATCAGGTTTGTAGCCTGTACGTGTTAAATCTCCATATAAAACTCTGCTTCCCTTTACTAGCACAAAGATAGTAGTGAAAAAGCGATGCTTCCCACAAAACTTGTCAGACCTTCAAAGGATTCAGCCATTGCTGAAGAAAAAGTGTCTGCAAAAACTACTCTGAAGCTTCTGAGGAAACACTTCCTTACTTATCCAATTATGGCATGGTGCATGGATAAACAACTTGTGTGGGAAAGAGAGGGATCTATCGACAGAGTAAAAAAAAGCTCAAACTCAAACTAAAATTACATTTTACATGTCACTCCTCATCGATGTGTGTGTGTGTGTGTGTGTGTGTGTGTGTGTGTGTGTGTGTGTGTGTGTGTATATATACACACATACACAAAAACATAACAGTGAGTTAGTCTGTTTAGAGTGTCACTCAGCGCAAAAATGACATGATGAAATGACATGTTTTTGCCATCGACCGCCCTTAATCTTTCTTCCCAGCAGAACCGGTGGAAGAATGTTAAGAATGGGCTGATCTTTGTGGTAGAGGCTCCATCTTCGTCTACATCGCCCAGACCCAAGTTAACAATCAAATAAAAACTTAAATCTGCTTTCAATCTAAACTGGAAGGCAGGATCCTGTTTTACTCTACAATGTTTAAGCTGTATAAAGTATTACTAATAATTTGAAATAGTGGGGAATACTTTGTGTCTGTAAATACTGTGTTTATGAAGAATATGAGCATGAGGTCATCAGCACATGAGGTCATCAGAGCATGGCTAAATGTGAGATGAGCGCATGAGGTCATGAGAGCATGGCTAAATGTGAGATGAGCGCATGAGGTCATGAGAAGGCATGGCTAAATGTGAGATGAGCGCATGAAATGTCATGAGAGCATGGCTAAATGTGAGATGAGCGCATGAGGTCATGAGAGCATGGCTAAATGTGAGATGAGCGCATGAGGTCATGAGAGCATGGCTAAATGTGAGATGAGCGCATGAGGTCATGAGAGCATGGCTAAATGTGAGATGAGCGCATGAGGTCATGAGAGCATGGCTAAATGTGAGATGAGCGCATGAGGTCATGAGAGCATGGCTAAATGTGAGATGAGCGGCTAAATGAGGTCATGAGAGCATGGCTAAATGCGAGATGAGCGTCATGAGGTCTAAATGTGAGATGAGAGAGCATGATGCTAAATGTGAGATGAGCGCATGAGGTCATGAGAGCATGGCTAAATGTGAGATGAGCGCATGAGGTCATGAGAGCATGGCTAAATGTGAGATGAGTGCATGAGGTCATGAGAGCATGGCTAAATGTGAGATGAGCGCATGAGGTCATGAGAGCATGGCTAAATGTGAGATGAGAGCATGAGGTCATGAGAGCATGGCTAAATGAGAGATGAGAGCATGAGGTCATGAGAGCATGGCTAAATGTGAGATGAGCGCATGAGGTCATGAGAGCATGGCTAAATGCGGTCCAGAACAGAGTGAACTAGGCCGCATTGAAGCCTCCTCCTCACAGGCAAACTGCTGATTGCATGGAACTGCGAACTTTATTTATTTTTCTTGCGTTTTGCCGCGTTAAGCATTTTTTGTGTATTCATTTATTTTATGGACCAAAAATGCATCCAAATGAATCAGCAATACTGCTTTCTTTAGCTGCAGCTGGAAATGCAGTCCTATCAGAGCAGCTACTAATGTGAATATAAATGTATCCTCGCCGAAAATGAACCTAAGATATGAATAGACAATAATTGGCACGTCTCAGAAGAGAGACGTTTAAACTCAGTGCTCTTACCATGTCATGCACGGCTCCAGGAACCACCTGTCACGTTTGTCACGAAGTGGTGTACACCTTCAATCCAGGTTCATAATATAATAACATATGCCATTTGGCAAATGCTTTTATCCAAAGCGTCTTTCAGGTGTGAATGCATACATTTTTCAGTATATCATTTACATTGACATTTTAGGCATTTAGCAGATGCTCTTATCCAGAGCGACTTACACAGTTTACATTTCTTAACATACAATCCATTTATACAGCTGGATATTTTACTGAAGCAATTCAGGTTAAGTACCTTTAGCTCAAGGGTACAGCAGCAGATGTGTCCCACCTGGGAATTGAACCAGCAACCTCCAGTTACAAGTCCAGTTCCCTAACCATTACACTACATGACGCCCTATGTAGTATATGTATATTGTATGTATATTCCCCAGTGGGAATCAAACCCACAACCTAAGCGTTGTTAACGCCATGCTCTACCTATGGAGCCACACACACCAATGTTATTTTTATTTTTTATACAGTACAACAGTACAATTAATCACTGATATAATGTGCTCGATGAATTGTACGCGTGTTTATACCCAAGGCTCGTTTCCAACGCCAGTCCCATGGGAAATCATAGCTTAGCAACTGAATAATTAAAAATGTAAGAAACGCAGTGACAAGGAAGTTATCTAGTAAGGGTTAAAAAGTATTAAACCAAAATCTTGAAGCCCCTCGTTCCATTCGCCCTACCTACAATTTAGTGCATCCCCTCTGTATATTCTTTTTTTTTTTTTTTTGATGTGTAGTCATACGTATTATCATGCATGATGACATTTTGTAAAAGGTTTGTGTCTTTTGTCCATATTGACACCTATGATATTCTATAGGACATGTAAGACATCAGTGTATAAATATCTGTGATCTAGTTGTCTAATTATATATATTTTTGTTTGGTTTGTTTCAGATTTTCTCCCATTCTCTCCCAATTTGGTAGCCAATTACACCCGCTATTTTCAAGTCAATCCCCCCTGTATTGTGAGTTCACTGCCGTAGCCCTGTGACCGGTAGTGACAAAGGCGAGGCATCGTCTCCTCTGAGACGGCACTCACCAGGCTGTCGACTGTAACCCGGTACTACAGAGCCACTCCTGTATGCAGCAAACATTCTGTCCCTCCCCCCTCCCCTCCCTGGGGCGGACAGCCAATCGCCGCCTGCCGGTGGCACTCCCGGCCAGAGCCGACTCTGGTGCAGCCGGTGGAATTGATCCCCAGTCGCCGTGGCCAGCGCGAACGTTGTAACCACAAGACCACCCGGGAGGCCTAATTATATAAAAAAATTTTAAAACCTGTTTCAATTGAACTAATTAGACAACAGGCGTTCTCTGTATGTGTGTGTCTCCACTCCACTGATGACAGTGCAGAGCCTTCGGCTGTGTTCGAAACCGCTCCCTATTCCCTAAATAGGGCACTATATAGTGTGTTCGCCATTTTGTAGTGGTGTTCCAATTCTCAACGGTTAATTTCGTTCACTATATAGTCCACTATAAAATACCCACAATTCACAGCGATTTCCAGTGAACAGCGAATGTACCCTACAATTTCTCCCGTATACCACAATGCAATGCGGTCGTGTCTTAGTTAGCTCACGACTTCCATAACAGTAGCTATTGGTGGCTAAAGCAGTGGCTAGCAGACAGCACCACAGTTGACAAAACCACACTTGCACATCATTAGAATTTCAACAATTTATGACAAATGACGTTCAGTGTAGTGTCCAAAAACAGTTTAATCGTTCACTACATGGAACACTACATAGGGAACACTACATAGGGAATAGGGAATGTCTGCTTCACTTGTGCGTTGCACCTGCACCTTGCACCTGCACTGCAACTGCTAAGTATGCAATTAAATTAAGATATATTTTTCTATCTCAGTCTCCCTGCACTTATCTTCCTCATGGGTTGAGAGCATGGGGGGGGTTTTAACGCTTCACAGAAATTGTTGGTCACACAAGATTTTTAAAGCATAAATAATAATAATACATATTTCAATAATTAAAAACTACAAGTTACAAATGTACTGAATAAAGTTTTATTCTGTTTATTAATCCCTGTTTGCAATATAATTGGCTCAACTGAATTTAACATTCTGTTCATGTCTCTACAATACATTTGAATAAATGGCTGAATAAGCTAAGTTATATTAAAATGTAATAGAATACAAATATTTATCTTTCTAATACCATATTTATCTTTTGCACTCATCCATGTAACTTGCTACAATGCCTATGAATATTGATAAGACATTTGTTAGATCAAAGTCATAACCTTGTAGAATATGCTTCATTTGAAATGAGTAAAATTGATTTAGCAGATATCATTTCCTTATTTATATATTTTAACTTCTCCACACCTCTCTCGATGGTAAAAGCTTCGGATTGTGGATGATCTTACAGAAATGGCTCAAAACTGTGTGGGATTGCAGTGTCCTCAAATTATCTTGATAAAGATGAGCAAAAAAGGCTGTATAAAATAAATAATACTGGTGAGCTGTATTTTATGCTAAAAAATTTAAAACTTTTATACTGATACAATTGCTCAGAGAAAAAGTTTATAAGATAAAGTAATATCGGGTTTTTTTCTCAAAAAGTCATGTGTCACAATTATTCACATCCCTGTTTTCAGGACTTTGTGTTCCCTCCCCTCACAAATATAACACTGCTGAGTCCTGTTCTATAGTGTTTCATGCGATTAGTGAACATATGGGGGGGGCATTTCTCCATACAGACAGATTCTTTCAAAATCCTTCATATCAATTTGGAGACTTTGTTTCCCCAAGATGCAACCAATATCTGTAGATCTCCAACTGTTGCCCTTTGATTTTTCTTTGCCTCCCAAACCATCTGCCTTACTGTTCATGGACACCAGGTGCAAGATTAGCCGGCAGCTGGCTAGCATCCTGAAATCTGTGTGGAGTATCTAGTTAACTAGCCTATCAAAAGGATTCCAAAAGGAGGAGAGGGTGTTAGTTGGCAGGGTACTCCCTGGCTTATCACGGAAAGGCAGCTCCTCCGGTTGATCAGATGTCTGTGGTCTCTCTGCACCAGCTGTGTAAGCAGTACAGTCTCCGATGGATTGACTGAATCGGATGGTGAAAGAAACATGTTTCACAAGACTGCAGAGGATGTTACAGTGATGTGATGCGCCAACAAATATGACTGGCCATTCCAAACTGGGAAGGGGGGGGAAAAAAACACATATGGGGCCACATATGCTGAAAAAAATGTATGCATTCACTACTGTAAGTCGCTTTGGATAAAAGCGTTTGATAAATGGCGTATATTATTAAAAAGGAAAATTGCAACAAAAACAATCAGTTGACCAGCAGCAGGTTTTTGCATGCATAAAATAGCTCAATACACTTGGAGAAGCTTGGTTGTTTTTTGTTTTTTTGTCTCCTAATAGTGTGCCAGCTAATTACAGAACAGCGGTTAGCTCGACAGCTAACAAGCCATTGCCCTCCTACAGTATTGATCCAAGGTGAGCAGAGGAAAACATTTGCAGGAGATCATTTTGTTTGTGCAAATGACCCCCTCTTCAACACAGCTACAGGAATCCTTCTGTGGTAGATAGATGGCCCCTAGTCATAAACATATTTGTTCATTGATCACAATTAATCATTCTTCTTATTAAAACCCCCATGCCTCAGCTAGGTTCAGTTTCACATTTCCCTCACTCCCTCTCACTCACAGTAGGCAGACACAGAAGTCTGTGATCTTTATTCTGTGATGGATACTTTATGGATCTGGTTTCAAATAAGGTGCTCGTCCACTCACCGCTCATACACCCGAGCGCTGCTCTGTTTTTAATCAAAGCCTGGCTGCAGAGCTCGCTAGAACAAAAGACAGGAAAGGGAAAGATAAAGAAAAAAAAGGTAAAATCCATTTAGTGCTGGCGGCTGTGCTTTACTGTCGAAGGTCCTGTGGATTGTATTCATTTGTCAGATGCTACTGGCTAAAAGCTCACCGTACCAAACTCCCTTACACAAGTCTGAGCAGAGCAAACGTGCTGAGCTGACGAGGTGACATGTTAGAAGAGAGTTTGCCTAATGAAGTTGGCACCAGCAGCCAATTATTAATTGCATACAAGTGGGGTCCAAGAGTCCCCCACCAAGATCTGTTTGTTTTCCTCGTTCATTGAAAACTAACACAACATTTTTACTCATGTGGTATTTGTTATTCAAGTAAGTAAGACTTTATTTATATAGCACCTTTCATACAAGAATTGCAGTTCAAAGTGCTTAAAAGAATGTCATAAAATACTGATACAATTCTTTTTTTAAATGTTTGTTTGAGAAAGGATAATATGAAATTTAAATACCTATAAATAATTAGTTTTCACACCATTGCCTTTCATTTCCTCAAAATGTTGTGACAACTTATTTTTCATTTAAGTTTTAATACATGGACACTCCTAATACACAGTGTTGAAGGCTGGCACAGAGTTGCTTTGGTCTTGTAACAATTAATACTGGATATTGACATTATAAATACGGTCCTCTATGTGTTCTCATTGCTACTGCAGGTGCTTTAATCTTGAAAAAGGACACTTCCTTTGCAAAAGGTTTTGCAGCTGTTTGTAATGATGTCAGCAGAGTTTAGAGTGAAGTAGTTAGAGGTCAAATCGCTCCGAGTAAAAAGTTTGTGCTCGTTTTTGATGAACGATGAAAACAAACAGATCTTGGTAGTGTACTCAAACCTTTGGACCCCACTGTATTTATTCAACTTGTCACACAAATCTTTCATAACAAGAGATGCTATCTAAATTTAGTTATTCATAAAGGAAAAACAAACTAAGTCAAAACTAATTTATTCACAGGTAAAATGTCATGGAAATAAAAACAAAAAGCAGTCATGTAAAAAAAATATGACAGGGAAGAAAATCAATAGAGTAGATTTGTCTGCGCAACATAATTTTACATTTCAAAGGCATGGGAATTTGCAGAATGTGTGTTTTGTGCTGCTTTTGAAAACATATAAATACAGAACATGAAAACAGATATTTGTCATAAAATAGATATATTAACTATATGTTACACCGCAGAACCATATAACACAATGCACTGTGTGGCTCAGTCGGTAGAGCATGGTTCTGTGTGGCTCGGTAGGTAGAGCATGGTTCTGTGTGGCTCGGTAGGTAGAGCATGGTTCTGTGTGTCTCAGTAGGTAGAGCATGGTTCTGTGTGGCTCAGTAGGTAGAGCATGGTTCTGTGTGGCTCAGTAGGTAGAGCATGGTTCTGTGTGGCTCAGTAGGTAGAGCGTGGTTCTGTGTGGCTCAGTAGGTAGAGCGTGGTTCTGTGTGGCTCAGTAGGTAGAGCATGGTTCTGTGTGGCTCAGTAGGTAGAGCATGGTTCTGTGTGGCTCAGTAGGTAGAGCATGGTTCTGTGTGGCTCAGTAGGTAGAGTGTGGTTCTGTGTGTCTCAGTAGGTAGAGCATGGTTCTGTGTGCTCAGTAGGTAGAGTGTGGTTCTGTGTGTCTCAGTAGGTAGAGCGTGGTTCTGTGTGTCTCAGTAGGTAGAGTGGTTCTGTGTGGCTCAGTAGGTAGAGCGTGGCGTTGGGAACACTTAGGTTGTGGGTTTGATTCCCACTGGGATCACATATACTGAAAATGTATGCATTCACTACTGTAAGTCGCTTTGGATAAAAGAGTCTGCTAAATGGCGTATATTATATTATTATATTATGTACTGTATATCTTTAATATAGACTATATCTGCTACTGTTTAACTGAAATTCAATATCAACCTCTCTGACTTAATCAAATGTGTTTGAATGCGGGTTCAATGCAATATCCCCCATGTCCAATCATCCCATTATCCACACCTGACTCACATCAATGAATAAGTTTGTGAGTAATAATGATTAGCAGTTGCACACTGCATATGATTTATCTTTATCTGAATATTTGGAGATTTTTCCTTATGAGAAAGGAAATACTGCAAAATTCACATTCATTAACATTGTAACAAATGTATGGATATACTGTCAAATATTAGAAATAACTATACAATGATTATATAATTATATTTTCATTCAAATTCAGTATTTCAAATGAAGAAACTGAAGCTTAAAAGATCTGAATCTTTCCCCGCGAGTTATCCCCTCAATACGATGTTGATGCTGTTCTGTAACATTATCTTATTGCAGGAGCAAGTGTCACTAAGATGCATTAACATAATTAACCTGGTCTGCTGGTGTCCATGGTGAGCTCACCTGCCTGAACCAATGCTTGTCTCCGCATTACAATTGTGACAGCTGAAAAATATGCATTAGCATTTTGTACTAAATTATTGATGACAATTTCTCCTTTTACACAACATTAATTCACAGAGGTTCTTCTGCCACAGAGGTTTTGTATCTGTCCATTTCTGGTATGTAGTCAGCTTCAAACCCTGTCCCTATCCAAATTGCTCACTTGTTGTGAGTATTCAAACTACTTGGTTTTTTGATATTTCTTTAGGTTTCAGCTGAACACCAAATTGTGTTGTTCTCTGTGGCTCAGTAGGTAGAGCATGGTGTTGGCAATGCTTAGGTTGTGGGTTCAATTCCCACTGGGACCACATTGGGAATTGAAAAATGTATGCATTCACTACTGTTAGTCGCTTTGGATAAAAGCGTCTGCTAAATGGCATATATTATATTCAAGCACAAAAGATTTGGTACAATTGTAAAACTGAAAAAATGAATCGTGCTAAATCTTAAAATGAAGACATTTCCGGTAATGGATCTGTGATGTATCATTGTGTGCCTATCATCAGATGCCTCAGGCTTTCAAACCGCATTTCTGCCCTGAAATCTGGTTTTGAAATGTTCCCCGATAACCCAACAAATGCAACTAAAATTGGCCTGTGATGGGTATGTTTGAATTTGAATACGAACATTGCCAATTGTTCCCTTCACACTTTGAATTGAGCGGAACTGTTCTGTGCAGAACAAACGAGACGTGTGCGGTTTACCAGAAGCGCACTGAATACGATCGCGCATCGCTACAGAAACCCTCCCAGTGTCCGCTCATCAGCTCATCTGCGTGCGTTCGAACAAAGACTCATTCTCATTACTCCTCTGTCACGTCGGGTGCTCGCCAGTTTTTGCACTTTTTTTTTTCAAACGGAGAGTGCGACAACAAAGACCTTTTTATGAATTTGCTTCAAAGTCTGCACAATAATAAAAGCGCAGTGTTACATGCAGGACCAGACCAGAAATACAATTCCACAGAATGAAGTGCAAGGCAACGAGTTCAAAGATAAGGATCATATCAGACCGGAAGGCATTCACTCAATTGCATAGCGAGCTGCATATAGTCTTGCTAAAAATCCAAATCCGAACAATTTTGTAATTGAAATTGATCGACAATTTGTTTTAAATACAGTAAATAAACTGATCTATAATTTCACTCTAGCTGGGAGTTCAGGATTTCGAAAGCTGAAGCCCGAGCAAGTGAAGACACCTGTGATACTATAATGAGTGAATGCCTAACGCTACCATGCATGCAAACGCTGCTGCATAACATTTTTCAGCCAAAGTTTATCATTTGCTTAATTACATTCGCATATGTCAAGTGTTTTTCTGTTAGAGAGAGAAAACATATATATTTAGCCTTAACCTTCATTATTGTAATTCTTATATTTTGCTGGGCATCTTGCCAATGTCTCTATTCCGTATTCAGTTTTCAGGTTTCAGTGGTCCTCAGAGCTGTTGCCAGGCTTCAATGTACAGCATCGCTGTTTTACTTATGTCCCTTTGGACGTAACTGAACAGACTGTTTTTATTCAAAGTCCTGCAGTTATCAATTGCTTTCCCAGAATATCGAATTTTATACCCCAGACAACGCCTCTGGTGTTTTTTTACAGTGGTCTTTGCTTTTTTCACCATCCCGAAGTTACACTGTCTCTGCATTGCCAGAAGAACGTGATGCTTTACTAGGCTCATGCTCTTAGACACTTGTTTTAGCTACAAATATTGACACTTGTGTTATATATTCTTTTCCAATTGCCCAATGTCAGCATCCATTGTTCTGGAGAAGAAAACATCTGATACTTAATGTTAAATTAAATTCCTTTGGCAACAGGTAGGTGTACATAGTAAACATCAAGACAGAGACATCCTTCTTCTGACATCTGACCATAGCACCCGGTTCCAATCAGAGTTTGGCATTAGAACTGATGATGGGAACCAGGTGTTATGATATTGTGGTGAAGTATGGTCTATAACTTGTATAACCACATTCAAAAAAGGATAGAAGATGTTCTGAAGGCATATTCATATATTGTTTGGTTATTCCATTATTTTCTCTACCCCTGTATATATATATACATATATATATATATATATATGTGTGTATGTATATATACAGTGCCCTCCAGAATTGGCATACTCGGTGAAGATGAGGAAAAAGGCCATGAAAAAAATATTTGTTGTTCATCAGCTTGATCTTACACTCAAAATATGAGAAATGTAACCTTTAATTGATGTAAAATTATTCAAAGAAGAAATAAATCCATATCAAAAAATATAAATAATTCTGGTAGGCACTGTATATATACAAGTAACCGCCAGAATATAAGAAACACTTGAGTAAATGAAGGGTTCTGGCGGCTCTGTTATGGCGTGGGGTGAATTTTCCTGGCATGGTTTAGCTCCACTCAACCCCTTAGAGGGCAAGGTAAACACCAATAAATACAAAGCCATTCTGAATGATCACCTTCATCCTGTGGTGAAGCATTTCTATCCTGATGGGAGTGGTCTCTTCCAGGATGACAATGTCCCCATCCACAGGGCACGAGTGCTCACTGAATGGTTTGATGAGCATGAAAACGATGTAAACCATATGCCATGGCCGTCTCAGTCACCAGATCTCAACCCAGTTGAACACTTATGGGAGATTCTGGAGCAGCACCTGAGACAGCGTGTTCCACCACCATCAACACAACACTATAATATTATATTATATTATTACAACACCAAATTATGGAATTTCTTGTGGAAGAATGGAATTGCTTCCAATAGAGTTCCAGACACTTCTAGAATCTACGGCCTATTGTTGGTGTTTGTTTTATTTTGGCAGTTGCCTGCATAACATCTTTTAGAACATAAATATGAAGTCATATCTCTAGCTTGATTACTAATAAACATTTTTAAAGGGAGTGGCTATCCTCAGTCCCTTTTTTCAAACATTTAGAACATCTTGTGTAAAATACGGACTTGCATTACATTTTCAACTTCAAAGTACAAACTAAGCAATGTATTTTTTGTCTGTTATTTGTTTTTTGCCTGTTATCTGTGTGTTTGTTTGCTTTTTGTTTGCACCTTTTATACAGCAGCACATTTTATGTTGCTTCCATAAATGATTATGTGTGGAATTGTACAGCTTGCATATTGCTTAAGGTTTCGGATGTATTTGCCTTGCTGAGCTTTAGTCATTTTAATTATTAATATTATTAGAATTATTCATTAGATTATTCATCTAATTGTTAAGTGAATAAACAAATACGTCTAAACTGCTGACCTAGAAAAAGAGGTCTTAGTTCCCTATGTACTTTCAGTTTAGCCAAGTCGTGCGCATCCTTGTATACTTTGATTTGATAACAATTTTACATGGATCTTTTCCTTCACTTCAGTTTTCTTGGTTAAGCTGGCTTTCCTGGCACATAATGCATTTCAGAGTGAAGCTGGGGAGTCAACATTCAAAAAGCCATCAGTTTGATCCGAAACGTTCCACAAAGAGTGTCACTGCTGTAACATTTATATCCCCAAGACCAAGATTTACTTTCATCCACCAAATATCACAGATCAAATATTCACGTCATGGCACGTAGCATCATTAGCATATCTGTCGACTTTTAAACACTGCCATTTCGGACAGAATGGTCATCAAGGCTACAGTGTGGGTTTCAAACTCTTCAAACCAGGGCCGTGCACAGACATTTTGGGGGGCGCTATTCCGGCACTATTCCCACCCCGATGTTGCCACACCACCGCCATCCATAATCACACACTATGTTCATAACATGGGACCTGTTTTGCCTTTCATTATGAGTAATTATAAGATTCTAGATCAGCAGTCCTACTCTGACATGCTTGATACATAAGCCCCCTGAATTTGGGGTTTCAAAACTTCCTTCTGTTTTCATGTTCTGTATCATTTTGTTACACTGCATATATTTTATAAATGAGACATATGGTACTGAACTGCAGTTTGATTTTAGTAACATGTTTTTGAGCATCACACTGAGAGGAAGAGAAACCACAGTATTATATTAAATTCAAAAACGCACACACGCACGCACACACACACTACTTAAACACACTCTTATATATTTGTTACATCTATGCATATGGCTGAAAAACTGATCCAGGGTCAGGGAGGTGAGAAGTATTTTGCCTTTCATTGGAGACAGGTGTATTTGCCTCTTCTAGCAGTGTTTATGCTGCTTATTTTTCCAATCAAAATGGATTGATTGATTGATTGAAACTTTTATTTTAACAGGGAAACACACTGCTACATGCCCAAACAATAATACGCTTTTAAACATCACGTTTTTAGAAAACTGGGTTGGAGAGCGCAGTCCTATTTAAATTGATAAGGTATATTTTTCGTGGATACTACTATACCTTTCCCCCTTTATATTTGATAGAATTTCAATAACAAATAAAGAACAAATAAAATACAATTAACAACAGCCAAAGAAAGGGCACTTTTTGACTCTGAGGGCAAAAGGGCAGGGGCTCAAGCCCCCCTTGGGCCCTATCTGTGCACGTGCCTGCTTCAAACCATTTGAACAGTCTGAGAAAATCAAGCGACATTGACCAAATTAATAACTAACAATAACAGCTCAGCAGAGGTCAAGTTGGTGCTCAGCATGGTGCTTTGAGAAGAAAACACATTATGTTCCCTGCCCAAAGAATCAATACCATACCACACATTGTAGCCATGAATGGGCTTTGCTCTAAAAACTAAGATTAATTTATTTTCAAAAGACACAGACCTACCCTGGTACAAGGTCATCATTTCAGTATAATTGTTTTTCCCCAAAACAGACCAGATTATGATTTCACCTGTCAAAACACAGAAATAATAACCCCTGTATCGCGGAACATTTCTATATTTTAATACGGCAGGTATTTCATTACTGTTTACAAAATGTTTGGAGCCAGTGTTTGCAATTAAAACGGTGGGCCTTGTCAGACCTCCAGTATAAGAAAGGCAATTTGCATGTTGAAGCAGCTTTAGTCTCTGCTGTTTGAGAATTGCACCTCAAGCACATTCGAGAGCTTCACATTCGTGAAAGGAGGGTGTCTTACTTCCTTCCCAATTTAAAGAATACTCACTTCTAATGAGAACTTTAGTGAAGAACATGAATAATAAAAGACCACTGTAAAAGCATTGTCTCGGTCTAACCTCTAAAAGCTGGATCAGGAGCTGTTGTAATGAACACAATTGGAAATTTTAAATCCATGTGCCTGGCTTCTCAAAAAAGGAAGATTCTTTCTTGCCCGTTCTTTGAGGTGTGAGTGCTTCGAGTGCAGTTAAAGAGAGGTTACCATGGAAGGTGAAATCAATAACAAATTATTCTGGTCTGAAATGTGTGCTCACATATATTGCCCTCTTAGTCAGGCCTCCCTTCAAAAGCAGAGTATTTATCTCAATAGAATTGATAAAGCCTAAAAATTATAAAACAGAATCAGAGGTTCTCAAACTCCCATTATTATAACAATGACCAGTACAAAAGTGAACACAGGTGACAAATTATTTCACTGCTCATGGGAGATCATTGATTTTATATCATTTAAACTAGGGCCAGGATTCAAGCAGCATCTGTTTGTTTTGCTTACTAATAAATCCAAGCGTTTTTAAAAAATATATATTTCGCAGATTGCTGAACTCACCAAACTCTGTTTACGAAGAGAAAATTAACACTTGTATTTGTATGCAAGTAAACAGTTAAGGACAAATGTTAATTCAGGCCCATTCCTTACGTTCATGTCTTCCCCTACTGTCTTCCCATACAGCAAATGACATACAGTATATTATGTTACAGCCACTTTGAATAACATATTATTTATTTAGTATTTAACATTTATTTATAATGTTTTTTGCACCTATAACATATGCTTGTTTTGCACAGAGCACCAATCAATCACCATGGTTTCCTTGCCATTGCACACTGATGAAGGCCTGGTTGCCGAAACGTGTGTGTTTTCTGCTCCTCTGTGCCTAAATGGATTAAAATCAATCAATCAATCAATCAATCTTTATTCTTGTATAGCGCCATTTACAAACAGGTTGTCACACAGCGCTTCACAATTGGCATTTTCCAGAGGGAATCAAAAAACCAGAAAACCATTGGAACCAATGTAGGAGACTGGAAAATTATTCCCTGACCCCTTAAAAGGCGGTCGAGATGAACTCCTGGAAAATTGTGGGATACAGAGAAAAACAACACAAATAGTCCTTGAGGCTCATGAGGCTTAACAGACCACCGGAAGGGCATTCTAAGTGTAGGGGTGGGGTGGACCTCATCCCTCCAGATACCAGGGCAGGGCGGGGGATGGAACCAGCAGCTAGGGTCTGGGCCAGCGGCATCCGGCTAACACATGGCAGGGGTGGGGGGTTGACTCTGGGGCAGGTGAGCTCCGGGCAGGTGCCACGAAGCCGGGGAGAGAACTGCAAAGAACTTTCTAAGGTCTAAGGACCTTCTTTTCTGAGTGCGAACCATCCTTTCAATTTTTGTCATTATTATATTTTGGTTATACGCACCTAAATGTTCTTGCAATTGGATTTAATAGAATCATGTAAGTTGACCTTTCCTGCGAAATTCAATAATCAATGATTTTTGGACAAATTATGATCAAACACAACTGTGCATAGGGTATATTTAAATGTTATTGCCTCTTGGAGACAAACTGCATTAGAAAGAACAGAAAAACAGGAATGCAATCTGTACCAAAAAAACATTCTTACTGTCTTGAGAAAACAGTTGACACAAAAGCATAACACAGAGTCATGATTAATGAGAAATATTCACGTTTATAGTGACTGAGTGGATCCATTACGATGGCTACTCGGGCGTTGAACATTTAATTACAAGGATCTCCTAAGCTTTAATGACATTCAGTAAGTAGTGCAGAATCTGCAATGAAGCAATGCTGAGATTTGCACATAATTTGACCAAAAAAGTCAAATTAGGAACTAACTTATTCTTGCAGGAAAACATGCATAATTTTTAATTAGGATTTGGTTGCCTACACATACAGCAGATACCTACAAATACAGCAGCTAAAACCTAACAACAACAAAAAATCAAGTAGATCCATACAAACAGAGCCACTTGTGGATCTGGCTGTGGAATTTCCATTAGAAACTGTGTCAGGGGGCCTCTCAGGTGGTTTGGCGGTTACGACGTCCGACGCTGGCCACTGCGACTGAGGTTCGATTCCACCGGCCGCGCCAGTTTCGGCTCTGGCCGGGAGTGCCACTGTGGGGTGGCGATTGGCTGTTCAAAAACAAACAATCGGCAGCTCTGCGAATGGCGACTCGAAGGAGGCGGTACATCGCTTGGTCACGGCCGGTCTCAGGGCTACGGCAGCGAACTCATAATACGAGGGGGGGATTGACATGAAAAATAGAGGGTGAAATTGGCTACTAAATTGGGAGAAAAATGGGGAAAAAATAACAGAAGAACAATAAATCAATAAAAAAATAAACTGTCAGGAAAATGCTAAGCGTAACGGGGAGGGGGGAGAGGGGGGGCTGTTATTCAATATTCAAAACAGTCATATTTGTCCCCCCCAATAATTTGGAGATATGAAACATTCCCTTTCATTATGCCCCCCTTCCCGGTATTTAATATGTGGTTACGCCAGCTTTCCATGAAACCACTGCTGAGTTTTACATGTCTTTGAGATGTGCAGATGGCTTTCTGTAAATAACTCGCCTTGTGCAGACTTTGTCCTTTACGTGTGGACAGTCATTCTTTAGCAATGCCATATATTGTACAACCTTGTCTGATGCCTTAATAGAAATAAAACAACCTCACAAATCTACAGGTATTTGTCAGACTTGGATGGAAATCAAGGGAAATAGTGGCTATGCTTTTTTTTACCTTTGGCAAGGACAGTGAAAAAAATATTAAGATTAGAATATGGGGGAAATTTCTGTCTACTTAATTGAAGCACAAAAGAAAGACTAGGCATAATTAACCTGCCTTAGATTGAAAATAATATCTATCAGCAGGGTTTTCTGATTCCCCCCAAATGAGACCAGTATGACAGTGTATCAAAGGCAAAAGTTCTGGCGTTGAAGTCCTGCAGAACTAAAAATGCAATTGAGAAACCTTTCTCCTTTTCACACATGATCAATCCCCCCAACTCTAGAGTTAGCTTTCAATTAGGAGCCGATTTAAACTTGTAACCCCAGGTGACAGATGGTTGCAAATGGTTGTTAAATTTTTTCAATACCGATGCCCCCCATCACCACTCCAACCCCAGCTACCCCCATCGAAGGCTTTCAATTAAGCCCTGGTTTAATGACCCACTTCAACTCCCCATCAGAGAGCTCACTTCCTCTTTCTCACACTTTGATTTGTTTTTCTCGCCCGCTCCAGAATCGTACGTCTCTAGTCCGCAGGATGTTGGATCCCCAGTGTTCACAGTAATGTGTTGACTAGGGCTGTCTTTGACCAAGAATTTAATTTCCTTAGTCGAGTGTAAGGCATCTGTTTTGGCGAATAGACATTACATTTAAAGTAGCTTTTATTCATATATATATATATGAGGAGTTAATATGCAAAAAACTTTAAAAAACGAACTAAACCAAACAAGCCGTGGTTGAGATCACAGTGCCGTCTTTGCGATTTCCAGATCGTTTTGTTGCAAAACTCAATATAGATAGATAGATAGATAGATAGATAGATAGATTGAATTGATAAGTTACACCAAGAAAGCACAATCAATAATCTTGTTTTACTGAAAATGACAAAAATTGATTTATCTGCTTTTTCATCCAAACTCTTCATATATATATTCAACATTTTGTTGCAGAAACTGCTAAATGCTTAAAATGTAAATGAACAGGGTCCTACGAATGTATATAGTATATATTCTGACACTGGGAGAGGTGGAGGGAGTCTCTCTCTGAGTTTCAATTTAGAAAAATTTATTGAAACTTTTGGGCTGCTTTTGATCCAAAACAAACAGAAAAATATCAAATTATATATTTATTTTTAAATGTAAATGTGTGAAAATCCTTTGCTGGCTGCTGTCAGGTGCTCCTGTTCCACTCCCACAGCCTGGAGAGGACTACAGGACCTTGGACAGCAGCGGCCTCACCTACAGGCAGGCTCACCTGAGGCTAATGAGCAATCAACTCAGCTGTGAGCCATTGCCTTCGTTAGGCCTTTATAAAAGCACAGCTTGCCATGCCTAAATGAGGTTTTTCGGGGCATAGAGGCAGAAGCGTGGGTTTTTGGTTGCTGTTTCCATCCATTGCATAGTTTTGATTTCACGGCTGTATTTTCATTTTTTATTTTATTTTCTTTGTAGAAGGATATAATAAATTGGCCGTTGGCCATTTTATATATGGAGACTAACTGAAGAGTGTACCAACTTGTTTTTGGTCTACGGAACAAATTTGTATTATAAACCATATGTACACAAGAATTGAGTAAACCACCCACTGATCTATATATATATATATATATATAGAGAGAGAGAAAGAGAGACTGACACTATATATTTTGATAGATGCAATGACAAGCAGCACCTGATAGGCTAATGAACGTATAGCAGCTGGTTTAAACAGGATTCATCTATATTCCATTCTTAGGGAGGCTTTTCAATTCTCAAATATTGCAGGCCTATCAATTATGTCAAAGGAGCCTTGCTTCAGTCGCTTGCGTCATGCACTATAAAACCACACACAGTGTGCAAAAAGGGGACGTTTGACAACATTTGTTCATTGTTATACACCAAGCAACTCGAAAAACACATTTATAAGAGAGTATATTACTTTCAATAGTGTTGCACCATTTTTGCAATACAATATAACCTTATATGATTTCAGCACCAGCATATAGTGACTAGAGTGATTGACAGTACTACCTTCAGTCTCCTAAATACAGTAGATAGCCCTGCTCAAACAGGCAGGGGTTTTCATGTGTCTGGCTGGTGCGTTTGCATGGGTCCTCCTTCTCTGAGGCTCGGGTTGTTGTGTCGCTGGCATGTAGTGACAGGAGAATGAGGCTTCATGCACCCCATAATGGGTGGAGCTACAACGAGGCATCGGTCATTGGTTTGTTTGACCCAATCAAAAGATGCTTCTCTCCACAGCAAAACACAACGATTGGTTCAAATCAGACGAGTCAGTGATATGATAGCTCCCCCCCCGTTTTTTGTTATACAAAACCTCATCCTCACTGCATCACTGCTGGCATGGCCCACTTTAAGAAACAGTGTGAAACAAATTTAAAATGAGGTCAGTAAGGAACTCGCTGTACCATCGCAGGCTGAGTCAGTGCTCTCAGTCTGTTCTCCTTCTTTAGCTTGCTTCATTTTTGTCATATTTTCTTAGCCACTTAGTTACACCTTCCCCGGTTGTTGAGGTTTTTGCCACTCGCTTGAGTCTACTAATAATGCTGGGAGATGATCTGGGTCATTGCTTTAGTGCTGAAAGAACAGGCTCTGGGCGGCTGGCTCGTCAGCTAGCTTAGCGCCGGAGGATGAAAAGGTGCCTGCCCTTTGGGGTTTTGTAGAATTATCTTCTTCAGCAAAGACAGAGGGGGAATGAACCTAACTGCTCCGAGAGGCGGCAAACTCAGTGCCACTACTACTCCAACTTGTGGAGGACAAAGTGTGTGGGGTTTTTAGTTTTTATTGCATCACAGCGTTTACTTTCTCGTGCTCTTGCTTCTTCACCAGGTATTAAAATAAATCTACTTCCACATCTGTTCTGGTGCAAGAAGACAAAAACATACAATAGAACTGAGTGATCTGAAGCATCTCACGTTCGCACCGAAGCGCAGGGCTTCAAACACTGAGACCCTCAGGAATCTGTGAAGGGGGTCATCAGGAACTTTGAGAACATATTTTCCCTTTTAAGGTCATTTTGTGTACATTTGCATATTTCATTAATAAATTAATGTAATGGGTTACAGATGAAGCCTGATTTGCATATTGGTAATATTAATATCACACAGTAATATTAATCTACTGTTAAACCTATTGATTCTGGATCCAGACCACACCTCAGATATTAGGAAGAACAAAGGTTCCTTGATCAGAATGGCATATTCTTAGCAGCGTCCACTTTTTTTTCATTTTTTTTTCACACAGGAATAAAAACATTGTTTTTGAGTGAGTGAGGAAAAGGGAAAGTGTGAATCAGGAGCAGGGAGGATGAGCAGAAAGAGAGAAAAATGTCAACAGAATGAGGTAAAAATAGAAGAAGGGAAGTGAAGAAAAGTATGTGTGATAGGAAAAATATAAATAAAGATGGAGAGATGAAAGGGGAAAAAGATATATTAAAGATTGAGGTGGAAAAAAATAGTGTTTACACGATTGGTTGGGCAAAAGGTGTGAGGCGTTGATGCTGTTCACTGATGCTCATGTGACACAGCTAAGGAAGTGTACCTTAAGCCACATAATCCCCACTGTCAAATTACAAGAAGATACCTGCTCCAGTCATTACAAAAAGCGCAATAAGAGAGCCAAAAAACGAATTACTTTTCCTTTCAAACCCACTTCGGGCCTGCTGTCTCCTGGCGTAATGCTAGCCACTCAATTTACAGATATGAGCAGGGATAAATATGATGATAAGGGGATTCCCAGCCCTGATTGACTGCTCTCAGCAGTAATGTGGATGAGCTGGCAGGCAAACCCAGCCAGGTAAATGATATCTTGTGCTTTTATGAAGCCTCTCACACTCTTTCCCAGTAGCGACGGTAGCACTGTTAGCCAGAACTGTTCCTCTCTTCCTGAGTTTGGGGTCCACAGCACAGTGGATACCACAGACAGAGGGCTTCCTAGCCCTAGTGAATTAGGACGGTGTCGGTAACGCAGACGCAAAGCGAAGACGGTGGCGCTTTAGGGCGTGTCTAACGCAATTTCGGTAATTTCGTGGTTTAGGATGATAGCGCACCTCCGGCACAGTTGTAAAAGAGGTTGGATTAACTTTTAAAAAATACATGTGGGTGTGATGGGGGTTTGGTTTCATAATGGCTAATCAGAACACCTATTTTCTATCCCTTTAAATACCAGTGCGTTAACGCTATAAAAAATTGGCAATTTCCTCACATGGATGACAGTTTTGCGCGCTGCGCCAGGAACGCTTCTCAAAAGAGGAGAGCGAGGAGGTGCGGAAAAGTTGGGGCGCGAATCAGAGGGGGAAAACAAGGCGCACATTAACTTGTTATTTTCATGATTTGAGTTTATATTTTGAGACCTACATTGTTAAAAGAAAGTGTTTTATTTTACCATCTCTTTTTCCTTATTTGTAGGCTTTCCAACTTAAAAAACAACGTTTCTTTTCTTCTAACTTAATGTCATTGTTAAATGGAAAGCAATAAATAACAAACTCACAACTGCAACTAGGCCTGTTTCATTTATGTTCGCCATGCAGAAGAAACTGCATGTACAGCCGAACTGATAGCCGCCTAGCCAACACCGGCTACCAAACCCAGGGTATCGCTTTTTTATTTTTTTATTTAACCATTTTTTTATTTAACCAGGCAAGCCATTAAGAACAAATTTATTTACAATGGCTCACAGTATTGCCTTCGGCGTCCAATTATGTACTCCATTTTCTGTAGTGCAAATTGAAAGAATAAAACCCTTTCACATAATAAAAACAATGTGCATACAAACATATATTTATTTAACAGGTCTTTCATGTCCGTGCATTGAATAACCACAAGCTGTGGTGAAATTGTTTTTAGCTTAATTGATTACGCTTGCAAGCTACCCATGGATTGGACGATTTGCCTCAATGTGGGGGGAAATTAACAATATTCACAAAACATTCTCATGTGATTTCAGATAATGTGCGCATCAATAAAGTCACCAAATTGCACAGAGCGCCAGCGTTTTCATTGTCACACCCCCTATTGCTCTGCCCAGCCCATAGTCGCGCAAACATCTTCACTGTGCACCACAAAATTGCCAAACTCGGCAGAGACGGGAAATATTCCATTTGCGACAGACGAAACTGGCAATTCGCCTGCGCTGGGGCATAACGCCGCTTAGCGCCGGCACGAAAACAGGGCCCTCAGTGTCTCAGAATCATTGGCAATAATTTAAATTAAATTCATTAATTTAAACTGAAATCCTCATAGAAGGATTAGGGGAATTGATCAATTCCTTAATTGAATTTCAATTCATTTCTTGAATTGATTTAACTGAAATGGAAATTACCCCCAACCCTCTTAGCTACTTATGTGACCTCAGCTTGACAGCGCACTGAACACCATGATTAAAACACGTTATTTAATCTTATTCAATTTCAATTTCATCTTTCACTCACTAAAATAAATAAAAATATATATTATTCAAATCAATGGCATGTTTAAATGAGAATTTAATCACTCTACAAACACCTTCTTGGAATCCTTGTCGGCCTTATATTAATACAGAATATAAGACACTTGAGAGCAGCTAAATGAATGAATAGTGAGGTCTGGACGTTAATTAGTAGCACACCTCAGAATGTGTGCCTGGTAGCCTATGCAAAATTCACAGAAGCTTTCAGACCTTTGGTTTGCCGAATTCAAATAGTGCCACTGAATAATCCATAAAGGCTGAGGCCTTCGGATCGAACACAAATCTGCGCTCCCCAGCCACCCCCCACCCCAGTCACCCAGGAATGGCATTACTTTAAAACCTGATGCATAACCTGTCTATAATCCCATTTATTCATGTCAAATGAGCTGACCTATTTAGCCTCGGCCTGTGATGGATACAGGGAAGCGGCATGGAGGTGGGAACGTGAAATCTTACAGCTCTGTGAGTTAGTAACACGATTACTAAGGTCGATAATGGCCTTCCTTAGTTACGTACTCACAAGCCATGAAGCAGCTACGCACAAGGGTGATGATTCTTTTTTTTTGGGTGCTCTACTGATGGAACGTGTGTCAGTAAAGGCCTCCAGTCTGTCATGCATCCGTCATGGCTGCCACCTTTCTTCTTTTCCATCGATGCCGTACGGAACATTCTGAAATGGTTTGAATGAGGTTGGTGCCTTTTTCTTTTAAATGGTCTTCGCCCAAAATGTTTAGGAGTGTTGTCTTATTTCTCAACGTGCGATATCTGTGGAGGGGGAAGGAAGCGAGACAAATGGCCTGTTTATATTTGTGTCTCAGCGTCCCACTTCTAAATCCAAGAGATGCGTTTGCTTCCTTCTAATTTAATGCCGGGTGACAGGAGAATGACACAAGAATGATGAATAGTTTTATTGCTCATCTTTTTCGAATATATTTTTGAAATTCTGCCCTGGGAGTGCGTGTTGTCGGGGTCCATGTGGTCACGGTCGGAGTGTGTGCTAAATGCACTGAAGACTGTCTCTGTTTGATAGCACAGGGTTGCCTTAAAGAAAGGTGTTGGCGGGAGTGTGTCCAATGGGAGCTGGAATGTCACACTCCACGGGTTATGAAGTAAGCTGCTTACACACACGGAATGGCGTCACGGCCCTGCCGACAAAATTAAATGCGACATCAATTCAAAAAGAGAAGGGCTTAATGAATGCAGAGGAAGCCTGGCTTCGTGGACGTTTGAAAGCTTTACCCTTTTCACTTTGCACTAAATATACCTCACCTCAAATAATTACTCATTGATTCATTTCATTGCTAGGTGGCTCACAAAAACAAGTTGTTTTGACTTGATTTACAACAACATATCGCTGCTACGAAGAGACTGACAAGGCTGCAGTTTTGGGGGGCGTGAAGGGGGAGGTTTATTACATTTTTATGAACGCACATGTAGCACTAAAATGGAACAGGTGCCGGGGGAGTGTGAGCTCAGTATTCAGAGAAGCGCCTGCCCGAGAAACCAACTCAGGGAAACCATCACAGACAAGAGCGGTGACGGCTCTCGCAGGCAGACAGAGCGGCGGACTGACGCAGAACCGTTGCGCGTTTCCGTACCTATTTTAATCAGCGAATCACGTCGCTTTAGCCGTGATAAGTGACGGCAGCGGATGAGATTTCTGAGCTCTCCACGAGCACGCACGCAGACCCATCATCCGCCAGGTACATATTAATCACAGAGAGAGCAATTACCCGCGCGCGCGCGCGGCTGGAGAGGCTGAAGGGGGAAGCACTCCGCCCATCCACTCTGGCGATCGCGCTCTTTACGATCGCCCTCTTCTTCTCGCCTCGCTCGTCCCAGGGTCAGAGACAATGACACAAAGATACGCTCTGCTGTTCAACGATGACAGCAGGGACGTTATGAAAGGCAGTAAAGATCAGTGGAATGTGCTCTCTCACAGACACCACCCTCTAAACGAGGGAGTCTAAATGTGTACCCTGCTTTGGACTCTCTTCCACGATAACACTGGCTTTGCCTGCAGTTGTTCTTTGCCTGTACTTGTACAATATCATACAAATATCTTTGCAGATGTTTGAGTGTGTGTGTGTGTGTGTGTGCGTCTGTGATATATATACAGTAGACTTCTTATTCATACCTTTGATAAAGCATAACAAAAGAGATCGTATAAAATAAACTATATAAGTAATGAGGTATATTTTATGCTCAAAAATTACATAAAATGATACACCTACAAAACTAATGCAGTTGTTCAACTATTCGTAGCCATTTACCGAGGCTAAACTAGCAATACCAATAAATTATTAATGTTAGGCACGTTGGGAATTCCTCATGGAATAATGGTGTTGCATCCCTCCAATCGACTTCCAGACACATATTAGTACGACCCACCTGCTGATATGGAAAATATCAAACACATGATGATGCAAAATAATGTAATTGACATTAAGATATTTAGTTGTGAGCTCAAAGCAACATCTTGTATGACACATATCTAAAACCGTCTTAGGTTAGCATATCATGTGCAGTTGTTAACATATTATTATGACTGTCACGTTATTCTTTTATGTTTGTTGAATTTATTCTGTAGGACGAATAAAAAAACAGGCTTGACTGATTAAAAAGTCAGACACAGACACAGACAGACACAGACACAGACAGACACAGACTCAGACACAGACTTAGACATAGACACAGACACAGACACAGACAGACACAGACTCAGACTCAGACACAGACACAGACTCAGACAGACTCAGACTCAGACACAGACTCAGACACAGACACAGACACAAACAGACACAGACTCAGACTCAGACACAGACACAGACACAGACACAGCACATTCAAATAACATGTTGGCCAGGGAGCATCTTCCAGGTTTACTAACTTACCAATAAAAGTAAGGCTTGTGTTAAAAGTGTTGAAACTGAAGTAGCAATTAGTGCTGAATGTGTGTTTCTTTATCTTTTTTCTTCAGTTGCGTTGGTTTCATTTTCATGTCCTTATCAAGGGCACGGTGTGCAGCTTGGGCACAGAGAACATTGCAGAATAAAAACAAATAAATAAATATATGCTATTCAAATAAAAATGGAAATTCACCAAACACAGGAACAGCAGCCTGCCTTCTGATTCAACACGTCTGAGATAATCACTCTCCTACCTGTTACACCCGTGGGCTGAATAACACAGTAAAACCAAAACATTATCAAAAGCAACAGACAAACAGGACTCCCTGTCCCCTGGTCCAGTTTTAAGGCATGTTTGGGGAAAACCAGGCGCAGTCTAGTGAGGTGAGCCTCCAGGAGGGGGGGTGAATATGAGTCCACAGTGGCAGCACACCGCTCTCGTTCCACCATTGCTCGGCTGGGATTAAGTTGACCAATACTTTTTGTATATGTATTCCTGCTTACTGCTCATTAAATTTTTGTATTACTAACCTTGTCTATCACTGTATTACTGCACTGATCTCTTGCGCTACCTATGATTGTTCTTACCATGTATTAATGCACATCTTGTAAGTCGCTCTGGATAAGAGCATCTACTAAATGTTTAAAATGTAAAATGTAAGAATGACCATGGCTCCTTAGGTTACCCCTGCAGTGTTTCCAGATGTGTCGTTTTACCCTCCAAAATATATTTCCATACCTCTTTTTTAAAATACCCCACTCACTTTTGACCCCCATACATATTTAAACTGAAACTTCCACCAGTAGTTTTTCACAAACCCTAAGAAAAAACTCCCAATCTGGCAACCCCGCTCCAACCAATAACACAGCAGCTAGCAGATGACATCAGTGAGGGGCACGCCTCTCCTCCAATTGGCATTAGTTCTCTCCAGAGGGGTATTCAAAAAAATAGTATTCGAATAATATTTTTGCATTACAACCAGAATCTTTAATGCATTGAAATGTTTTTATTTTTCTCAAGGCACACAATATTGCAAACATTTTAATGGGGCAAGAACATTTTTATTGTCCAACAAAAATATATATGAAAATTGAAAAACCGATATCTTAGTATTCAATGTATTCACCCCTCTCAATCAATGCTTTGTAGAAGCAGCCTTGGAAGCAATTACAGATGTGGCTCTTCTGGGGTATGCTTATGTCAGCTTCACACATCTGGATCTTTTCAAATCCTTCCTTCCCTGCATTTTGGCTCAAGCTCTGTCAGGTTGTGGTTCTCTGTGGCTCAGTTGGTAGAGCACAGCGTTGGCAACGCTTAGGTTGTGGGTTCAATCCCCACTGGGGCCACAAAAATGTATGCATTCACTACTGTAAGTCGCTTTGGATAAAAGCGTCTGCTAAATGGCATATATTAGGTTGGATTGGGGACGTCTGTGAATTGCAATCTTCAAGTCTCTCCACGGATTCTCAATGGGATTCCAGTCCAGGCTTTGGCTGGGCCACTCAAGGCCATCTACTCTAGCCATTTAGCCATCCCAGTGTTGCTTTGTCTGTGTGTCTGTGTTTGGGACTGTTGTCCTGCTAGAATGTGAATCTTCTCCCCAGTGGAACGTCTCTTTCTGGCTGAAGCAGGTTGTCTTCAAGGAGTTAGTTCCATTCATTGTTCTCTCAATCCTGACAAGTGTCTGCAGCTGAAAAGCATCCCATTACATTATGCTGCCACCGCCATGCTTTATGGTAGGGATGGTGAGAGACATATTTGCGCTAGGCATAGGGCTGTATTTGGTTTGCGCCAGGCATAGCACTTTGCATTCGGGCCAAACAATTCAATATCTGTTTCATCAGACCACAGAATATTTTGCCACATGGTCTCAGAGTTTGCCCCATGCCTTCTTGCAAACCCTTCTTGTCCTTCTTGCCCAGTTGCTCAGTTTTGGAGGGCAGCCTGCTTGAGGTAGTGTCTGGGTAGTTCCATATTCTTTATTTTTCTTGGCTATGGACTTATCTGTGCTCCTGGGTATTTTCAACAAGCTATACATTTATTTATACCCTTCCCAACATCTATGCCTCCTCACAATTCTCTTACAGAGTTCAACAGACAGCTCCTTGGTCTTTGAGGATAAGTTTGTGCTCTAGCGTACAGTCCTGGGACTTTATATAGACAGGTGCATCTCCACTGAAATCATGTCAACCAATTGAATTGACAACAGGTTGACTGTTGGAATTATTAGGACATTGGAAATTAAGAAATTTGAAGCACCTGAGTTCAGTGTGGAGTGTCACACCAAAGGGGGTGAATAGTTATCAAATAAAGGCATTTTATTTAAAATTTTGTGTAAATCTTTTCCATATCTCTCTCATTCCTCTATGATATTATAGAAAACAAAATTGTGTAGATCAGTGACAAAAACTTTAGTTAAAAAAATACATTTCAATTTGAGTTTTCTACATCGAAAAATCTGAATACTTTCTGAAGGCACTGTATACCGGGCCTTATAAAAAGAAAAGCGCTGAACAGTAAACACTAAAAAAATACGACAAATAAATAAAGCAAAATGTAAAGAGTATTTACAGGGGCTTTTGTCTTTGGGTGTCCTGCAAGTCTCATTCAAATTAAAGGGTTGGTTTCAGGGTCCAGCATTCAAAAGAAGAAGCTGAGTTTGATTTGTCAGGTTGGAGTTCCATACACTGGCCATATTCAGTGCCCTCCAAAGTGCTTTCCTTACTTTGTTTTGGGGTGGGGGTCACCACCTTGGTCAACAGCAATAGTACCAGGCAGGACAGCAGGGCACAGAACCAGTCACTGGATACAACGGTAATAAATGTGTGGATTCCTTCCCGTTGGACATGATGAATTAGTGGGCCTGATTAATTCTGGAGGAAGGCAGATGGCAGATTTCAGTGGAGCATAAGTCACCGTTCCTCCTCGAGAACTCCTGGGGTAAAACAAAAAGAAAGCACTCCCCAAAAACCTCCAATAGATTTAAAAGGATGTGCACCTCATCCTCAGTGTATCTGAATCCAGGCCTAGTGTATGCTGGCCACTGCAGTGAAGACCACTGATAAGCGAGCATGCTGATGCATCTCAGGTTATTTTATCAGGGCAGGCTTTCAGATGACTCCATCAATGAGAGTAACAAACATGAATCCTGTCAACTAGATATGCTTCCACACTATTGCATCGCAAGAGAAAGTGATGCAATCAGACCCTGAGTGTCAGTACGGGTTAGACAAGAAGAGCATTGTGTGATCAAGCCAGCTGACTGAAGGTATTTCATCCAAATACGTTTGCAGCAAATAGAAAATAATCCAAGGTGTCACCCGGGCAACAGGTAGCAGCTCATGCATTAAGACAACAATGCCTCCTCTGTCCTTTCAACTTACAGGGTAGGATGTGACGAGCAGGCGAGGTGCAGGACATTGTCCACCTGTAATATAGCGCGAGTGATACACCTCCCAGATCAGACAGCGGAGCGCTATCAGACTGGCAAAGATTAATCTCAAAGGAAGGACAGTTCAAAGCCATTAATTCAGACCTAATAAGATATTTAACAGCCTGTGGACTCTGCATGGTGGAGAAAATGGACGGATTCCCAGAATCTAAACATCAAAGCAGAATATGACATTTCTGATCGCTGCAACTAAAGAAAGATGTCACACAACACATTATAAGGTGCATTCGCAGGATCCCAATGTGGTACATTACGACCCGTAAGTATTATATATGGATTATGGAGTGTTGTGAGAGCGTGAAGGGTGACACCTCACGGCAAGCACGCCCCAGATGCTATCCGTTCGAAACCCCAGGTACTACTGCCGATCCCGGGATGGACAGGAGAAAGCAGGCCTCATTTCTACCCTCCCAACAGCTTACACCATCATTAACTGATACCAAACTCAGGCTTGGAATGGAGAGCTCAAAGTACCTGCTGATCGCACCAAAGCACACCGCCGCCACTGATTCAATCGATTGATTGATTGATTGATTGAATTCATCTGTTTAATCAATTAAACAGTAAAATGTGAGTGTTACAGTGCAGAAAGTGTAACTAAAATCAGTTATATATTGTATATGGAATTTTTGTTTTCATCCATGTCCTCATGTCTGTGTCTGTCTCTACCAACTAAGAAAGAACGTGTGCCAGACACTGGAAGTCCGACATAACAAGACTACAGACATGTTACAGTTTCCACAAGATGTGCAATGAATTTAAATTTGCTGTTTTAGACTGACTGCTGCTGACTGACCAAGAAAAATCAACAAAAGTGTTCATTTGTCTCTGTTTAGTATACTGAGCGTGTACATCAAAGCTAGTGGTCATCAGCAACTCGTAAGTGTGGCATCCTTTTGACTCTCACAATAGATTTTATACATTTTATTTCTCACGTGGGTAAATGTGAGTGCTATCCTTACTCACAAGAGCGCTGTAGCACCATGCAGTGTTATCCTTACTCACAAGAGTGCTGTAGCACCATGGACAGTGTTATTCTTACTCACAAGAGCACCATGGACAGTGTTATCCTTACTCACAAGAGCGCTGTAGCACCATGGACAGTGCTATCCTTACTCACAAGCGCGCTGTAGCACCATGGACAGTGCTATCCTTACTCACAAGAGCGCTGTAGCACCATGGACAGTGCTATCCTTACTCACAAGAGCACCATGAACAGTGCTATCCTTACTCACAAGAGCGCTGTAGCACCATGGACAGTGCTATCCTTACTCACAAGAGCGCTGTAGCACCATGGACAGTGCTATCCTTACTCACAAGAGCTCACCATGGACAGTGCTATCCTTACTCACAAGCTGTAGCACCATGGACAGCATCTGTCAGCACCATGGACAGTGCTATCCTTACTCACAAGCTCACTGTAGCACCATGGACAGTGTGATCCTTACTCACAAGAGCGCTGTAGCACCATGGACAGTGCTATCCTTACTCACAAGCTCACCATGGACAGGACTGGACTCACGCACAGGAATGACAGCGGCTGCTTCTCATCTGCAACGTGAGCAGCTGCAGCACGTTATTTCACCAGTGGCTCTGTACAAAGGCTCAGCTTCCTGTGTCCTTCAGGAGAGAGTGAGTTAAGTGCTGGGGTTTCGGGTCCTGGCAGCCTCCAGCAGGGGCAGTGGATGGCTATTCCTTGTATTCCTGCAGCTGACCCAAAAGCTGTTTCCTTTGGGGAATGTTAACTGTGACTCACTTCGGTTAGTTTGAATTTTTTTGTTTTAGTGTTAGTCTCAAACTGCACCAATTCCTGCCTGTGTGGAAAGATATTCTCATTGTATTATTTAGATTATTTGTAAAACATAATCCCTTTTATTATCTATGTTTGCCATATATTGGTTTATGTCCCAATGCTCAATTGTTAATTGTCACAAATATTTATCTTTGTCAAATCGTCCAACATTTTCTGGTTAATTCCCAAAGCTGTTTAGACACACAGGGAAATTGTGTAAAAAACAAACCATCTTAAATTCCAAATCAGCAGAAACTAATCTCAAAAACAGAACAAAAAACTAGTTTATAGTTTATACAGCCCTATACTGATCTTTCCAAGACCTAAGTTATCTGGGAAAGACAGTGAAAGACAGTGAAAGACAGTGAATGGCCCCCCCATTACCCTTCAACATAAAGGGCACAGCCTGGAAGCTTGCAGCTCAGCGAGTTGTGGGCTGGCTCTGGAAGAGACCTGTCCATTAAAGAGCCTCAGAGAACAAGCCCTGCCCTTTAAGGAGCCTTTTACCGCCCTGCCTGCATGTAAAGGCAGTCTGTGCTTCACCACATCATAACCACTGCACACAATGAGCATGATAAACACTGATAAACACTGATAAACACAGTGAGAAATGAGTCACTCCTCTGTCATGTCAGATATGTTCAACTTCCACGAGCACAACAGGGAGGAAATGTCTCACAAGTGAAATGTCAAATGGTGGCTCCTGACTTGTTCATAGAACAGTAGTCTGTTTGCTGGAGCTGAAATCAGTGTCTCACCACGCCATGCCCTTACTTCTGCCTTCCGCAAGGCAGACAAGAGGCTCTCATCGGAAACGCCAACGCAAAGTCCCACTCAGTAGACGACAAACGTCAAGGAACAGTTTCTTGGGTTAGATGGACAAGAAGCCCCTTCCTCTCGTTGCCGTGACAGCATTGTAAAGAAGATCCACTTGGGTCTTCAAACCGAAGCCCATTTAGAGATATGACAATGACAGATTGTGCGTGGGCCGTTTGAGGAACGTTAAGAACATACTGTACAATTAATATTCATAATAATAATAATAATAATAATAATAATAATAATACACTTTATTTATACAGCACCTTTCATACAATGATTTGCAACCCAAAGTGCACACAGAGAAAGACAACTATTAAAACAGTTGAAATTAAACCAAAAGCATAGTACTAAAGTAAACTACAGAGTACTGACCAGAATTCCATACACAGACAAATTTAGACCAAAACAAACAGGCCATAACACTGTACAATTATTTTTTTTTTATGTACAAAACAAAGCACATTACAGCAATAGACCCATGTCCTCCTTCTCTATACTTAGAAAGAGTCGTTAGCAGGCTTTCGTTCCAGCCAGGTACTGATCCGCCCGAGTTAAATAATCGCTGCCTTGATTGAAAGGATCGAGCTGGCCTAGACCGTTCTGGGAATGTCTGTCATTGCAAACGATCTGCTGGATGGCATCGCTGCAGGACTGCGGTTCGGTAGCCAGAAGAGCGGCTGCTCTATTTTTACCAGCGAGAGAAAGGTTAACGGCACGCAGAACAGCCACACATAAGGGGTGCTTGTGTTACTCCTACCGCTCTGATATTCTGTTTTCGGCCCTGCCTATCGCAGGGTGCGTGTCAGAGGCACGTTTTCCCCTCACAGACAGTTTTCCCCTGATGTATATATATATACCATTTGCCGTTGAAGCCAGAAAATGCCAATTAAATGCCATTGAAAGCTTAGACAATTCAGAACAGGGGGCTATATGACATTCCTCTTACCTTACCTTTAATTCTAGCCAGCGAATTTAGGGTCAGCTATACACATACTTGTATATCAGCTGATTTAATTAAAAGATACTGGCAGGTAGCCCGCAGAGAGGGAACCAGGTAGAAGGGAAATCACTCGCATCGCCGGGGAGCCTTCAGGTAAGAACCTCTATTAAAACTGCAAAAAAATAAATAAATAAATAAAATACTGAAGTAAAACTGAACATGCAGTCTACAAAGGCACAACGGGGTATGCGCTGTTTATTTAAGTCTCACTGATCACACTGAGTCTAACCTTGAATCGTCACACTGCACTTACACTATAAGCAGATTATTATAAATGGTTTGCCTTTAACCACAGAAATTGCAGTCCATGTACTTTTATTAATATTATTAGACATGATAGCCAACCATCCAATGCATTAATTTATCACTCGCCCATTTGGGGCATCGGTAATCCCTCCATCCATTCCGTACGGAGAAACAAAGGGCCAATTTCACATCTGGTCGGTGACAGATATCAATTACTCACAGATATCAGCTGCACCTCACACGCCTAATTTACTTAGTAACACGGTGTGCTGTGAGACACTGGGGAAGTGTCACATCGAGAAAAACGAGGCCAAACTCTCCAGGCCATCCAACATAGAGGCAGAGATTGATAGCCACCACTTTTAAGAGAACGGATATCGCTGCTGTAGAGCTTGACCTGGAGGTTTTGACCGTTTCCACAGGAAATGAGCGATCGCACAGTGATCTCATACGACGGCGTGAGGCTCTGGCCGACATGCCATCTATGTTTAGAACCCGACCTGTGGACGCCGTTCGGACGTTTATCGTGACCTTTCAGATAACCATGACAACTGGGTTAAAAACACAGTGGAAAAGTAGAACATTTTCAGTGGCTTTGGAACTCTGCAAACAACGACTGCCAGAGTATCAATTATTCATCTGGACGGTGAATTCTTTTCTATTTTTTTTGTTTCCTGCTATGAAAAAAAATATATATTTTTTAAACTCACCAAATCTGAAACACAATTCATTCAATTGGTTTTTTTTTCAAGCAATTGCCTCCAATTCTGAAATGTGCAAGATCACTATGGAGACCATGTCAAATGAGGTAATTAAAAGGAAAGAAATTAGAAGTACTCCCTCCGGTAACGATAGACGGAATACATTTCCCTTTGCTATAACAAAATATCAAAGGAAAAAGTCTTCCATATAGTCCATTAAAAATATGGAAATATTGTGTAAATGGCTACCAAATTGGGAGAAAAACTGGATAAAATCTGAAAACAAAAAGGAAAGGGCAAAAAGCCCTTTTTCTTTTAAAAAGCTCTGAGTCATCCACACATGCCCACGGACTCATTTCAGTTCAGCATTTTCCTTGGTTGTCTCTCTTGAGCATGGACAAAAACCCATCAGCCAAGCAACAGCTGTTCTTGCAGCATCCTTGTGGTGGCGCTGTCTTCTCTTTCGTAGCCAACGTGCAACGCCACACATAAAGAAACTAATCTCTGGATGGCACTTCACTTCCTGGTCTGTGGTGTTGCAAGCTCAGCCGAAGTGGGTATGTGGGGCCACAGCTAGCTTCTAAACCTGACTGGCAGTATAGTGTAATGGTTAGGGAGCTGGGCTTGTAACTTAGAGGTTGCAGGTGCAATCCCCAGGTGGGGCACTGCTGTTGTACCCTTGAGCTAAAGGTACTTAACCTGAATTGCTTCAGTAAAATATCCAGCTGTATAAATGGATTATATGCAAACTGTGTAAGTCGCTCTGGATAAGAGTGTCTGCTAAATGCCTAAAATGTCAATGTAAATGTAAACCCTCACTGATATTTGATGACTTAGGTACGGAAAATCCTAAATGGTATGGCCTATCACAGGGGTGGGCAACTCCGCTCCTGGAGAGCTGGTGTGTAGACAAGGTTTTATTTTCACCAATTACCCGGACTCAATTTGCTTATTAAATGTATTGTACACACCAATGCCAATTCACTCAGAGAATTAGACCATGGCAAGACATTTCATTTCACATTTATATTTCCATTTTTAGCATTTAGCAGACGCTCTTATCCAGAGCTACTTACGAGATGTGCATTAATACATGGTAGGAACAACCATAGTTCACCCAGTCAGAATACCCTCAACATCCTACCTGCATTCCTTCCTCCAACATTTCATTGATCTGGAGACTGATTGACTAGGCGATGGTTATGACATATTGCTTTCCCCTGTCCATGCTCTAAAGATCAAATGGAGGAAGGAAGGGGCGCAATGGTTTTTGAGCATATTTCCTATAGCGACACAAGAACAGTTGAGCTGTCATTCGTGAGCTTAAAGAGAAATGACAATGAAATGTTAAATCATGTTAAACTGTGTGGCTGACATGGCTCTGGTCTAGGGGCTGATGCAGAACCAAAGACGGTAGAGCACACACCAAGATACAAATATTAGCTTGCAAGTCAATGGAGAACATTGTCCAAAGGTTGCAGTCAGACAGTAGTACATCAGGGAACTTCCACAATCATATACCTCACAATCTTAATATATGAATATTCAAGTGGCAGGCCAGTGTTAAGCAAAACCATGATCTTGAGAGCTAGCTTGAAAGCTAGCTAGCCAGTCCGTTTGTCGATCTTGTAAGAAAGTGTGACAGCATGAATTAATTCATTGCGTTATTCAACCAAGAGAACTTCCTGGACAAATGGCAAACCTACTTCATAAATATGCACGAGGAAACACCAAGTAGAATGGCAATTTCACAGGAATATCTTCTTGACCACCTTGCCACCTTAGTAATAAATTGTTAATGTGTAAGAGTGACTAAATTACAACTGCAAATGCAGAGTTTATGTGCCTTTATTCACTCCTACACATGTTTCACTGCCCTTAAGGCCAACACCTCTACACAGTGTGTGGTTTTTTTCTAGCTTTTAATCAATTTTTCAAAAATACGACTCGTTTAGTTTGAGGAAAAACAGCTCACGTACGGCGGTTGGAAAAAAATCCATTCATTCCCCATTCAAAACAGAATACTACTTCCTCTGCATAATTTTGCAGTTCTCGCGGACAAAGAAATCCACCGAACAGGCGATCTTGCGCGGACTTTCCCTCTCTGACCCAGTATGCGTGGTGTTGGTTGGGAGTGGCTTATTACCAAAGCCTCCCCCAGGCCACAATCCCCACCTTATGGGTGTGGCTAGAAGAGTGACAGTTTTACAGACAAATTAGGTCAGGTTACAAAAGGGCCCAGTCAGAATACCCTCTAGTAACATCCTACCTGCGTTCCTTCCTTCAACATTTCATTGATCTGGAGACTGATTGACTAGGCCAGGGGTCGGCAACCCGCGGCTCCGGAGCCGCATGCGGCTCTTTCATCCTTATGCTGCAGCTCCTCGTGGCTTGGGAAAATAAATTATAAGTATCCAATTGGAAGATTATTGTGATCTTGAAGTATTAAAATTGCCGAGGGGCGCAATTATTTCCTCGCGCACGAAAATCCGAGGGGCGCAAGAATTTGCCCCCGTCGACAGAAAATGGGGCGCCGTTTACGTGGCTCGCACCGGGTGCTGGCAACCCACGCTACGCCACTGGCGGCTCCCAGTGTTTTCTTTTCCGTGGAAACCGGGTCCAAATGGCTCTTTGAGTGTTAAAGGTTGCCGACCCCTGGACTAGGCGATGGTTATGACATATTGCTTTCCCCTGTCCATGCTCTAAAGATCAAATGGAGGAAGGAAGGGAGCGCAATTGTTTTTGAGCGTAACCATGGTGTCAACAAAGTGAAAAATCCACTCAGTTTTAGCAACTTTAGTCGAGCACAACCACTTGCTGAATCTCAATTCAGGCTACACAATTCCGATAACGGAAAAACACCTCTCGCTGTTCCAACCGTTTGACCTGCAGCAGTGCTCGTAGGCTGTAGCGAACAAGATTGGCCAATGTTTTCTGTGTACCAGAATCCCGCAGGCATAGTTTTTACTACTGCTGTGAGCTCCTACAAGAGAGTAGCCTATCCATCTCTCTAATCAAGGGACTGGAGTGAGACCTGGTAAATAAATAAATTAACAGAGTTGGCTGCATTGCAGAAGACAGTGATTATCACTTGATTTCAGCTCCCAGGAGAGACGGAGCTGCTGCAGTGGAATATGACAGGGCAGGAAGGCTGTCTTCTCACAAGCCATCTGCTGCGAGCTTCTTGTCGTCCTGCTGAGACAGCCTAACCGCTCTTAAATCGCCCCCTTGACCTCCTCCTCACAATCGGATGCTGAGCAACGTCTGTTGTTTTTGAATTTCACTTTCATGACCGCTAATTCCCGCCTTTTGCGCCTGAGTGGGAAGGAAGGAACGGAAGGACGAGGCCGTAATGACATTGCATGCATGCGTGCGTGCCTCCTGGCGGACGTCACAGCGGGCTGCACAGTGGCACGTGCCGCATCCAGGCAACCCAGCCCCTGGACCGCGTGCACTGCCGTCCTCTGGAACTGCGGGGAGGGAGGGATGGGGGCCGAGGCCGAGGCCACAGAAACCGCTCAGCGTAAAAACCACTTGTGTACGGCCTTTAAGTCTCTGAAAAGTCGGCGGCTTTCAACAGAGGCTTGGGCTGCCAGACCTGACTTCACATGACTGGGTTTCCCAGTTGCCAGGCGCCACTAAAAAGGCCTGTCAGGCCGGTGACTTGTTGCGGTTTGACGTGATCCAATTTTCAATGTTGTTCCGTTAGCCTGCTTGCCGCAACATTTCTAGAAGGTAAAAGCTCGCGAAGTGGTGAGGGGTTAAAACATGCACATTCACACATTAGATGCAAGACTGAGCACACATTTTACTCAAATTTCTTATCGTCAGCTGGCAGCATATGTTGCGGAACCGAGAAGGAACAGCGGCGCATTAGGACATGTTTTATTCCTTGTGGTTTCATCAGAGGCTCCTACACCTCTGCAAATCAGTCTATTATTTTTGGAGAGAATTAATTAATATTTTTTTCACAACGGTCTGGATATACGCGTTTCGTTATAATGTATAGCTACAACGTTTGCAAATGACTCGATATAACATAAGAGACGCGAAGTGTCTCTAATTCGAAATAAAATCGTAATTACAGTATAATGGATGTGATATTGCCCCAATCAACGGCAACATTTTGACCACAAACACCACAAAATCCGAAATAGCACTTGGATAAACTTTGAGGTAAAAATGGCATCGTGAATCCTTCAAAAATTAGGAATGGAAAAGATAGACCCTCGCTTATCTACCAAAGAGAGATCTGTGGACATCGAATTCCTGTTTCTTACACCCCAATGGGATGGAATGTTTAATCATCAATTGACTAACTACTACAACGTGCCAACTTGTTTAAGTCTGGCGCTTTCGGACCCTCAAATTAACTTTAGAGACTTGAACACAATTTTAGTGGAGGACAAACAACCAAGTTAAGAACTTTTAGTAATGACAGGCGGTTTAAAAAACGCGTGAACTGCTCGTCTGCACAGACTCTGTATATCCGCAGGATGCATAGCACCGAGAGACTGGAAGCCGGCACACAAAAAAATCATAAAATAATTAGGCTGTGCAAAAATCAGGTATATGTCGCAAACCCCGTTAGCCTAGATGTCCCGAACGCCAGATAATACAAACGTGCAGACGCATTCAAATACATCCAAATAAAACAGACGTTGAAAAATTGTGAGGAAAAATACCAGTTCTAGCGATACAATTTGCGAGACGCACACCAGCCACAGGCATTAGCTACCGTTCCGGTAGTCGCACTAAACTAATCACCTTGTTTACGTACCACTGTAGAAAAGCACGTCAAACATTACGCAACAGAATTAGCTCAAGATGAAAGTAGCGCAAGGCTAATAGTCACATCTTTAAGGTAATTGCCATTAACCCACTGAATTGGTGAATACGTGAATTTCCACAGGTAAAGTGCGGGTGTACCGTATGCAGAGCGCCAAAGAAAAAACTATTTCAGAAGACATACCTTGCTGAAGCAACAGAGCAGTCACCCCGACCAGGATAGCCCAGAACACAGGATCCTTCATGGCGATTCAAGGGGCAGTTTGTCTCGAGCGCACGAGCTGAGCTGTCTTTTCAAAACGCACCGGGGGTTGATTTTAAAATCCACTGTAGAGTTAAGTACTACGGGAAAGCGCACAGTTCCCACTGACAAGTACCAGTCTTCCCTGACTGAGAGGCAGTCAACGAGGAAAGCAGCCAGAATCCCCGAAAAGCGCCGGCGATTGGTTGCGTTTGTTGAGAGACGAGTGCCGATAGGTTGGTTGGCACAGCTCTCAAATAAGCTTCAGTCCAAAAATTGCCACTGTGCCTCAATTCCCGGCGCATCACCTAACGGTTTTTTCCCCTTCACTATCTAAATTAAAGCAGAGCTCTAAATCAATAAAAATAATTAAGGGGAATTATGAAAATAACTCAAATCGATTGCCGTTCTGCCTTCAATTATTTCAATTGTCTGGGGGAGTGAAATTATTCCTTGTAGTCTTGTGTCACAGCTACACGGAATAAGTTTCATCAACTTAATTCCGTTATGTGTATTAATGGAGTTAAACGATGTGGTTAGTATATTATATGCAACATACTGTTGCTCTAGGTAGGGCATAATGACAATGGCCTCAACAGTCACCCCAGATGTGATTTGTGCTTTGGAGAATACGCAAATTAATAGCTTTAGCAGGAATGTAGCTGTGGCTAAGCTTTCCTTCCATCACCAGAAGGACACGAGGTTTGGTGACAGCCTCTGACTCCCTGTCTCTGTCTGTCTGTCTGTCTGTCTCCCTTTCTGCTTGCGCACGGAATAACTGGATACATTATGGCTTCGTCTGGATCAAATTTCTTTCGTGACAAGGACCAAGTGATTCGATCCTTTACTGCTGGTATGACATCTGCTCGCTGAAGTATGTGCTCTATCCGTTCTTATGCCTGAAGATCGTTGTGTAACGTTTCCCAATCATCGATTGAACGTCTTTCAGTTAGACTCCTCTTCAGACTCCACTGCCAGTGAATGCTGTACATCTGGCCAATTGTCATCACCACTGCCTACTTGCTCAATACGTTTTGTATATGCATCCCTGCGTACTCCTCATAAAAATAAAAATAAATTACGAACCTTTTCCTTCCCAGTGTTACAGGTATTGTGTGCAGCTGCCAACAATGATGTCTATCGCTGTATTACTGCACTGATCTCTTGGGCAAACTATGATTGTTCCTACCATGTATTAATGCATATCTTGTAAGTCGCTCTGGATAAGAGCGTCTGCTAAATGCTTAAAATGTAAATATAAATGTAAAATGAAATGTCTTGCCATGGTCTAATTCTCTGAGTGAACTGGCATTGGTGTGTACAATAGGCATTTAATAAGCAAATTGAGCCAGGGCAATTGGTTACTTTTGTCACTTGAGGATATTGTGACTGGGTGAACTATGGTTGTTCCTACCATGTATTAATGCAATCTTGTAAGTCGCTCTGGATAAGAGCGTCTGCTAAATGCTTAAAATGTCAACGTTAAATGATAAATGTAAGGCACATTGCAGTTTCTATATGAGCTGCTAAAGGTGTAGTTGTGTGTAACAGGCACTCTCTGCCCAAGATGCACAGGCCTAGCAGCGATCCTCGGCCCTGGTCACGGGAGAGCCACAGCGTCTGCTGCTGCTGCTGCTGCTGCTGCTGCTGTGTTGTACACCTCGAAACGAGGTATCGAATCCAGACCGTGCCCGTGCGGGCGGTAGCCAGCAGCCCGGAGCGCGTGCTTGGCAGCATTTTTATTTTTATTTATTTAACCTTTATTTAACCAGGCAAGCCATTAAGAACAAGTTCTTATTTACAATGGCGGCCTGGGTACATACCTGGGTACATACACCATTCACTCACACACTCACACCTACAGGGCAATTTAGACTCTCATGACCTGGCCAAGAAGGGCCCGGTAAGAATAGCTACTTTGTCATAGTCTAGTAACAAAAACAAAAAAAACAACAACGAATAAACATATAAACAAGTAACAGCATATGTACAAATATACACAGAATGTACAAAGCAGGAATCCACTGATCATATGGGGCACGTAACTAAGTCATGGGGAAGCAGTGGAAGGCTGGAATGCGAAGAGGAGGCTGTGAGGTACTACACTACTACTAAACTGAAGAGGGGGGTAGTGTGTGTGTGTGTGTGTGTGTGTGTGTGTGTGTGTGTGTGTGTGTGTGTGTGTGTGTGTGTGTGTGTGTGTGTGTGTGTGTGTGTGTATCGCCCCGGAAGAGTGACCCCGTCGGCGGCGTTCCTCGTGTCTCCTCCTCGCGCACCAGCTACCCCCGCTGGTCGAGCGCGCGCCCACAGTGTGCAGGTGTGAAGCTGCGCATTATTAAGTGTCTTCCTCCGACGCATGTCTGTGATGGCGAAACCTCGAGATTGCGGGGAGGAAAGCAGCTGCGCCCGAGTGTTTCGGAGGAGAGGCAGTGCTCGTCTGAGCGAGCGCGGCTTTCAGTACGACTGTCATTCCAAACTGGGAGGGGGAAGCGGCAACCAATTCAGCCCCAAGAAACCGGACGAGCTGTGTTAATTACAGTACAACCCACTGCTTTAATTGATCAGTGAAGTGATTAATACAGTGAAAACCGGAGGAGCCCTGGGGCTCTCAGCGCTGAGGACTACCGATGTATACCTGTTACTGCGAGAAGCTATGAGCACGAGTGTTTTTCCTTTTCCCTTCCACATATAGCATATGTGGAAGAATCTGTGCTCTAAAAGCACAAAATGGAGGTGCTGCCTAAAAAAAGTTGCATAATTAAAGTCCAAATGAGGCCCAAGGACAGAAAAATGCTTTACTTAAGTAAAAATAAATATGACATTGTGGTAATAGCCTTCATCAGATTGTATAAAGTGCTGACATCTCTATCCCCAAGGAGGCAATGTCGACCAGTGGGGAAGTGGACTTGTAACAAGAGGCTGTTTGAGGTTCCCTTCCCAGCCGTGGCACAGTTATTATATCCTTGAACAAGGTATGAAACCCACGTTGCCTCAGTAAATATCCAGCTGAATGCATGTACAGTATTAGTTAAATATTATATAAGTAAGTCTAAAGTGGTCCTATGCCCTTGGCATAACTATGGCCAGATGTCTAACTATCAATGCAAGGGGAGAGAGACAATGTTCCTTTATACATTTTTAAAGATTTTACAACTGGCAATATTCACGTACTTCCTTAAAAGAATATATCAATCTTCACCTTGAGGAAAATTGGATTGTGAAGTTTGGCCTTGACACAAAAAAATTCACATTTGAGGTTTAATGTTCAGCTATATTATCGACCTGTTCTCGTGCTCTTTCTGTCAATACGTTGACGTCTGACTATATATAGTGAGATGAAGAGCAGGAGGCCAGATTGGTAACTGGCGTTTGATAAGCAAGTTCACTGGCCTATTTATGTATGTAGTTTTACGTACTTCTTTTGTAACTAATATTTTAAATTCATTATAACAATCACAACAAAAACGAGTGGCACAGTGGTGCAGTGGATAGCGCTGTCGCCTCACAGCAAGAAGGTCTCGGGTTCGAATCCAGGCCGAGGACCTTTCTGTGTGGAGTTTGCATGTTCTCCCCGTGTCCGCGTGGGTTTCCTCCGGGTACTCCGGTTTCTTCCCACAGTCCAAAGACATGCACGTTAGGCTAATTGGAGAGTCTAAATTGCCCGTAGGTATGAGTGTGTGAGTGAATGGTGTATGTAGTGCCCTGCGATGGATTGGCAACCTGTCCAGGGTGTATTCCTGCCTCTCACCCAAATGCATGCTGGGATAGGCTCCAGCCCCCCCGCGACCCTAATTTAGGAATAAGCGGCTGAAGATGAGATGAGACAACAAAAACTAAACCTAACAACCAAAGTGGGACAGACACAAGAAACAAAACCTGCACATGACATAACATAAACGTCAACCAAGATGGGAAATAATATTTAATATGCATAACAACCTTTAGATTAACTCATACTGAGTTTGCCAGAAACTATGCCACCTTGTAACGTTCTCCTGTGACTGGGCTCCTTGCTTGCTCTCAGAATTACAGTTAATTCTGAAAACTTGACTGGGCGATATTTCCACAGAGCGTGATATCCTGGTATAACAAAGCTATGAGTTTGTGTTCATTATTTCCGCAATCCCGTGCTTTAATAAGTGTATATATATGCTATTTTGCACTGATAAGAAACTTTAAGGTTATTTAGCCTTAACAAACATAAATAACCTTAACTACGCATTACAACGTAAGCCAGTTGTTTTTTTCTTTATTTCTGGGGCGATATTGATGCGAATCACTTTACTTTTCAAAGGGAGTGCATGTGTGCCCACTCCTGTATTAGCCTGTAGTCGCTGCGTTGGTGGGGGTTGGTGGTGGGGTGGCAGTTGGGGGTCTGAACATCATCACCGTGTGAAAATAAGCTTAAAATGTTTATTGATTGGTTTGGTTGCAAAACAAAGGTGATTTTATTGATGTAAAAACATTATTTACAAGAGAAACATCGTATTTTAAAACCATGGACTATTCCTTTTAAACATATTTGTTTGGCATTACAGATGTTAGATTCAGAGTCATGTCCAAAAGGCTGGACATGTGGCCTTATTTCCAGCAGCGCAGTGTAAGTTAATTTATGTATCTGAATCCAATACAGATCTTATAAAATATGCAGCAGAATATTCTAGCTAGCTAGTAAGGAACACACATGGGCTACCCCAGCTAAGGCATCATACTTGATTCTGAACTATTAGTGTGTTATTATTTATATTATTTCAATATTACTATCACTATACAAATAATTGCAGTTTGCTAACACACCAAAGAGCACCATTTGTGTGCACACCAACACCTGAGTTTGATATTTTGTCATTGAGCAGCAGGTACAGCACAGACAGAGAGGGGGCAGGCACAGAGCGTGGAGAGGTGAGATTTAGATTTGTAAATGATGAGGGTTACCTCTAATATTTTAGTGACTGGAAGTGATTAGTTTATATTGCAGACAGTGTGCACCAATGCTTGAGTTTCATATCGTACCATCATTGAGCAGCAGGACCGGCAGCAGGTGCTGTTCTCAGGTGCAGCCAGAGAGGGGACAGGGAGAGAAAGTGGAGAGGTGAGATTTAAAATGATAAATGATGACTTTGTCCAAAACAAAGATCAATATGGTGGACACTAACATTTGTTCTCCAGCGTGTAGTAAACATGCCCATCGAGAACAGAGGGCAGCAGGTGTGCTTTTCCCCCCACGTTTGGGAATGAAGTGCACGCCCCTGGTAGCGTAGCTCCACTCTCAGAGGTGAACCAGAGTAACACAGAGGTCCTCATAAAAGCCAATAGACGTTGTTGCCAAGATTAATGTCCAAATGAGCACTGACCCCAACAGCATAAATCTGGGTGACAGGAACCATTCAGATAACGAGGCGCAGAATTGAGCTCCCCAGTTCTGGGACCGAATGGCACATTTTTTGGCATAAATGTGAAATTACACTCTTTCTACTTTGTTCTCAGCTTCTTGGTACTTTTAGAAATGTTTTACAGTTCAGGGAAAAGGGAACAGCAAGGTCATAGTAGTGTAAGGGTGTTTGTTGCTCTCTCTCTCTCCTCTCTCTCTTCTCTCTCTCTCTCAGGTCTAGCAGATATAGGCCAAGGCCCTGATTCTGTCTGGCTGTAAAGTGCTTCATCTTTTTCTTTTTGTTATGAAAATAAGAAGTGTTAGAATATATTTTTTTTCCAATTTCATACTTAAATGGGTTCAAATGGATTCATCCTGCTTAGTTGACTAGTCAGTTTATATACAGTATATACATTTTTGGGGGGTTTGTGTTTTTGTTTTTGTTTTTTACTTAAAACTAATTCTGCACTCCAAAAATCCATCCTATATTACATCATACTCCAAAGGCAAAGATTGGTATCACCCGTGTTTGTGTGCTTCACATCACATGGAGTCAAATTGTATGTGTGGTTCTATGTGGCTCAAAGAGCAAAGATTGGTATTGTGGGTTCAATCCCCACTGGGGACACATATACTGAAAAATGTTGTGTGCTTCACTACTGTAAGTCACTTTGGATAAAAGAGTCTGCTAAATGGCATATATTACCGTATATATTATACCAAAGAAAAAAGAGTAGTCTTCTGATTGGCAGAATAATGGTGATTTGGACAAAACAACGGTGTTAATTAGTCATTGATTAACATGGTACAACACCATCTCTGATACAGTTTCATTGTGAAATTAAATATTAAAATACCACACAGTGATATATCGCTGCTGGATGGCTCATCCTGTGGTCCAGCGCTGGTTGTGGCCAACAGCCCTGTGGGGTAATGAGGCCGCCTCATCCAGGGAGGGAGATATTGTCTGGGTCGGCCAGGTCGTCTGTGTCTCGCTGCACACCAACGACCGCCACAGTGTGCTGGAAACGGCTGCGCATTAAGCGTCTTTGACTCATGTTTGTGGACTGCGGTGTGAAAAGAAGTTTGTGGCTGACATGTTCCCATATTTTGGGGGAGAGCCTGGGCTTATCTATTTTCTGTAATGTCAGAACGATATGAAAAGATGCCAAGCTTGCAATGCACATGACAGTGCAGATGCAAGTATGGAATATTTCCAGGGAAGTGTCTTCACGTAAACAAATAGTCATAAATGGCATATTTGGAAACCTGAACATTGCTTTTGCAACAAACCGCGTCCAACTCCAACTATACTGAGATACGATAAGACGCCATTTCACAGTGATGAAAGGGCCGCACGGCTTTGTCAATGCACATTCTCTTCTGATCTTCTCTCTTTTCATGAGATGAACAATAAGACGGGGATATCTTCATCCTCATCAAAGACAAAAATGTCTGACACACATTCAAACATGCCTGAAGGCCTTTTCATCGTTCTGTCTCTCTTGATCACACTAAACCAAGGCAATTTGTTTTGCTTTTCTCAAAAGGGTAGGGATTACAGCCGATATGGCTCCCTCTCAATCTGTCCGTGCACTTAAACCTTAAATTACTGCAGGAAGACGAACGTCTCTCCCTGTGGTGCCCTGGTCGGCCCTGTGAGTCTGTGCTTACATAATCCCAGTAATCCCAGTCCCTGCTGCCATTTCTGTCATGTCCGTCGTTCGGATGGGACGGTAAAAATCGAGGTCCTCACTCTCTGTGCTCATAAAAGATCCCATGGCGCTTTTCGAAAAGAGTAGGGTGTTAACCCGGTGTCCTGGCCAAATTCACAACCAAAAACAATAAATATCAATGTAATTCATTCATTCCCTCCCTCCTCGCCTCTCCACTGTGTGTCTGATGTGCAGTGAGTTTGTACTGGTGCAAAATGGCTGCCATCACATTCACCCAGGTGGGTGCTGCACATTGGTGGTGGCCGAGGTGAGTTTCCCCTTTCATTGTCATTGTAAAGCACTTTGGGTTCCTTGAAAAGCACTATATAAATCCAATGTTCAAATTTCTAACATGCATAAATTAAAAGTAATGAGGCTGTCTTAGAGGAAGGGGAAAGCAAGATCATAGTAGTGTAAGGGTGCTTGTTGCTCTCTCTCTCTCCTCTCTCTCTCTCTCTCTCTCCCCCCTCTCTCTCTCTCTCCCCCCCTCTCTCTCTCTCTCTCCTCTCTCTCTCTCTCTCTCTCTCTCTCTGTGTCTCTCTCTCCACCTTACACACAAGGAAGGGTACCTCATGTAAAATATGAAACTCAGTTGTAACTCGGCTTAGAACCTTTTAAGTTGAAAATAGTTTCTTAAAAGTTGAATTTTTGTTAACTTGCATATGTTATGTTTAGCTGACATCGTAATCCAGGGAGACGCATTGCACATACTGTACTGTATCTTGAATTTAGCATATCTTGCATTTACACTGCTAAATAGTTTCCAGAAGAGCAACAGAGGTGTCACATGTGAGATTTTCACCGGCAACCTTCAGGTGAATAGGTAGGCTGCCGCAAAACCACCCACGCGCTATTTCGGCAGTAATTAATTCCATTGAAGTCCAGTGAATTTCTGGTTTCTATTTTTATTGATGAACAAGAATGCTCTCCAAGGTGCAAATGAAATTGCGAGTGAACTGGAGACCGGAGTGGGATTATCTCCTTCATGCTGGTAAATCCATTAGACATCAATCAATGCATTTTGATGAGTAGCGTTTGCTGGTGCAATTCGTGGTTAAATAAAAATGTGATTACACTAACACAAATCTGAGGGCTCAAGGCTGGGTGTACAGTGTTCACATGCAGTCCAGCCAGACATTTAAAACCGGGTGGTTGTGGGTAGTGTTTATTTGAATATATTGGATACCGCATATTTCAAGATGTGTTTAATGCTTCCAGCTCAACACTTTCCTCCATTTTTTTAGGCTGAATGGTATTTAAAGCACACACTCACTCTAGTTAGGTATACACTATGAAGGAATTATAAATTGTAAAATGGGCCGTTGATGACTGCTTTTTTCAGAAAATAGCCTGAATGTCATTCAATTACTCATAAAGTGTCCACTTTTCAGTTTGTTTTTGCACATGTACTTTAAGTTATCTGCCATCTGATTTTTCTTAAAGAAGATGGCACGCTTAATTATGAATCTGCTCTGATACGCCACCTTTGAAGGCATCAATTATGTCACAACTTTGCTCTTTACTATGTAGTACAGATTTTGAGGAACATTATTTTCAAAAGCTGTATCATATCAGAAGCTGAAATATTCACTTTGATTATTGTGCTGTATTTTCCGTGTCATTTCTTGATGATCTAATTTCTTGCAATTCTACCCAGCAGCCATTGCAAAAGCTCCCATGGAAGATGAGATGAAAGTGTTCTTGGTTACGCACCAAAGCAAACACACTCCAGTCAGACCTAAGGTGTGCGGGGAAATTGACTTTTTTCTTTCAATTTACATCAAAACAAAGAGCTGTCTTTTGAAGTAATTATATTTTTAAAGCCAATCTGGAAATAAGAATTCATCAGTTCAATGAGGTGCACTTGTGCTTGCAGCTGGAATGCTGAGGCCCAGTGTCAGAGAAATCAAATGAATAAATTAGGGAAATCAGAGGCAAATCTCTTCCACAGCTTTGCTGGAAAGTGCGAAAAGCCAGCTAAAAGATGCACTATAAATATCACATACTTGGTGACATTTGGCAATCTGACTGTGCCTGTAAGGCAAAGTTATGACCGATAAGAAGCATTTCACTTTGACAAGAGAGGTCAATTCACAGCAATTCAGCCTCATTCTATAATAAACTGCTATAATTTCAGCCGGGAATAATTTGTAAGATCATTTGTAATAATTTGGATGAAAAACCAGCACACACAAACACACACATGTGTATGCTGTTTTCTTGCTCCACTGAAATATCTCTTTCCAGTGTTTGATGAGCTATTACATTTTAGGCATTTAGCAGACGCTCTTATCCAGAGTGACTTACACAGTTTACATTTCTTTACATACAATCCATTTATACAGCTGGATATTTTACTGAAGCAATTCAGGTTAAGTACCTTTAGCTCAAGGGTACAACAGCAGTGCCCCACCTAGGAATTGAACCTGCAACCTTAAGTTACAAGCCCAGTTCCCTAACCACTATACCACACTGCCTGCCTATGAATTTGTCTTCTGATATAATGATAAAATGATATATTAAGAAAGGTGGCAAACAGGGCCTCCCGTGTGGTCCAGTGGTTACAACGTCCGACGCTGGCCACGGAGACCGGGTTCAATTCCCCGTCTCGCCAAGTGTCGGCTTTGGCCGGGAGTGCCACCAGGGGGCGGTGATTGGCTGTCCGCCCCAGGGAGGGGGAGGGAAGCCGACGTGACATTCGCTGCGTATAAGAGTGGCCCTGTAAGTACCGGGGTTCGGTCGACGGCGGCGAGTGACGTCTCGGAAGAGGCGTCTTCGCCTTCGTCACCGGTCGCAGGACTACGGCAGCGAACTCACATCACTAGGGGGATTGACGTAAAAATAGCGGGTCTAATTGGCTACCAAATTGGGAGAAAATGGGATAAAATCAGAAACAAATTTAAAAAAAAAAAAAAAAAAAAAGAAAGGTGCCAAACAAACAAAGAGAAATGAAGGCACAGGAGAGACTCAGTGATATCTCTAATTGTGTGAGGGGGCAGTGGGGTGCTGGGATGTGTTTGGCATTTGAAATGGCAACTATGCAATGTTATATTGAATAGGCTGGCAGGAGCTGGGCTTGTAACTCAGAGGTTGCTGGTTCGATTCCCACATAGGGCACTGCTGTTGTACCCTTGAGCTAAAGGTACTTAACCTGAATTGCTTCAGTAAAATATCCAGCTGTATAAATGGATTGTATGTAAAGAAATGTAAACTGTGTAAGTCGCTCTGGATAAGAGCGTCTGCTAAATGCCTAAAATGTAAATGTAAATGTAAATAAATATTGCACTGCCACGAAGGCGACTAATTTGCCTTACAAATGGCATCCATCCACTTGCTTTATTCATTCTCATTGTGTCAGTTATAATATACCATATGATGATTACTAATACTCAAAGATATGTTAATTGAATATCTTCATACACGAGTAAAGGATAGTTTTTGGTGATGGATATTCAGCATTGCATGTCCTTTTGTTTTTTGTCTTGCTTCACTTTTAAAGAGCTTGGTAACAATGAACTTCGCCTTACTTTTAGAGAGGAAGTAGTTTTGGGAAAGTGCTCCAAAGATCACAGCATTTGGTCACAGTTTTTTCACACTTTCACCCAGTTTTTTTATTTTATTCTCCCAATTTGGAATGCACAATTGTATTGTTTGGCTCGTGGTTGCAATTCTACTGCAGAATATGAATGCTCTGGCCTATTAATTCCAATGTTCTGTCGTCTGTCTGAAACAAATATTATTCAATACAAGGACAGCTAAGGGAAAAAAAATACGAGAAATAGAAAAATAGAAATTCCTCAAATCCTGTAATCTGTAGTAAGATCACATCCGCGTATGGCCTCTCTGCCATTGAGCCGAACACTGTGATGGTTTGGCCTTAGAGGATCATTCTGCTCTGTGTTTTATTTGCATGGGTGAGTTAGTAATAAATACAATTTCCTTTGGTACAAAATTGGTCAAATAAAATAAATAAAGTGGAAGCAGTCTTCAAATGGAATGAAACGCGAGATCTGTCGGGTGTCCATCCGCTCCTTCTGGTACACCAGCGCCCCCTTGTGGTCAGACGCTCTGCAGACGGCTAATTAGACTGCCTTGCCTTGAAATGTCTAGGCTAGTATGAGGCCTGCATGATGAAGCTTATCGCCATGGAATTCATTGTATGAATTTAGACTTTTTTATTTCCATGTAGTTTCCTGTCTTCCAAATGACAGCAACTACAAACAGCATGAAATGTACCTTTGTTGTATAGGGGTTATCGTCACTGCAAACACGCTACACATACAAATGTAATGTATACAAAAATGAAGACAGAGAGGAGAGATTGCACTGGAGAAGAGAGAGAGATTGCAGTTAAAATTAAAATAGCTTTCTTGTAAATGATGAGTATTTGAATCCAATATTTTTAATGGTTATAATAAGTATAATATAATAAGAATTATACTAAGTACAGCATGGATTGTAGATCAGTGGAAAAGCAGAGTTGAATTGTTTGGCCTCAACCCAAAAAGAATTTGGTAAAAATCGGATTGAAAACAAACACTGGTTTTCCAGTTCAGCGTGTTCAACAAACACCAAATTTAACTTGCCAAATTTTTTCTTAGAATGAGAAATAATTTTTAAAAGAACTTCCACTTGCCTTCATTTGTAAATAAAAGTTAAAGACAAATCTTAAGTGATTCCTGGCCAGTGATTCACACGCAGCTTCTTCATGTACTGCAGTCCGGGAGAAACAGGATGTCTTCAGCACGTGTTGTGGCTCAACATGAAGCGATTGTGCAAACTTTCCATCTGTAGATGCCCTGTTCATAACCAGCAACACGGTGTTCAAGTGACAGCACAATCCCTCGAGCTGTAGCAGACCTACACACTCAACACCATCTGATGTCAATGCACCTTCTGGACACCAAAGTGCATTCCAGCCACAGGCCCCCCAGCTGCATTGCTGTCCTGGCCTGGCCATGGAGCCCTAAAGTTTCACAGATTCTCCCTTTAATTGAACTTGTTCGTATGTAAAACAAATGTGTAGATGTAAGCTAGTTGTCTCCCAAGCTAACAATTGAGAAAGATTTTAAACAACATTATTTACATTATAGTGACTTTTTATACCTGTATAATTACATATGTTAATACCATGTAGGTTTATATGTAAACATACAGAATCTTGTTGATTGGGACTTATTATATTGTATGGATTTCATGTGAATTTGTTTTATCCTTGTGTGCCTTTTGAGTTAGTTTTTTATGGGTTTAATCATGTTTATTATTGCGCTTTCAGATTCATTTCATAAGGCAGTAAATAATGTGTGTATGTAGTGTGTATGTCAGCACTGTGTGAGCAAAAATAACATTCCTTATTACCACTTTTGAAAAATTGTCCTTGTTGTGATCTAGGCTTTTCCACACATTGTAAAAAAATACATTTTTAGCCATAACATAGATATGTTTTGCAAGTAAAATGCAAATGTGAAGGTTGCAGTGCTGTGCTTATTTATTAATATTTAGCTATCATGTAATTTGCCTCCTTCAAAGGGAAAAGGATCTTGTTGAAAGGAAAACGGTGACATGGGGTCATTGTGCACTTCATGACTGCATGACTGATGACTGTTTTCATCCGCACGCTAGCAATGTAAAACTATCGCATGATGTAGAAATGATGCTATTTGATATTTACATCGCTTAATTAGAGATGACTTTTATTACCACACTTCATTTTCGTGCTGCTGTGTGAAAAAGGCCAGGGGATGAAGGTCGTACAATTTGCTGGTGTAAGTGAAGGATTTGCATCATCTTGTTGCTGCTTCTCAGCGCATTACACGAAGCAAAGGACTTGATTTAGACTCAAAAGGCGGTTGGAAGGGGAATGAGTTGGCCACGGGGGCGGGGCCAGAGGTTTGAGAGAGGAACGCTTCCTCTGGGAGCAATTAACTGCCTTTGAATTTAGGGATGAGGAGAGAAGGAATATACAGAGTGTATATATATATATAAATACAGAAATAAAGGGAGAATGCTTTTGTGCCTCTGCCTGAGATGATAACAAATTGGGGCTGTTCACCTGATGGTTCTGATGGTTTGGGAAGGAGATGAGGTAAGGGTCTATTTTAATTTAATTATTATTTTATTCTATTGTTCAGTATTTATTAAAGGGCCATTGACATTCTTTGTTTACGAATGTCATTCATTCATTCATCCGTCCATCCATTAATTCATCCGTCCATCCATTCATTCTTTGGAGACATGCTGAAGTAGATCTTGTTCAGTGGTTTTGCTCAAGTGATTATCTTTCATGAAACGAATCGCAGCAGGGCTTCTAATATCGCCTGTTCTAATCTCGCTGCGGTGTTCACTAACTCATGGTTAAATAAATAAATTATACTTTTATTTTTGGAGCATCAAATAAGTGTGCGAGTCTTATTCTTTAAATTCTAATATGCCACTTTGACTCTGCACCTTATGCTAAGACTTTTTGGAGTGCATATGTTGTGTTCCTACAGCGTTACCTGCTGTATGTACACCCACCTTACAGAAATAACCCTTGGCCTTGTACAACAAGCTTATGACACAAATTTAAATCATTTGTGCAAAATGAGAAAATGTTGTACTGTCTAATGAATCTACTCAGTCTGCAATACACTTAACTTCGAGCAACTAATATCAGCAAGTTATATATTTATGTGTAATCATTGTTTTATTAGAAATTTTCTTCTAATTCCAAGGGCAAATTGTAAATTATTTATTTTTAAACTGAAATGAGTGAAAATGTCAAAATTGCTACTCAAGGTTAAGAATAAAGGGCATTGTGGTCAGATTTCTAGGCGTAATGAGGGCCCTTCTAGACACCCTTGTGAGATGCACAAAAGGGGAAATGAATACGCTTTTCCAGAAAAATGAAATAATCAGTCCATCGAGCCAATCCAAATATAAAATAATAATATGCGGCTTGTATCTGAAAACAACTCCCCTTTGAGCCTCCATTAGGAAGTTAATTGAGGAACACGTATCCATGCGGTTCAGGCACAGAGCGCCTGTAATCAGGAAGTCCAGGCAGCTCAGAGGGCACTGGAGGGGATAATTAAAGAGATTACCTCATAAGCAGGCGAACTACAAACAGGCACATTTGCACTTTCACTGCCACCCCAAAATGACAAAAAACTAGTCTTCAACTAGCAGAATTATAAAATGATGATAATATATTCACTATATATACAGTATATACAAACACACAGGTAACTGCCAAAATAAAGGCAACACAAAGATAGAGTTTCTTAATAAGGCGAAGCGGCCAGAACAGCTTCAAAGCACCTTTTCCTAGAGCACTGGTGTCAAACTCATTCCATTAAATCACCTGCTGTAGTGCGTTGGTTGCAACAAAAACATGCACACACTCGGCCCTCGATGGAATGAGTTTGACACCCCTGGCCTAGAGTTTCTGAGATTCTACTGGAGGGATGCAACACCATTCTTCCACAAGAAATTCCATAATTTTGTGTTTCGGTAATGGTGGTGGAAAGCACTGTCTTAGGCAGAGATTTTAGGAGACAAATCTGAAACTGCCACGAAGTTTGAAGAATCAAAATGTCAGGTCACCCTAGTTAATTAATCGTATTATTGTACACTGTGGAGGGCGTCGGTCTCGGCCACGTGGGAGTGGCAGGGTTGCCTGTGTTGTATATGTTGTGGAGGCCTCTGAGCAGGTAGACTTTCCGGGGGCAGGTTTGGCACTCTCACAGGGTGTGAGAGTGAACTGTCGCCCAGAGGGTTGCTCCAAAGGCCGTAGTTGATTTAATTATTATCTAATTTGTGTCAATCAGTCAATTGATATGGAAGTAAATTGGCTGATTGGGTGTCTGTGTGAGAATGTGAGTGAGTGATTGATAGATGGGTGATTGCCTCACGAGTCCCACCTGAGCCAGGCAGAAAGTGAGCCTATTTAAGAGCAGGTGGGGAATCAGTTAGTCTTTTGTCTTTGTGTGTTTCATGAGAGTTAGTCTTGTCATTGTTGTGAGTGCAATCGTATCGTATCGTATCGCATCGCATCGCTCATGTGGAATGTTGGATGTTTGTTGAGTTTTGTGTGCATTTGTCGAAAGTGACTGCGTAGAGTGCTTCTTGTGTGTGTGGGGAAGAGGGAGAGGGGGTGCACTAAGTGTCCGCCTCTCTCCCTCAATGTGAGCGTGAAAGAGAGCGAGATGGCGCCCTGAAAGAGGGTCCGCCTCTCGCCCTCGGTGTGATTGAAAGAGAACTCGGACTCAGGCAGTGGAGAGTGTTTCTGGGCAACAGCCCAAGAACTCTCACTGAAAGCGTGGCAAGTGTCTCAATATGCATGGGTGGGAAGCACTTGAAAGGTCACTGGATATGTGTGTGCCTGGGGAGGTTCCAGCAGAACTCTGGAGGAAGAGGCGCAGTGTCCCGTAAGTTATGATTATTTTAGTTTGTTATTTTAGTTTGTTGTTTTTACCCGAAAGCTTTGCGGCGAGTAGGGTGAAGATTTTCGGTGTTTGTTTGTTATATGTTAACCTGGCGTGTGACACACCTTCCAGTTTTGTAGTGCAATCAAGTTTTGCTCTTCACAAGCTATGGCACTTGCTCTTATTCATGCATGACACAATTTCCAGATCACTCTGGCAAAGGCACAGAAGGGGAAACAAGTTTATGATCTGACTGGCCATACTGACACAAAGCCTTATCACACCTACAGGCAATTTAATCTTCTTACACCAACCTCTCTTACAACTGAGATATGAACAGCTTAAAAGTGTAAAGGGTTAGTGCATGGATTTACACACGCATTGCGGCATTCAGCGAAGTTTCATGTGTGAGATTTGTTAGTAGGTTTTAGGAGTGCTCCTGACCACTCGTATTGTGTGTGTAAATAAAATGAACTGTTGTAAATCTTGTTATGGGTGATTTCTTTTACTTGTATGAATAGATCTTATTGGATTCAATATAGAAAAGGGTGAAGGTGAATATGCATTTCATTTTAATCATTGATTCATTTAATATTAGGAAATTAAATGTTGCTTATTTTAAGTTTAGGTTAATAAATACTATTCAGTATTCGGATTTAATATGTTTTACTATTATTATTATACTCTTTTAAATTATTTTCCAAATTGCCTTATGTTCTGATCCTCCTTTTAGCCTCCAGCCTCATATCAAACCACTTTCGTTTGATCCAGTGCATTGTCCATGGAACACAGAACCCACAGCCACAGTAATGCTGCTGTCCCTATAGCAGGCATCTATGGTACGCAGACGCCTGCAATGATGTCTATCGCTGTATTCCTGCACTGATCTTGTGCGCTAACTATGATTGTTCCTACCATGTATTAATGCACATCTTGTAAGTCGCTCTGGATAAGAGCGTCTGCTAAATGCTTAAAATGTATAATGTAATGTCCCCATCACCCCACTATTCACATTACTGAATAATATGCATTTTTGGAGCATACAGTCAATTTAAGATTATTTCAGTTTCTGCCTCTATCTTTCCTTGATTTTTTATTTTTTTGCTGCCATCTTTCTATTCACCTGTCAGGTAAGGGGGCGCCATATATAGTGTTTTAGGGGTGTCAATTTATGCTTGTTAGATTATATCCTTTAACGAGTAAGTGTACACACAATTTTACAAAAGTATTCATAAATGAGGCTCACGGTCTGCTCATTGCGCTTTGACAATTAAACTTGAGCCCCAAAAGTGACTTTTGTGTCAAAGCCGAACTTCATAGTCCACTTTTCCTCCAAGTGGACTTTTAGAGGGGTATGTGAATATCATCAGTCAGAAAAACCTTTGAGTCATGAGAAAGCCACCCTGGTCTCATGCACTGCGCATTGATAGGTTCACATCTGACCATAGTCACACAAAGGGAGTGAGAGCAGGCTCATCCAACTAGTCCCATTTCCTTCTACACCTTGTCGGACAAATGAGAATTAAATAAAAATGTCTGTTCCTGAATCTAGTAGCCATAACAGTCAAACACCCTTGTTTAAAGTTCAGCACTCTGAATACTGAACACAAGTGGTATTACATGTTAGAACCCCTCACTTATCCTACATCTAAAATATTTTATTTATTTTATATTATTTATTTGATTTATGTTGTTACACAGGATGGCAATTATCTATGAAATCGCATAATTATTTGATAGGCTGAGCAATCTGGTGGATAGACAAAGTTTGGAAACTGTAATTAGAATGAGAAATGTGGGATGAAAATGAATGATAGAATAATGACCTTCAAAGCTGTAGAAAGAAAGGTAAAGCCAGAGACCAGACAGACAGGTGTTCTAAGAAGGAGGGAGGGAACCCCCTGCTCTCTCCCTCATAATTAATTCACGATTAGGAGAGGAACCTGGGGCCTGTCTCACGAAGGAAGTTCAACATAGTCAGGGTATCTTTGTGTTAACTGGCTACACAAAGCCTAACAAAGGCAACTACGGCTAACCTGTTTCACGACGGTGGTTATCAACTCGCTCTGTCAACCCTGGTTTTTCCAATCAAGCAATGAGCGCGTGCACACAAAAGGGGCAGCGTTTGTAGCACAGCCAATCGCATGCAACACGAACAGATCCAGAGCACTGTTTTACAAAGCAGGATTGGTGGGTTTGCGAGCTGACTTTGGGCTTAACCCTGGGTTAAAAGTTTTGAAAGTAAAAAATAAGTCATTGCTAATTCAATCATTTAGGTTATAGAGATCGATCAAAATATTTTCCGCTCTGTGGCAAATGTTTCTTAAATGCATTTCAGGTATTTCTTTATGACTCATAAATGCTTGCCTGGTGGGGCCTTGTTTACCACACAATGGGCCTCATTTATCAAAAATGGCATCAAAGAGACAGACGAAGAAGAATTTCTCAGACGCAGAGGTGAATGTAATACTAGACACTGTTCAACAGAACGAAAATATATTATTCAGTAGCAGAAGCTGTGGGGTTTCTGCTCCACAAAAGGTCCAAATTGGACAAGAAGTCACAAGACAAGTTAATAGCGTTTCATCTGTTGAACGAAATGTACAAGAAGTCAAACAAAAATGGTTTGATATGAAACTAGAAACAAAAAAACGAATAACCGCATGCAGGCAAAACATTAAAGCCACTGAAGGAGGCCAAGGAACCGCAGAGAAGCTCTCCCAAACGGAGGAGGGCATCGATGCCATGTCGGTGAATGGATCTTTAATGCGCACATGGGTGCAATCTATGGCACCAATCGTATTAGGACGGCCGGCCAGATTGAAAAAGGCCTGTTTGACACCAATTTGGCTCTACGCACTATAGGGAAATGGAATATACTCCGGGGCTAGTTTAACAGTAGAATGATGCACACTGGGCAGTATGTGGCTTATGGAGGGTTTGGATATTCCAGACCGGTCGCCAATCTCCCTTTGGAAAGTGCCCATGGCCAAAAAGTCAAGCACTGACAGCACTTGGACAGATTTGAGTTAAAAGACGAACTGCAGAGTTTACACACACACTGCGTGTGGTCTCAGGTTTTCGTAATTTCCTTCGCACGTACGAACAACTTGGACTCTCGAAAACTTTGATAAATCCCAATTTTCATGTCTTGTTTTTTTTGCAAGACTTCCCAATCATATTCTTTGTTGGTGAGTAGCCCCGGAAAGAAAAAAAAACGTATGTGTTAACCGTTAAGTGTTCTAGACCACATTTTGGGCAAATATTGTAATTTACAATGGACTTCAATGACCGTTTAAAAGTGCAATACCAGACCTAATAGGTACATGTGTAGCTGATGGAACACATGGTCTTGCTAGGCTAGGCTATTTTATATTCCAGCTTTTCGCTTAACGGCTTGTTCTTAACTGTTAGCTGTTCTTAACTGAGCAAAGTTAAGAAACGTGTCTGTTGTTGAAACCTTTCATGTTGTGGATGCCAGGAAGGTTGGAGGGAGGAGTAGAGAGTGCTGCTCCCCATCAGGTGCTGTTCCCTCCTTGGACGTCCAGGAGCGTGCAGGACCTTGGACAGCAGCAACCTCACATTCAGGCATGCTCATCTGAGGCTGTAGTCAGCTCAGGTGCTCCCTATCGCCTTCATTAGGCTTTTAGTAAAAGCGCTGCCTGCCAGGCCTGGGAAGACACTTTCTGGGGACCTGGAGGAAGTAGGTGCTGGGTTTTAATGTGTTGTTTTAAAGTTTTAGCTCTGTTTAGTTCATTAGTTTTCCTTGACCTGTCTCAAAACCCACCTCTTCAATGCCTTTATGCCCTCTCTGGCACCACTGACATCACTGTCCATCTGAGTCAATCTGGCCATCACCACTGTCTACTCCACTTGCTTTTTGTTTTTCTGGAAACCACTCCAACTGATGCCAGGACTACAGAATGGCAAAGCAATGGAACCTTTTGGAAGGAGAGAGGCATCACCCCAGGACGAATGCCCAACTGGTCACGACAACCTTGGGCTGTCTGGAAGACTCTTAACGACAGGGTTGGTGAAGGACGGTGCAAGGCATCCATGAAGAAATGGAATATAACAATGATGTCTTTGGAACACCTCATGAACTTTTAATGTGCAGATGACCTCTTGTACACTGGAAGGACGAGATATAGAAGATGGCTTTGATTGTTTTTACAGCTTGTTTAGTTCATTATTTGCACATTACATTATCGGAGATGAGTTTTGAAGGAAGGGAGCTAGCTGCTCTGGTTCACTCAAATAATTGTGTTCTTTCACAGCTCTTCACGAATTAGCGTGCTAAATGCTTAATTCATGTTCAAAATCTCGTAAAATGGTGGGGGAGAGTCCTGATGATGTTTACATTACATTACATTACAGGCATTTGGCAGACGCTCTTATCCAGAGCGACGTACAACAACGTGTTAACCGTAGTCAAGAACAGTTTAGCTGAAAGCCACCCTAGCGGGAAGTACAGTTCCTAGGTGCTAGGAGCAACCACATAGTTAAACTAGGACCCTGTAGGTAAATCTGTAGCCACAATTCAAAGGTAGCAATAAAGCACTCAGTGCGGAAAATAATGCCTAAGCCTAATACAATACATAAACAAGTAGACGTGTAAACTAAGCAACTACGTCCCTAAGTTAACAAAAACCGGACTACAGGGAGAGGTGCACCCTGAAGAGGTGAGTCTTCAGTCGTCGCTTGAAGGTGGCCAGGGTCTCAGTTGTTCTGACTTCCACAGGAAGGTCATTCCACCATCGTGGAGCTAGAACCGACAGGAGACGTGACCGGGAAGCGCAGGTGCGGAGGGGGGGAGGTGCTAGGCGTCCTGAGGTAGCAGAATGGACAGGTCTGGCAGGTGTGTAGGGTTTCTGTTTGGTTTGTTTTCCTTTTGATTTCACCAAGGAGGGGAAAATAAAACGGCCAGTGGAACTATTTTTTGAGCTTTTTTCCTGTTTTCTGTCCACTCACCACCTGGCATGCTGGTCACCCCTGCCACCTTGCCACGCATATTTCAATTTTTTTAAATGTATTTATTAAATGTTGACTAATGCATGAAATTGTGAAAGAAGCAGAGCGCATATTGCTTGCTTACATTTGTTGGATGGCAAATATATACAGCGATATATATAAACATAACCTGAAATTGGAATGAACTGAACAAAAGCATGCCTTGGTTTTCAAATTAAATTCGCTGGGTTTCCATTTACAATGGTTGTAGCGGTTGTAATATTTTCGATACTCCATTAACTATTTGAATTGAATAACTTGGGGAATTCATTCAGCTGCCAGAATTTTCAATTAAAAGTTTAAGACTGTTATTTCACCTAGTACTTGGAGTTTCCAGTAAACTGGAAAGAATTTAAACTTTGGATAAATTGTTGCAAACTCAATATCGCATCATTCAGTCAACTTCTCACCGAAAATGTATTATAATTTTAATATGTAAATTCATAATAGCAGCTGTTTCAATTTCAAGCTCACTCATTCTCTTCTGGATTGGAGGATTCACATTATATTCCATGTTTTTACATTTAGACTAGATTACCATAGGGCTACACGATGCCTGGCCTTGCAAACTGTTTCTTCTCTTTTCCCATCTTAAAACATTGGAACATGAATTATGAATGGCCATTACCGAGGGGAAAAGCAGTAGTGCCCCTGCCGAGTCTAACAGCGTAACTCTGGCCCACCGCCATCAGGTTCCTCTCTCTCCCTCCTGGCGTACTGTGTTAGCATTGTCATCAGAACAATGCCCGTCATCCATAACTTCAACATGTTTGACAAAGCTTCTGCTGCTGGCATATTTTTCTTCTTGTGAGTTTTTTTCATTTCATTTGTTTCCTCTCCTTCACCCCTCACCTGTTATTATGTCCTCAGGTGAAGCCCTTAGTGTTGCATAATAATAATAATATATACCATTTAGCAGACGCTTTTATCCAAAGCGACTTACAGTAGTGAATGCATACATTTTCAGTATATGTGGCCCCTGTGGGGATTGAACCCACAACCTAAGCGTTGCCAATGCCATGCTCTACCTACTGAGCCACAGAGAACCACTGATACAGTCATTGACTTACAGACATAGGCTTGGGTTCAATCAGAATTTGTCTTTAAAACGACTCACGATTAAATGCATGTTTGTGGCGGGCTTTTTACAGATAGTTTCGCAAATTCAGTAATCACCGAAATTACCTCGCTAAGCTGTGTTTGCAATGAGAAAAGGTAACAGTCGCATTTAGAAGTCAGAGTTAATGGTGTTTTAATGAAGACTGGTGAGCATCAGTGAGTGACTGGGGTGTTCTCCCTGTGTTTTGTTATCACGGCAAACGTGTTTGGATGTGAGGAGACACATTTTCTAGGCCCGAACAAAGTCTATCGTGGCTCTTGCACTTTCTAATTATTCAAAAAATTATCTGTTTGAAATCACTCTGTGTTCCCTGTGTTTGCGCTGAATATAAAATGAAGGATAAACTTCTGACCTCAACTTTATAAAAAGCTATCCACAGCAACAGAGGTAAAAAAAAAAAAAAAAATTCTCTATGGTGTAGCACACGTAATGATTTCAGGGACAAAGTGGAGATCTGCGGGGCATGCGTGTATTTTTAACATTTATATTTAATTGTAGGAAGGGACTAGGAGCAGGTAATGCCTGTGTAAAAAGTATAAATTAAGATTGAGACATACTGTATAAGCTGCTTCAATTTCTTTTGAAGTATATGAAGTATAAATTACATATATTTTGTAATTGTTTAACAAAGAAAGATGTTATTTTTTTGCTGGTGGGGGTACAAGAACAATCTGAAATGTTTCTTCTTGATCACACAGTACCAGTTATATTCTATTGGAATGATATTGGAGTTCAGGTTCATAGCAATGTGCATTGTGCAATTTTTTGTGCATTTATTTGGCCCCGAGGCACCCTCTGGTGTTCATATTTGAGAGCGTGGTACAGTTACATTTACAGCATTTAGCAGAAGCTCTTACCCAGAGCGACTTACAAGATGTGCATTAATACATGGTAAAAACAATCATAGTTTGCGCAAGAGATCAGTGCAGTAATACAGCGATAGACATTTATTTAAATGAGGAGTAAGCAGGGATACATATACAAGAAGTATTGAGCAAGTAGGCAGTGGTGATGACAATTGGCTAGATGTACAGAATTCAGAGGTAGTGGAGTCTGAAGTCAGAGGTGGGTTTTGAGTCTCTTGTGGAAGATCACAAGTGATTCACAAGTGATTCCTGACCGATTTCAGAAGGTCGTTCCACCACCGGATCAGGACAGAGAAGGTCGAGACCACCAGCGAGAGAATAAAGAGGACCTCAGGCCTCTAACAGAACTCAGTGTGGATGGATCGGTGAGAAAAACACAATGACACTTTAGAATGTTTAGTTATTATTGCAGCATTCTGGACCAGCTGCAGTGGCTTGATGGCACATTCCAGTAGGCCTGTCAGCAAGGAATTGCAGTAGTCCAGGCATGAGATCACCAGGGCCTGGACCAGGAGTTGTGTACACCCTACACCCCAGCCAGACACCTCCGCTCCGCCTCCTCTGGCAAACTGACTGTCCCATCCCTCCGGGCATCCGGCAGCCGCTCCTTGCGGTCTCGCCTCTTCTCTGTCCTGACCCCTCGCTGGTGGAACGACCTTCTGCAATCGGTCAGGACCGTGGAATCACTTGCGATCTTCCACAAGAGACTCTAAACCCACCTTTTGGGTTTGGGTCCAATCATTCTTACATTCACAAAAAAGCAGACCTGATGGTATCAGTGCATAAATGCTGAGAGTGCTAAACTGCATAAGGCCCTCTTCAAACGATTTAACTTAGTCTTAGTCACAGAAATGCCCCTAATAATGTATGCACGGCCGGAATTAGTTAATGTCACTTCCCCTTCATGCTCCCTATTTAAAAAAGAACTATGTTATGGGTTCATCTAAGCCAGGCTGACACACACACTGCTGCCAGCACTAACAAGCTCTGCCCGGAGAAGGACTCCCTGGGGACAACTGGTCATGAAAAAACGATGTGCACACAGCGTACAAGACAAAATGACAGAATATCTTGTCAGAATAAAACACCCAAAATGAAGGTACACATTAACTATGTACACTCAGTGGCCACAGCCTTGCTATCCAAACAGAGTGCCTTAAATAAAAGAGCCATGTCTTTTGAGGTAAAGGGAACAGCCTGTTTCCGTTGTGGTCACTGCAACCTGGCAGAGGAGCACACAGATGCCCCACTCGACTCACCTGCCCCAAGTACCTCTTCATCGGAGAAAAATATTTCCCCAAATTCTCAGATTAAATCCATTTCATGACCTGCCAGACCCAGATAAATAAAAAGAATGCTTCTGTGTGAAGACTGGGTGAATGGCCTAGTGCTCTCACCTGATTCGGTTTACTTTCCTTGATTAACAATCAAACAATGAATTCACTGGATAATTAGCACCAATACGTATAATGATTGCCAGTTGTATTTTGTGATATCATTATTGTCCTTTACATCATAAACCTGTGCAGCCTTTTCTTATATCACATATCATTTGATTGTTTTTGTTCTCTGTTTGAATTCAGGGAATATTGATGATGTAAAATGTGTTAACCTGATCCGCAAAGATTGTGCAGTTTAAATGTTCATGAAACAGCACACAGTTGTTTCCTAGCCTTTACTACTACTATGTTGCATTAAAAGCTCTTGCAATATACATTTAAGGAGAAGATTTCCTCTTTAAGTTATTCAATCGATTTTGTTCAATTACATTTTATAGTATGCATTCTGTAAGGTTATGTGAAGAAAGACAAAGCTACTATGTGAGATGGTTTGAATAACAAGAATGGCAGATATCTGAATAATTCGCTAGCAAGTAATCCCAAAGCTTTCCTTTAATTGTGCCTCATGTTGTAGCATTCTCTTTCTTGACATAATTAGAGAAAATAAATGACCCCTTAATAAATATGGGGTTTATTTTGAATACAAATAAGCTGAATAATTTCAAAGAATAGGCTACATATTTGACTTTAATTTTGCTGCATAGCACACTAGCTTTGAGTGCAACAAGTAATAAAGACAAACAGACTTCAGTTTTGTGATTCTCAGTCCTTTTTCATGAACATTAAACTACAATGTCAGTAGTTAGTATAGCTCTGAAGATGCAATATGGATTCACAACTCAAGTTGTTATGGTTACTTGGGCCTTTTTGAAGTCAAGCACTCTCTTTTTCACCACTAATTACCAGATTTTTTTCCAGAACAATTATGTAAAACTATATTATCTGCTCACAGAAATGCCCCCAATTAATAAATACATGGCCAAATTAGACCACTCCCCCCTCCTGCTTCCTACAGAAGAAGTGCATCAAATTCTGGGTTCATCTAAAGCATGCTGATTCACACTACTACCAGCACCGAGTCCCTGATGACCAACCAGCTCTGCCCAAAGAAAGACCCTCAGGGATAACTAGCCATCAAACCGCAGTGTGTGCATTGTGCATAATATACAATAAAGAATACGCCAGGAATATTTTGAAAAAATTGACCCAATCAACAAAAACTAGCTCTTAGACATCTGTTATTTCCCTTTGGGATGTCGGCAGTGTATGCTAATTTACAATAAATAATTTCTGCTGTGGATACTCCTGTTCTGTCTATAGGCTACGTTATAAATGGCAATTTAACAGCGGTGAATACAGAAAATCTTTCATTTATGCAATGTTCGCACTACAGAATTGTCAGATTATCATGTCAATTTGATCTTGCCTGGTTCAATATTCGATTTGCTGCAGGACTCAGATTTGCAGAATATTGCCCCCGTTCAGATTGTTTTCGTATTCTTTAGAAACGGGGAGTTGTGGTATGAATGCCAGTATGTAATAACCAGTAAGAACTGTGAGTAATAACTTTAGGTACTTTACCAACAGTATCCAGAATTACCGAACACCCCACAGCCCTGGCTGCAGTATACGAGGCCATTTCAGCACCAAGGTGAGCTCCCTCGTCCATTTCAGTAAATACATTTATAACGGTAGCCTCTTACAGATTTACTTCGATCCTCCGCCCCTCCTTGCAATTGACTATTCACGAGCCGATGTCCGTTTAAGACAGTGCTCAAATTCCGTTTCATTAAACGCGAATGCGTACGACACCGCCCACCAGGTACTTGTGCGTTTAAGGGCGTAGACTGTTTAACCAGAATAGTTCACATTTTGGTGCCGCTGGGTTACAGTAGGTTACTGAACGGTAGAACCACTATTCAGGAGACAATTCAGTTCTTTCTGTCGCTCATTTTGGCTACTGCACGTGAACCCAAACGACACATCCCCTGCCTCCCGCGTGCGAGTCCAAAGGCCAACTTCGTTTTTTACCGAAGAAATGTTGTTGCGCAATCCAACGCCTTTTATAGAAGTCTTCTACTCGCCCTTCTCGAGTCTACTGGCGCCTCTTATGGAATATGGATATCTAGTGATGCCAACTTCGATTCTGGGGCTTCATCTTTATCTTCTTCTTCATAAACCTAAACCTCATTCTTATTTTTTTACTTCTGGTAAGAAGTTGTGGGACTGAAACTATCAATCTGATTACCCTACAATCTTTAAACAAAGTTGAATGTTTAATATTTAACATATTTTTGTGATAATGAGTGCAACAATAGGCTAATGCAAATATTTCCATTACTAGTATATGTATTAATTGTCAGAGCAATACTGTACACTACAAGCGTTTGTGGTATATATATTTTATTACATTATATATTTTCTCTAAGTAGCCAATGGTATAGGTTTTACAATACCAATGAAATACTTTAAAACATATTTAATTGTGAATTTCACCTAGGACACCAATTTTGTAGACAAGGACAAGTACACAATATATTTAACACAACACAATATATATATATTTAATGAATCAAAATACATTTGAATGTATTAATAAATGCATAGAAAAAAAACATGGAACAAGGAGTTATGAATTATTTTTCTTTTTAAGTCTTAGTCTCTCGTAAAACTTGATCAGCAGCAAGTTTAGGTAATATGCAACTTTAGTGTCCTATAGTTGGCATTTAAAGCACACTGAAATTTGGGATCAGCAGAAGACTAGATTAAAAAGTTGATGACTGCACTGCAATTGGGACTAAGGCAGTTTGGTCTCGATCTTTTTCTACATCTGGGAAATATGTGAAGTCTATGGAAAAACCCGTGCTAGTCTCCAACTAAAGGTACACTGACCCATATTGTTTTCATACACATGTGTAGATTATTATTATTATTATTATTATTATTATTATTCCCGCAGTGTTGCCCACCAGAACAGTTTCAGAGACCAGAACAGTTTCAGTGGTGTTCAGAAGCTCAAAGAAAAGGCAGAGCAGTCTTCACAGACTCACAACTCTGTGCGTTAGAAAAAATATTCAAAAACCAGAGGTATCTGACTATTCTAGAACAAGCACAGCTGGCCACACACCAGATTTTCTCAGAAACTCAGGTAAGAAAATGTTTAAAACAAGATACACCTGGATATATGTGTGATATACACTACCGGTCAAAAGTTTTAGAACACCCCCATTTTCCAGTTTTTACTGAAATGTAAGCAGTTCAAGTCCAGTGAATAAGCGGTAAACTGCTTAAAAGGTTGTGGTGTCCCCAGGGGTTGGGCGACACGCACGGACCTTGCAGAGGGCGTAGGCAAGTTAAAGAACACCGAGGAGGCAGTATTCAAAACAAAATGATAATTTATTAAACGAATAATCTTATTGACAAACACTACACAAAACAAAGGGTGGGGTCTTCGCGGGAATACAAACACATAAAGTCTGCAATCCTTAGCTCGTTGTCAATGTCCAATCCAATTCCAAAATCCAGTTCAGTTCCGTAATCCAGTCCGTAGTCAATCCAAAGGGGGTCCTCAAAACAATCCAAGTTTCATACACAAAACACTCCAACAATCACTCGCTCTCCAAATACTGGCTGGTCAATCAACTTCACAGTTTTCACTCCTTTCCACACTCACCAACTACTCACAAACACTTTCCTACTCCTCTCCCAGTGTGATGGAATCAGCCCTTTAAATAGGCCTCAAAATGGCTTTCAGCTGGTCATTAGTCCCATCAATTGACTTGACTTAGGTGTGACTGTGGCCTGCTGGGGAATGTAGTGTTTCCTGGCTCCCATGTGTTGTAGGCCAGGCAGCCATTTCTTTGTGCAGCCCCTTGGGCTGCCACAAGGTTAAAAAAAAGTTTAGGTTACCAAAAACTTAAAAATAATGTACATTTCAGAGTTATAAAAAAAGGTCATTTTCAAGTAATGGGTTAACGTGGGTTAACAGTCACTCTGTGCAAGTCGCCGACTCTGGATCCAGCAAAAGAGCCCCAGACCATCACGCTTCCTCCTCCATGTTTGACAGTTGGTGTCACACACTGAGGAACCATCCTTTCGCCTACTCAACGGCCTACAAAAACCTTTCAAAATTTCAAGAGTTCAAATTTTGATTCATCGGTCCATAAGACCTTCTTCCAGTCTTCAGTAGTCCACTGGCGGTGCTTCATGGCCCAGGCAAGCCTCTTCTTATTTTGCCATCTTAGCAATGGCTTTCTTACTGCCACTCGACCTGTCAAACCTGCAGCTCGAAGTCTTCTCTTCACAGTTGAAACTGAGACTTCCTTACTTCGACCAGTGTTAAGCTATGCTTGAAGCTGTTGTCCTGTGAGCCGCCTATCACGCAAGCTGTTGACTCTCAGAAACTTGTCTTCTGATTTTGTTGTGGCTTTGGGTCTGCCAGACCTCTTCCTGTCAGAGTTTCCTCCAGTTTCCAAGTGCCTTTTGATGGTGTAGCTTTGATGGTGAAACCCATTTCAGGTTATTCACTGGACTTGAACTGCTTAAATTTCAGTAAAACCTGGAAAATGGGGGTATTCTAAAACTTTTGACTGGTAGTGTACGCATGTGTTTCAAGCACATACATTTCTCTGCCTTTTTTCCCATACAGGTGAAAATCTGGTTTCAAAACAGACGGATGAAGCATAAAAAACAACAGAGAAAAATGCAGGACAACCTGGAAAGTGAATCAATACCATCACCTGCCACATGGGGCAAAAAGAAAAGCAGGGAAGTTCATGAAGTTCCTCTGTTTAAGAGAGAAAATGTGTTTTTGTGAATGTTTTATTATGAGCGAATATATAGTATTAAATATTGTTCAGACAACCATTAGGCCTAAATTATTTTGTATTGTAAATATACTAATCATATAACTGTTTAAAGGCGGAGATGGACAGAAGAGCCCAATATCTCAGGATAATGTGTAAATCAAAAAGTAGCATCCACTAAAAAATGGCGTGCACCTGGGTAATGCATGCAGCACAGAATCCCTCTCCACTACACAGAGGTCAAATGAAGGATGAAACACGACACTAAGGCTAGTCACTAAGAAAGTCGTAAGGTAACCACAGGACTTAAACCCACCCAAATAAAGCTGCCGTTGTGTCCCGCCACTGAAAGACCCTCAGCCATTTTCGGCTAATGACATGGCCCAGACTCAAACTAGCAATGTGTTGGGGCCTCCCGTGTGGTCCAGTGGTTACAACGTCCGACGCTGGCCACGGAGACCGGGGTTCAATTCCCCGTCTCGCCAAGTGTCGGCTCTGGCCGGGAGTGCCACCAGGGGGCGGCGATTGGCTGTCCGCCCCAGGGAGGGGGGAGGGAAGCCGACGTGACGTTCGCTGCGTAGAGTGGCCCTGTAAGTACCGGGGTTACGGTCGACGGCTCGGCGAGTGCCGTCTCGGAAGAGGCGTCACTTCGCCTTCGTCACTACTGGTCACAGGACTACGGCAGGGAACTCACATTACTAGGGGGGGATTGACATAAAATAGCGGGTCTAATTGGCTACCAAATTGGGAGAAAATGGGATAAAATCAGAAACTCAGAAACAAAAAAACAAAAAAACAAAAAAAATAGCAATGTGTTTGCAAGGTTATAGGCCCCGTCGAAGCTTCCTTTCACAGACCGCTTTCAGACTTTCACGACTGCTCAGGAGGTCAGTAATCACAAGGTAACAGAGTTCAAATCTGCACTGTAGGCGTCTGACTTATTGCCTATCCAAATTATATATTGGGGAAAGAAAACATTTTTATTTTGATCAAATATTCACATGATGTCAAACAACAGATGCTTCATATGCCTTTTAAGTTTTCATTAAAATACAACATCTAAATCAACACTGAGTTTTGTAACAGGGCTACAGTGCCTCCATGTTGATACACATAACCGTTTGTTTCATAAAATGCTGTTATTTTCCATATATATCAATGTTAATTGAAGTGAACTTGAAAAGAAGGAAAGAAGGAACGATGATACATGGACAGCTTAAATGTCAGCAAGGGATGAAAAAATATAAAATGTACATACACGTTCAAACACGTTCTGTTAAATGTCTACTACTCTATTTAAAATGCTTTTCCGTTCTAATGTTTTCCTGAACGTCTGGCTTGATGGTTTAAACAATCTAATCAGTGCCACTGCCAGTTGTGTTGTGTACTTTGAATGATTGACTTCTTTATCATAATTGTTGCAATATGAGTATACATCTCAGCATTACATATTTGGTTATACCTGAAATGCACTGTGAACACAACAGGATGCCCCGTAATAAAATCACCACATCATTGACTTCATAATTTGACACGGTCACATTTCCCATTAAAATACATGATAATTCAGTCTTCAAGCTTACATAAATACTTAAACATGTAAATTAATAAATAGTATATGAGAATGCAGCCTTGCCATGCAGATGCTCCTCTAAAAGTTGTATCCTTTATCTGTCCTATTCAATAAGCCTTTAGGTGAGTTCATCACTCTTCCCCACAAGATGGGGAAATGTCATTTATTCAGTATACCCTGGGAATTGCACTTAAAATACAAAAATAATTTGCATTTGCATACAGCAAACAAAAAGCTAATGTCCTCTGGATGTATGGTACATTCTGTCCACTTCTTGTGAAACTACAGTCATAAGAACATAATAGGCATGCACAATGCAACCTTTCAAGCACAATTGGCCACCGTTATGAGGATTACATGCTCATTTTCATTTGTGGCAAGAACACGACTCACATACATTTTTAAACATTGTTTTTATTTGAAAATGAATGAATTTCATTTTCGAAAAGGTGATTGAAAAACGACAGGAATACAATTACATTTAAAAAAGCTTGAATGAGTGATTTGGCCAGAGGGTAATAGATTAAGTAAATACAGGGGAGCACTTTCATCTGAAAAGCCAGAACAATTGGCTCTTGATGAGGGGGCTGCGGCCCACTTGAGTGACGTCTTCTGATCAAAGACAGTGTATGTGCCTCCGTTTTGCATTCTGAAAAACTTGTATTGTGGTAAGCTATTCCCTCAATTAATCAAATTCTATGTAGCATGGGAAGTAAACAAACAAACAAAACTAAAAAAACATTAAAATGTTGCAGCGGCTGGCCTTGAAAGGTAGGATTTCTCACTAATGAAAAGATTCCCATATTTATTATTCCTAATATGTAATTGAACAAAATCGATTTAATAACTTAAAGAGTAAATCCTCTCCTTAAATGTATATCGCAAGAGCTTTTTAATGCAACATAGTAGTAGTAAAGACTAGGAAACAACTGTGTGCTGTTTCATGAACATTTAAACTGCAGAATCGTTGCGGATCAGGTTAACACATTTTACATCATCAATATTCCCTGAATTCAAACAGAGAACAAACTTGCCTTAAAGAGCATTCTCATAGTCCATCCTGTGTAATTTAGACTATATTTAAGTAGCCTCACTTGCCAGGCTCACAATCCAATGGTACCACGAGTGTGGCCAGTTTGACACTTTGAAGTTTGCCCAACTTCTCTTTGCTAATAAACCAATGGTCAGTTACTTCTTCTGGCAAATAATGGTCACAAGGTGGTTGGTCACATGGTGCTACCTTCAATAAACTCACTGACCAACCAATGCTGGTTAAACAAATAACCAATCAGATTGGTTTCTGATAATAATCCTTTAATTTCACAAAATAGCTTCTCTTTCCACACACTCTAGAGATGGAGCATCTGGATCCAGTGTATATTTCAATTATGTTTCAGGACATTTCCTTCTCTGCTGATATGTCAAGAGGGGTCAACGGGCTGCCAGTGCAGGGTTTTGTAGTCTAGCAGCAGTAATCATGGAGTGGGTGGGGGTATGGATAGGTCAATTAAACCAAGTCATACAAAAAAAATTGTTTTGTTCCGATAAGTATTCTTTTTTATAATTAGAAATGTTAATCTTCCCCATTAAAAGTCTGAAGCATATACACTACTGGTAAAAAGTTTTAGAAAACCCACATTTTTCCAGTTTTTACTGAAATGTAAGCAGTTCAAGTCCAGTGAATAACCTGAAATGGTACAAAGGTAAGCGGTAAACTGCCAGAGGTTTTAAAAAAAAGTTTAGGTCACCAAAAACGGAAAAAAACTGACCATTATTTGCCAGAAGAAGACTAGTGCTGGGGCAGAGAGGACAGGCTGGGTTGTTGTTTGAAGAGGTTTGACTCTGATGTTCATGCTGTCGTTGGCTACTCGTTCCACCACTAGGGGGCGTACAGCTAACCCACACGTCTGTATCTGTGTTCCAGCTGTCTGCAGCTTCAGAGAAGGGAGATCCGAGGGGAAAATGAAGCAGCTCATCGCCCCCTCTCCTTCCCACCCCTACCCCTCTGCTGCCTCCCCCTCCTCACTCCCCCTCTCCTCCTCCTCCCCTCCCCCTCCCCCCCACACTCCCCCTCTCCTCCTCTCCCTCCCCTCCCCCCTCCTCCCCTCCCCCCCCTCCTCCTCTCCTCTCCCCCTCCCCTCCTCCTCCTCCCTCCCCCCCCCTCCCCCTCCTCTCACTCCCTCCCTCCCCCTCTCCCTTCACTCACCTGCAGTAGAGGTGGAGGAGGAGGAGACATCTGTCCTGCTGCAGCTCGCCAACACGCTGCTCCTTAAACATGAGGAAGAAAGAAATGATACAAATAATTTAAACTTTAACATTTTACTGAGCACTATGCAAAATAAATGTTATTTACTGTCTCACAGCAGTTTAGTCTCTGACCATTGCATTGACTGCACACAAATATACTGTAAACACCTGGAAATATGTGTAAACTCCTTGAGTTATTGAAATTATTTCAGCCCATAGACTCTTCTAAAACTGTTGCTGATTTACCTGAGTCAGTCATTTGGCAGTCAAGTTTTGAGGCGTGGGGTGGACTTTGACTTTTCTGTATATAAAAATGAAATTAAAGACCAGGGTGAAATAACAGGGTGAAGGTGAAGGGTGAGGACAGACAAGAGAAGTCAGTCGTCAGGTTTAGTTCAGATTTAGCTGTAGTGTTTTATAAGAGCACTGAGGGATTTGTTTTCCACATCCGTACTGAATATAGATGAATATGGAAGCAAAAATGGTGGAATTATAAAACCTCAGTGAACTGGAAGATCAGCAGAGAACACAGGAAACACACACACTTCTCTGAGATACAACAAGAAAGAAAACCTAAAATGGCTTCCTCTCCAGACTTACACAAGGGTAAGCAGCTGTGGTGTGTGTATGAACATACACGGTAACATACTGCTCCTGGTTTCTGTGCGTTTGGGTGTGTGTTTATGAGGGTGACTAACAGAAATTTCAATCAAATAAATGTGACTTGAATGAACAAATTCTATCTCTCCTATTATATCACTCCAAACGGCTTTCACATGAATGCTGCTCCTATCAAACGCTGTGTCATATAAAATGGCTTAAATTAAATACACAATTTTGTTTGATACAAGGAGGTCAAATATACAAGGTACATTTTGTTGAGTTATCCTATGTCTGTATTGAGTTATGTATGCAGTTACTTTTGATGTCACTGCAAAAGGAACAAAAATCTAATAAAATTGAGCTCAAATGATCAAATGCCCAATCATATAGAAGGACAGCTGTCTGCCCCATTTGAGTATACAAGGTCTATTTTCATTGTACAAAAATGCATCAGAAAATGTATTTAATCTTAGTCATTTTCACATGTGAACAAACCAAGACAATGGCAGTTATCTACCTGATATGATAAAAAAAAATTATTAAATTACAAATGAAATCCTGAAATAAATGAATATTTGCTTATTATTTGTATTTGCATGTATTCATTAATTGTATTTTATTATGTTAATAATCATCTCAGTGTTGAGTTTCTGAAGAGATATTAACAGTGTTCTTCCTCATTTACAGGGGAGTCTGGCGGTCTCTCAGAGCTGAGGATTGTGCTGCTGGGGGATAACAGAGTTCAACTGGAAACACCATCCTGGGCAGAGAGGAGTTTGAGGGATACACTACAGAGTGTGAGAAGAGACAGGGTGCAGTAGCAGGGAGGCAGGTCACTGTGGTCAAAACACCTGAGCTGTGGATGTATTCTGTGCAGGATGCTCTAGATGTTAATGAGATGATTGAGCGCAGCACGTCTCTGTGTCCCCCAGGACCTCACGCTTTCCTCATGGTCATTCCTGTGGAGACACTCAGAGAGAGACAGTGGATTGTGGAAGCACTACTTGAGCTTCTACAGGAAAGAGTCTGGAGACACACAGTAGTGCTGTTCACCATAGAGGAGAGTCTGAGGGGAACAACCATTGAGCAGCACATTGAGAGAGAAAGGTGTCTACGGCAAATTGTAGAGAAATGTGGGAACAGGTATCATGTTCTCAACACTACAGACAGGGCTGGTGGCACTCAGGTCACAGAGCTGCTGGAGAAGATAGAGGAGATGGTGGCAGGAAACAGTGGTGCTTATTTTATAATGGATGGGGCCTTTAGAAAGGAGCTGGAGGAGAAGAGGAGGGCTGCAGAAGAAAGGGGGGAACAGAGGCTGATGAAGGTGCAGAAACAGAGAGAGACACTCAGAGCGCTCCTCATGGGTGAGTTCTTTCTCCTTTAACTGGAGTCACATCTCAGGATGGCCATTTCTACACAAAGGTTTCATCATTTCAGTCAAACTACACAATCAACTAAAGACACCCCCATTTTTCACTAACGGTTTTCATACCATATGGTGCATCTCATGTGAGCAAATTATAAAAATTGACAAAAACAAACATTATATAGAATTAATTTAATTTTTAAATTTAAATATAAACATGAATATTTAAATAAGACTGAAACAATGAGGATTTTGACTTTGTGTTTAAGTACTTGTAACTCAAAAGGTTGTACATACTGGTTTGTCCTGTTGACTGGGATATTTTCCTGATTTCTCACGCAGGGTCTCATAAGCAAGGTTGTTGGCACTGAAAATGTTAACTGTACAGTGTGTAATTATAGTGTTAACAGTGAGATATAACTGACTGCTATTCCTCTCTAACAGGGGAGTCAGACAGGAGTCTCTCAGAGCTGAGGATTGTGCTGCTGGGGAGTAGATGTGCTGGATTGAGTTCCTCAGGAAACACCATCCTGGGCAGAGAGGAGTTTGACAGAGAGACACACTACAGAGTGTGTGAAGAGACAGGGTGCAGTAGCAGGGAGGCAGGTCACTGTGGTCGACACACCTGGGTGGGCTGGGAGGTATAGTACAGAGTTAACTCCAGAGCAGGTTAAACAGGAGATTGTGCGCAGTGTCTCTCTGTTTCCTGCAGAACCACATGCTCTCCTCCTAGTGATTGATGGCAGGGAGTCGTTTACAGAGACAGACAGGAGAGGAGTGGAGGAACACCTGGAGCTTCTCAGTGACAGAGTCTGGAGACACACTATAGTGCTGTTCACCTGGGGGACCTTATACACACATCCATAGAGCAGCACATTGAGAGCTGGACGGCCCTCCAGTGGCTCATACACAAATGTGGGAACAGGTATCATGTTTTAAACAACATGAACAGGGCTGATGGCACTCAGGTCACAGAGCTGCTGGAGAAGATAGATGAGATGGTGGCAGGAAATGAACTTTGGGACATCTCACTAGAAAAGTACCTGGAGACTGAAGAGAGGAACAGGGAGCTAAAGCAGAGGAGTGAGGAGAAAGAGAGAGAGAATGAAGAGATGGAAAAGAGATGTGAGGAGAAAGAGAGGGAGATAGAAAAACTGAAGCAGGAAGGTAAAATGAGAGAGAAGCAGATGGAAGAGAGATGTGAGGAGAAAGAGAGGGAGATAGAAAAACTTAAGAGAGAAAATGAGAGATGAAAAACAAGGAGGAGCACAAGGTAAAATGAGAGAGGAGGGAACAGATTAGAGGGATGAGTGAAGAAGAAGCACAAGAGAGAGAGAGAATGAAGAGGGATGAGTGAAGAGAAAGAGAGAGAAATGAGATGGAAGAGAGGTACAAAGAGAAAGAGAGGAAAGGCAGAGGAGATGAAAGAGGAGTTTAGGAGAAAGATGGAGGAGATGACACAGACATGTGAGGAAGCAGAACAGAAGCACAGGAGAGAGGTAACAGAGCTGAAAGACAGACAAGAGGAACGACAAGGAGAGATTGAAGACCTGAGAAAAAGAAGAAGGAAGGGCAAGAAGAGGAGATTTCACGGCTGAAGGAGGAGCTGGGAAAACTGAAGAAAGAAAAGGAGGAATCCACAGCACCTGTCAGGAATATTGTGGAAATGGATCTTTTTAGTGAGTATCATCACTGCTGTCCCACTCAATCACTCAGCCCACTGCAGCTAAATGAGTTTCTATTTAAATTAGGTGCATTAAATATTACACATATTTACTTCATAAGTCACCAGCACAGGCTGGGCCCTATAGCTGCAGGTTTCAGGCTGAGCTGTGTGATTAGTGCAATAAGACTGGGAGTCTGCACAGGGACACGACACAACTCCAATCAGCACTAGCTCTCTCCTGTAGTACTGTGTGTGGCCTGTAGGGTGTAAAATAATCACTGTCTTTCTCCTGTAGTACTGTGTGTGGCCTGTAGGGTGTAAAATAGTCAGTGTCTTTCTCCTGTAGTACTGTGTGTGGCCTGTAGGGTGTAAAATAGTCACTGTCTCCTCACCCTTTACTGACCAAACCACTCAGGAGCTACATATGCACTTTATCATCACGTTTGTACATGCACTTATTGGTAAATTGAGTCCCACTGTGTGTATAAATAATACAATTGTACTGTTTTTGGGTCAGGGTTTATTTTTGGGACTTAGGAAAATAGAATCATCCTTGTTTTCCTTGACCTAACATTTTTAAATATAAATTATCACTAAAGGCCAATACCCATATTAAAAACTACATTTTCCTATACTGTATTTAAAAACATGCAAAGACATTTTCTGGAGGTTAGATGACATGTCCAAGTCAAATATGAGTAAAATAAGACAGATTTCAGTTCATAGAGAGAGAGGACACACACCAAAAAGTTTATCGAGGTGCTGACTAAAGGAGGGTGATAATTCAAGAGGAAGAGAGTCACACACTTTATGACGCTCAAGATCATTTACTGTGAAAAACCAACATTTCAACAGAGTACTTTCGTCAGTGTCAGGACAGATTTCAGTGTAAAAAGCCTCATGTCTGTCACTAAGTTCTGGTCTGTTTTCCAGTGAGTGGAGAGAGAAGTCCAGGAAGGAGTGAGCTGCTGTCACAGGAAGAGGAGGACAAACGGAAGGACAGAGACACACGGATGCAGAGAGAGGAGGAGGAGCTGAGAGCTCAACACCAGGCAGAGCAGGAGGAGAGGGAGAGGGGGATGAGAGAGGAGACGAGGAGACGAGAGGAGAGCTTGATCAAGCCACTGGAGGAGAAGATAAAGGGTCTGGAAGAACAGCTAATGAGAGAGAGGGTTCAACAGAGGAGGAGGGAGCTGGAGGGAGAGCTGAGGAGAGCGAGAGAGCAGAGAGAGAGGCTGGAGAGAGAGGATGAGAGGAGCAGGGTGGAGGAACAGAGAGAAAGGAGGGAGAGAGAGGAGAGACAGAGAGGAGAGATGGAGGCACTCAGACAGCGCTACAGACAGGAGGGCAGAGAGGATGCTGGGAGGTGGCTGAATGGTGGTGCAGTAGTCCTGGGGGCAGCAATAGGAGCCATAGCAGGGGCTCTGAGAGGACCCTTAGGGGCAGCTGCAGGAACTGCCATAGGGGCAGTAGCAGGAGCTCAGCTGGGAGCTTTAATAGGAGGAGAGAGAGATGGAGTAGGGAGGAGAGAGGAGAGGAGGGGCCACACCAAAGAATCCACACCTCCAGTCAGGAGAAGAAATAGTATGGAATTGCCTCCCAACTTTTAGTGTGATTGATGTTGTATTACAGATACTCTGTGGGCTCTGTCTGCATCATCTGACCCACAAGCCCATCTCAGATGAACACCCTACACTCTTATCTATCAGTGTGATGTAAGCCTCATGGAGTCTCCCAGGGCAACAGCCAGTTGGACTGACACTCAGCTGTCTGCCAGAGAGGGAGGAGCCTGCAGCTGCGCAGCTGTGAGGTCATCACTGCAGAGAGCAGGGGAGGAGCCAAAGCAGGACTGTTGGAGTCACCTTGAGCTGAGTGTGTATGTGATGTTCAGAGTGTGTGTGTGTGTGTGATGTACAGAGTGTGTGTGTGTGTGTGTGTGTGTGTGTGTGTGTGTGTAATGTTCAGAGTGTATGTGTGTGTTGTGCGGAGTGTGTGCTGTGTGTTTGTTGCGTATGTTGTGCAGTGTGACTGACTATGTGTGTTGTGTGTGTGTTTTTCATTTTCTTTTTATTTTTCATTTTCTGTACATTTAAATATATTGAATTCTCAGCAAAAGATAATATTGGTTCTGGATGGATGTAGAGTGGAGTTGTTCTTCCTGATTCTTCATGCAGAATCTTGATCTGCTGTCAGCAAAGACTGTCGGACCATTTGAGCTTCTGTGTGCAGCAAACACCATCGCAGAAAAGGATTCTCTTTGATCAAACTGATGATCAATATTTCCCCACTAGGGGGAGTCTGTGGTGCACTTGCACTTTGTTTATTAAAATTGGTTTGTTACTGTCTTTGTTTATTCTGTAATATACTTTGGGTTACACTTAATTCAAATTTTATATTTATTTTGGTAGAGTGTGTGCTCTCCTTCCAGGTACTGTTTCAGGCACAATAATCTTGGGGCGGGAACTCTGTCCTTCTACAGCGTCTCTGACACAATGACCCTCCTACACAGAGTCCAGAGCACATTCACTCAGCCCCTCTATCCTGGGTTTCAGGTTTATGATTATAACTCTTCTGTAAAACTGTGTGATCTGGGATGAGGGAGAGAGAAATCAAAGAGGGGAAAACTCTCCAATGAGACAAAATGTTTTAAATAAAATAAACAATATGCTTAAAATGACTAAACAAATGAATTAATAAAACATTTTAAAAATATGATATAAATATAAAGTGCATTTCCTTTTTAAAATTTGTTCCAATGGTTTTTTGGGGGATGGTGGGGGTCACACCCAGCCCTGCTTGGAAATGTGTGTTTGTGGTGAGGAGTGATTTTCTCTTTTAAGGAACTTCCTGTAGGGTCAGGTGAAACTGGCGATATGGATTACACACTTTGGGGTTGTGGGTTCACAGATGCAGATTTCACTCAATGGCCAGCGTTAAAATAATGTAATAACAGACACAGGCTGGCAAGCGGAGGGTTGCTGGTTTGAATCCCAGGAAGGCCAAACGAAAAAACTATGAACTGGAAACCCGAGGGATGCTAGTTCACTTCCTGGGGCACTGCTGAAGTGCCCTTGAGCAAGGCACTGAACCCCTAAACTGCTCCAGGGGCGCCGTACTATGGCTGACCCTGCGCTCAGACCTCTCTGATGGAATACATAGGTACAGTGGTCTGTGTGTGTGTGTGTCTAGGAGAGATATGCGAGAAGACTAATTCCAATGACCTTGTGGCTAATAAAGTATAATTCTATTCCTATCCTAATAATGTTCATGTGTAACGTTATGTCCGGAGTGAGGCTGGCTCTGACCAGACGTACAGACAGACAGCAGTGAGGACAGAACACGGTCCTGGGAGGAGCCTGTTGAGCACGCCCTCTGGGGTTCTGCCCGTTAGGAAGTCGCCAAGCCAACGATATTCAAATCCAGATTCAAATGAGAACTCATCCCGTCAGGCTGTGGTGTATTAACGGCTGAGTAAAGCAGCAATCTGGCCTGAGTCACACTGCCATCGAGCTGAGGAAAACTGAGGAGTGATGGTGGCATCCTCCTCTCTCTCTCTCCCTCTCCCCTCCTCTTCCCTCTCTCCTCCTTTCCCCTCTCTCTCTCTCTTCTCCCTTCCCTCTCTCCTCCTCTCCCCTCTCCTCCTTTGCTCTCTCCCCTCTCCTCTCTCTCCCTCCCTCTCCTCTCCCCTCCTCTCCTCCCTCCCCTCGTTCCACAGGCAGACTTAATTGGAACTTATGGTCTTGCAATCCAGGAAGATGAAGACATGTTTAAACGTCAACTAGAGTAATCATCTAGCCAAGTTAGTTGCTTGAAACCGAAACGTTAAACGAAGAACATAGTTTACCCCAAACGTCAGTGACCGTATTGAAAGGCATCTAGCGCTGGTTTAGTAACGTTAGATGTACAAGCCCACATATCGAGGATGGTAAGAATGTTGGTGGTTAGTTTGTGAGCGAAATATCAATTGCAGCTGGACTGATTTATAGCCCGCTACGTTTAAGAAAATAAGGGCATCGTAAATGTTAAGTTGCTAACGCTGGTTATCTATTTACCAGCCATTGTAAGCACTGTTTAGTTGCTAGCCTTCAAACTTGGCAACGATAGTTGCTCTTTAGAAATAGACTTCCTGAAAACGGGCGGACAGACAGCTAGTTTGCAAGACAAGTGGATGGCGAGGAGTGCACTCGCCAGCTCCAAATGACAAGCGCTAGCCCGGCGCCTATAGCTCCACAGCCTGCCCCGGCACCTGGCTAAACCGCGCTCTCCGTCTCTTCTGGTTTATTAGCGATCCTTTACGAGGGCATCGCACATCGGAACGAGTCTGTCGTGAAATGCCTTAAGCGGGCGAAATAAGTCGCAGCACCTAAACCCCCGGCGAAGAGGACACCATGACCGTTAATCAACTCACCAAGCAGATGACTGAAGACTCACCTCTTCAGGTTTTGTTAACTTAGGGACATAGTTTTTTGTTAACTTAGGGACATTGTTTATGTATTGTATTAGGCTTAGGCATTATTTTCTGCATTGATTGCTTTATTGCTACCTTTGAATTGTGGCTACAGATTTACCTACAGGGTCCTAGTTTAACTATGTGGTTGCTCCTAGCACCTGGAACTGTACTTCCCACTAGGGTGGCTTTCAGCTAAACTGTTCTTGACTACGGTTAACACTTTGTTGTACGTCGCTCTGGATAAGAGCGTCTGCCAAATGCCTGTAATGTAATAATGTAATGTAATGTCATAATGTAATGTAATGTAATGTCATGTATTGTAATGTAATATAATAATGTAATGTAATAATGTAATGTAATATAATAATGTAATGTAATGTAATGTAATGTAATATAATAATGTAATGTAATGTGATGTAATGTAATATAATAATGTAATGTCATGTTAATGAAGACGGAGCATAAAGCGCGCGCGCGGGTGTGCCGGGTTCCGCTCGCTCCGCTCATCATCCCACATATAATTTATTTTATACGATCTCTTTTGTTCATCTTTATCAAGGGTATGAATAAAAACAGAGTCTACTGTACCTTTATGAAGCACAAAGCAATTTAAAATAAATAGATATTTATTGGGCTTGTGTGTATTTGGGTTTCCACGGTTTCTCTAAACTGACTAAAAGGCTGCAGGTGGATTTTGTTCTTTTATCTTTGATGAAGAAAAGCTGTGAGGAGCAGGACTGTGAACTCTTTCATGTTTAGTGTTCTTATTTGATTTGATATTCAAATCAGAGTTTAAAGGCTTCACCTTACTGAGGGCCAACCCCTGAAGGTCGACGATATTGGCCTGGATTGATTTCCATAATGAGAGTCCTCTCTTAAATACGGACGGGGGGTTGAGGGGGTCCGGTTCGGTGGCCTGAGGATTGGGTCACTGCTCTTTGCAGATGATGTGGTCCTGTTGGCTTCATCGGGCCGTGACCTCCAGCTCTCGCTGGAGCGGTTCGCAGCCGAGTGTGAAGCGGCTGGTATGAGAATCAGCACCTCCAAATCCGAGACCATGGTTCTCAGCCGGAAAAGGGTGGAGTGCACTCTCCGGGTCGGGGGAGATCCTGCCCCAAGTGGAGGAGTTTAAATACCTCGGGGTCTTGTTCACGAGTGAGGGAAGGATGGAGCGGGAGATCGACAGGCGGATTGGTGTGGCGTCGGCAGTGATGCAGACGCTGCATCGGTCTGTCGTGGTAAAGAGGGAGCTGAGCCTAAAGGCAAAGCTCTCGATTTACCGGTCGATCTATGTTCCTACCCTCACCTATGGTCACGAGTTGTGGGTAGTGACCGAAAGAACGAGATCGCGAATACAAGCGGCTGAAATGAGTTTCCTCCGCAGGGTGTCTGGGCTCTCCTTAGATAGGGTGAGGAGCTCGGTCATCCGGGAGGGGCTCAGAGTAGAGCCGCTGCTCCTCCGCGTCGAGAGGAGCCAGATGAGGTGGCTCGGGCATCTGGTTAGGATGCCTCCTGGACGCCTCCCGGGCAAGGTGTTCCGGGCACGTCCCACCGGGATGAGGCCCCGGGGAAGACCCAGGACACGCTGAGAGACTATGTCTCTCGGCTGGCCTGGGAACGCCTCGGGATTCCCCAGAAGAGCTGGACGAAGTGGCCGGGAGAGGGAAGTCTGGGTCTCCCTGCTTAGGACGCTGCCCCCGCGACCCGACCCGGAGAAGCGGTAGAAGATGGATGGATGGATGGTATTGTGGGACATCGAGGTGTTAAAGCTGAAGACGGGTTTGTTTTTATTTAACATTTTTGTTTCTGATTTGATCCCATTTCCTCCCAATTTGGTAGCCAATTAGACCCGCTATTTTATGTCAATCCCCCTAGTAATGTGAGTTCGCTGCCGTAGTCCTGCGACCGGTAGTGACGAAGGCGAAGCATCGTCTCCTCCGAGACGGCACTCACCAGGCCGTCGACCGTAACCCGGTACTACAGAGCCACTCTTGTGTGCAGCGAACGTCCTGTTGGCTTCCCTCCCCCCTACCATGCCTCACGCTGGTGTCATTAGCCTCCAGAGCTAGCACCTTAATGTAGCCTCACACTGGTGTCATTAGCCTCCAGAGCTAGCACCTTAATGTAGCCTCACACTGGTGTCATTAGCATTAGCCTCCAGAGCTAGCACCTTAATGTAGCCTCATGCTGGTGTCATTAGCCTCCAGAGCTAGCACCTTAATGTAGCCTCACGCTGGTGTCATTAGCCTCCAGAGCTAGCACCTTAATGTAGCCTCATGCTGGTGTCATTAGCATTAGCCTCCAGAGCTAGCACCTTAATGTAGCCTCACGCTGGTGTCATTAGCCTCCAGAGCTAGCACCTTAATGTAGCCTCACGCTGGTGTCATTAGCATTAGCCTCCAGAGCTAGCACCTTAATGTAGCCTCACGCTGGTCTCATTAGCCTCCAGAGCTAGCACCTTAATGTAGCCTCACACTGGTGTCATTAGCCTCCAGAGCTAGCACCTTAATGTAGCCTCACACTGGTATCATTAGCCTACAGAGCTAGCACAGTAGAGTGTAGCATAGCACATCTCTGCATGCCAGTCAGTGGTGCTTTCTCTTCCTGATTAAACTCCTACTCAGGTTTTGTAACAAAAAGCTTTTTTGCCACTTCAAATTTTGGCTTAACCTTCAGAGGAACAGAGAGAGGAACGAAACTGAGTTCCTGAATTAATCTGTTAAACTGTGTCTTTCTCCCTCACTCATACACACACGCACGCTACACACTCACACACACTCATACACACACACACTCACTCACACTCACACTCACAGTCACACACACACACACACACACACACACTCACACACTCACTCACACTCACAGTCTCACACACACACACACACACACACACTCACACACACACTCATACACACACTCACACACTCACACTCACACTCACACTCACAGCAGCCGCTGGAGCAGCCCACTGGAGCAGCGGCTGTCCCACTACTACATCAACGCCTCGCACAACACCTCCCTGCTGGAGGGGCAGCGGCGCGGGATGGGCTGCAGGAGCGTGGAGCTCGCCGTGTGGGACGGGCCCCGGCGGGGAGCCGCTGGTGTGGGACGGGCCCGGCGGGGAGCCGCTGGTGTGGGACGGGCCCGGCGGGGAGCCGCTGGTGTGGGACGGGCCCGGCGGGGAGCCGCTGGTGTGGAACGGGCTCGGCGGGGAGCCGCTGGTGTGCGCTGGACACGCCTCCGCCTCACAGCTGCCGCTCTGCAGCGTCATCGACAGGTGGGTGTGATGTCACCCCTTTTCTTTTTTTCTGCTGTTTTCTCCCCATTTTTAGTATCTGGGCTGGTTTAGTTTTTAGGGGCTGGCAGTGTAGTGTAATAGTTAGGGAGCTGGGCTTGTGACTCAGAGGTTGCAGGTTCAATTCCCAGGAGACTGTTTTTTCATCCTATTTTTCCTTACTTTTGGGATGAATTTACACTGTGCATCTACAATAACCCTTTTAAATATAGTCAATTTTTCATTCACAGTTCTGCAATCTAGAAGTTTTATTACTTCAATTCTCTCTCATTTTATTAGTCAGCTTGTCTAAAATTAAAAATTCGAGAGTTAGAGGAGGCTGTCTTAACTTGCCAAAAAATATCAAAAATAACTGCACTGTGGTCACTTGCCCCTATTGGTTCTCCTACCTCTGTGCTGCAAATTCTATCAGGATTGTTACACAAAACCAGATCCAGTATTGATTTCCCTCTCGTAGGCTGAGTAACAGACTGTACCAAAAAGCAGTCATTGACCATATCTAAAAACTCCTCTTCACATTTGCCCTGACCTGTCACTATCTCCCAATTGATAGAGGGGTAATTGAAGTCGCCCATTATTATCGTCTCTCCTTCAGCACAGATTTGTTTTATGTTATCAAAGAGCGTACTATTTATGTTACTGTCTGAAGTTGGAGGTCTATAACATACTCTATATATTAAGGCCCTTCTCCACGATCTCCCAATAATCTAATCCAGATGTCCTCACAAGAAACTAATGGATTTATACCTGGAATTTCCTGCACATTAAGATAGTCTTTCACATAAAGGGCCACTCCATGACCTCCTCTTTTTAGTTCTATCCTTCCTAAACAATTTGTACCCCTCTACATTATATTCCTCCCCATCCGCTGCGCCAAGCCATGTCTCTGTAATCCCAACAATGTCATAACCCCCATTTAACATGACAGTCTCCAGTTCCAAAAATTTATTTTTTATACTTCTCGCATTTAAACACATGAGCTTCATAGCCTTGCTCACACTTACGTTGCTACTGTTTCTACTATTCCTCTCCCGACTCCCTCATTCCCTTCCATCCCAAGCCACACTTGCTAAAATTTCTTATTTACTCAAGACTTTATTACTGCTTTCACTGTTATATGTAGTCTTGACAGATTCCATCTGGGCAGTCTGCACCACCCTACCCATTTTGCTCTCTATCCTCCCTGCCCCCCGAGTCCCTAGTTTAAATAATCCTGCGCTACCCTAAGCATACGCTGCCCCAGAGCGTAGGTACCCATCCGGTTCAGGTGTAACCCATCGCGCTTGTATAGGTCACCCCTGTTCCAGAAGAAGTCCCAGTGCTCAATAAATCTATACCCCTCTTTCCTACAGAAGGATTGTAGCCACGTGTTAAACCTATAGATAAACTTCAGCTTCCCTCTGCTTGCACGTGGTACTGGTAGAATTCCCGAGAAGACTACCATGGAGGTTTTGCTCCTAATCTTCGCTGCTAGATCCTCAAATTTATCTTGCAGGACCTCCAACCTGCCCTTACCCATGTCATTGGTCCCTACGTGGACCATGACCACTGGATCCCCTTCTGCTTTGGCCAGGAGCTTGTCCACACGCTCAAGGAGATCTCCAACCTGGGCACCAGGCAGGCAACACACCGTGCGAGTCTCCTTGGCCTGGGAACAGACTATGCTGTCCACTCCCCTGATTATGGAATCCCCACTACCAACAACTCCCTTTCCCTGGAGATGTGGCCATCAGGTGTCCTGTGGCACATGCATCCCCCGCTCTCAGGGTCACGGGCCACAGATTCCTGCAAGGGCTGGAATCTGTTGGACACCTCAACCTCTGGAGATGCCGCCCCTTTGTGGTGTGCAAGCCCTTTCCTACCTTTGGTTCTAACTGTGACCCACCTGTCACTTCCTGCCTGCTCTAAGTTCTCCCCTCCTCCCAGCCTAGGCGTGCACACCTTCTCCCTAACGGACGTTCTAATTGGTTCTAAGAACCCTGGCAATTGGGGACTTAGATCAACTAGTACTCCTAGGTCTTTTTCTACGTGTGCACATTCTAGTTTTCTACCTCCCATAAAATAATCCTGTCCTATGTTTTTATTCCCCACATGTAGAACTTTACATTTAGTTGTATTACATTTCATTTGCCAGGTTTCTGCCCATTTCTGGATTCTATTCAGATCGTCTTGGATTACTTTAGTAGATTCCTGACTATTTGCTAAGCCTCCCAGTTTTTTATCATCTGCAAATTTAACTAATGTACTTTCAATGTCCATATCAATGTCATTTATGTAAATGATAAAGAGCAGTGGTCCCAGCACCGAACCTTCGGGACTCCACTTCCCTCTATACCCTCCTCGGATAAGATCCCGCCTATTACTACCCTTTGTGTTCTATCCAGTAACCAGTTCCGAACCCACTCTAAAATGCCACCTGTAATTCCTACTGCTCTCATTTTGATAATGAGTTTGTCATGTGGCACCTTATCAAATGCTTTCTGGAAATCTAAGTATATAATATCATACGCCTTTCTCTCATCCAGACACTTGGTTGCTTCCTCAAAAAATGTCAGCAGATTTGTCAGACATGACCTACCCTTGCAAAAACCATGCTGGCTATCCCTTAGGATGTTGTAATTTTCTAGAAATACTTCTAGTTTATCTTTAATAATAGATTCTAATATTTTGCATATGATGCAAGTTAAACTAATAGGCCTATAGTTTCCTGGATCAGTACGATCCCCTTTCTTATATATTGGTACCACAATACCCTGTTTCCAGTCATTTGGTACTTCACCAGTCTTTAAAGACAGTCTAAAAATACTTGCCAGTGGTTTACAAATGATCTCGCTTAACTCCTTTAGTACCCTGGGGTATATGCCATCCGGGCCGGCTGCCTTATTAGTCTTTAATTTATGTAATTTATCCAATACTTCCATCTCCCCTATCTCTGTATCCGCTAAGACTTTCTGAGTAATTAATATGCCTTCCGGCCTATTAGCAGCCTCTTCTCTGGTAAAACTCTCTACAAAACAGCCATTTAGAGCATCTGCAATATCCTTATTTTTACAGAGCAGTGCCCCGTCTTTGTTTTTAATTCCCTTAATCTCCTCTTTGACTTTTCTTTTCCTACTACAGTATTGAAAGAAATGCTTAGGGTTACTTTTAGCATTTTCTGCGATTTGCCTTTCGTAGATCCTTTTGGCTACCCTTACAGTGGGGAAAATAAGTATTTCACCCCCTGCTGATTTTGTGAGTTTGCCCCCTTACAAAGAAAGGAACGGTCTATAATTTTCATGGTAGGTTCATCGTAACAGTGAGAGACAGAATATTTAAAAAAATCCCAGAAAATCACATTATATGAATTTTAAACATTTATTTGTGTTTTATTGAGGAAAATAAGTATTTCACCCCCTACCAACCAGCAAGAATTCTGGCTCCCACAGACCGGTTATGTGACCAGGAGGCACACAGATTAGTCCTCTTACTTAATTAGTACTCCTAATTAAGTACTCGTTACCTGTATAAAAGACACCTGTCCACAGAATCAATCAATGAATCAGATTCCAACCTCTCCACAATGGGCAAGACCAAAGAATTGTCTATGGATATCAGGGACAAAATTGTAGACCTGCACAAGACTGGAATGGGCTACAAGACCATTGGCAAGCAGCTTGGTGAGAAGGAGTCAACTGTTGGTGCAATAATTAGAAAATGGAAGAAACACCAATTGACCATCAATCTCCCTCGGTCTGGGGCTCCACGCAAGATCTCACCTCGTGGAGTGAACCTGATCATGAGAAAGGTGAGGGAACAACCCAGAACTACATGGCTGGAGCTTGTTGATGATCTCAAGGCAGCTGGGACCACAGTCACCAAGATGACCATTGGTAACTACGCCGTAATGGATTGAAATCCTGTAGTGCCCGCAAGGTCCCCCCCTGCAGAATGTCAAAAATTGCAATTTAGCACACACACACACACACACACACACACACACACACACACACACACACACACACATACGCGCACACACACACACTATCACACTCACACTTACACTCACACACACACTAACACTCACACACTCACACACACACACACACACACACACACACATACGCGCACACACACACACACTATCACACTATCACACTCACACTCACACACACACTAACACTCACACACTCACACACTCACACACACACACACACTCACACACTCACACTCACACACACACACACACCGTCTCTTGTTACCATTGGATTGTGAGCCTGGCAAGTGAGGCTACTTAAAATATAGTCTAAATTACACAGGATGGACTATGAGAATGCTCTTTAAGGCAAGTCAGAAGCCTATAGAGCCAGTCTAGAAACATCTCACCCAGGCAGAAATCCTACCCTACTGGAAAGCATTTAATCCTAAAAGCACATCCTGAAATATATATCAGTCCAGGCTAGAAACACCTCATTCTGGCAGAATTTATACCTGTCTTCACATGGTATCAGACAAGTAAATTGACCAACATAATCTTATCTGTTACTTTTAAGGCTAAAAATGGCACTGCAGTCTTGAATAAGGTGGTCAGGCTAGGAGCACGAAGCCAACTGAATCAGAGGCAAATTAGAAGCCAGGCTTTCCAGCTAGAATGCTTTAAGAATAAAGCTGTCATGATGTGACTATAATATTTGCTCAAGTAGGCAGAAGCAACACTTTGCTGTTTGATATGGTATGTTCATATTGTGGTGGTGGGGAAGTCCACAAAATATTTTAGCTGCATCTTATTTAGCTAATTCTGATTTGGGCCACGGAAGAAAATGCACCACTAAATCTTTACGGATGCCAGCTCTCCCAATTCTCCAAACTACACCTTTTTGGAAAATAATTGTGCAATTGTAATTTCATCCCAAAAATGTAAGCTGACTGAATGTGTATTTTAATGGCCATTTCTGATCTGTTCATCTGAAGTTGGGCCAGGTTGTGCCATTTAATTGCGCTCAGACAGAAAATGTACCTCTTGCAAATCCAGCTCTTTGTCTGACACACAGGTCCATCTCCTGGGAACAATGTGCTTGTCATTGCCTGCAGGGTTTCTAACCAACAGAAAAGAAAGGGATTCCCTCTTCTTGTGCTCAGAGATTGTATTTGAATACCGTGTCTGTTGCCTCATGTCCTCAGTGTGTCCGTATTGGAGAGAAAGATGTGAGAGAGTACAAAAGGGTTTCATTAAAACCTCAATTTAAAAAAACACATTTATCTTTGTGTGTTCTCTGGTGGGCTCTTTCTACACTGTGAAATAAAGCAGGCTATTCATCCTGGTGTACTTAAACATGCAATGCCCTGGCCAAAGCATGGGGCACAAATGTTTACATTTTACATCTTTTACATTTTAACAGACACTCTTATCCAGAGCGACTTACAATATGTGCATTAATACATGGTAGGAACAATCATAGTTTGCGCAAGGGATCAGTGCAGTAATACAGCGATAGACATCATTGTTGGCAGCTGCATACCATACCTGTAACAGTAGGAAGGAAAAGGTTCGTATTTTTATTTTGTTTGAGGAGTAAACAAGTATACAATATGTTTCTTGAAGCTGGGAGCTAACGGGGTTGTTCACACCATATAGCGACATGGTCCCATGGCGACAAGCCCTACCTTTTCTTGTTTATATTGGCGGTCTCACTTCCAAAATATATTTTTTTAAGTTTTATTTCTCACAGTGACCTGTTGAGATATTTTCATTAATTTGCTTTAATTTATGTTGTGTGCTGTCATTTCCTCCTGAAGCATAACCAGTTATATCAAACAGTATTGGCGATTGTAACAAATTAAATAGAATCCATCCATTTGTCCATTTGTTTATGAGTGCACACATCGCAAATGTAGGGAAATGCATGAGTCTGCAACAGGACACAAAGTGAGTCAAAGTGGAATATTAGAATTTAAACACTTATTTAAATTCTCACTCACACTCTTATTGTATGCTCCAAAATAAAGTTGAATGGTTTATTTAACTACGCAGGTTGGTCAGGGCTGGACTGGCTATATAGTCTACCGGGCAGATTCCCGGTGGGCCGGTCTAGTTTTGGGCCGGTAGGGCCGGTAGAATTATTTGATATATATATTTTTTAATTAAAAAAATCAATATATATTATACCACGGACCGGGTGTTCGAGGGGCGCAATTATTTTTCGCGTAGCACCCCGGTCCGCGAAATAAACGAACTGGTCTCAGGTTTTTTTCGCGTAGCACCCCCCGTCGACAGAAAATGGGGCGCCGTTTACGTGGCTCGCACCGGGTGCTGGCAACCCACGCTACGCCACTGGATGGGCCGGTCTGAGCCAAATGGCAGGGCCTATTTTTTGTCCCAGTCCAGCCCTGGGTTACGTTTCAACACTTGGGTCTTCATCGGTTGCAGACCCTATTAACAATTCAATAGCTGCTTATTTAGACACTAACAGGGCTTTGTTCAGGTACAATCTTACTCATGCATTATTGGCCAAATGTTATGGGCTTGTCAGTATGGTAACGCCGATAATATTCAAGATTGAGCTTTCTTAACAGTTTGTTAGGAACACTTGTCTATAACGTATTTAACGCCTTTTCATGAAGATCTTTATGAAAAGGCATTCAAGAAATATAAGTGCTTCTTATATTGGCCTTTAAATAAATTCTCTTTATTCTGATATAACGCAAAGTTCTGTAGTAAGGCAGTTACTCCTGCATAGTTACTCGGACATAAGTGTGGTTAGAAAGGCAAAACAAGTCATTGGTATTCCAACTTGTGTTCCCTATGAGCTAGCTAATGTTAGCCGTTATCATTGTGTTTTATGTGAGATTGGATTCTCTGACTTTAGCTTTAGCAGTAACTGCTAAATATAATTTAAGTCATAGTACAGCTAATACCAATGATGGCTAACGTTAGCTAGCTAGCTAGATATGTTCCCAAACATGGCTTGGATCAGTCCCGATCGGAGGCGCCGTTTGGCTGTCCATCCGAGGAGCAGGAAAAAGCTGTCCGTGTTAGAGGTCCGTCTCGGAAAGAGCGTCTCAACCTGGAGGAAATGGCGGCGGACTCGTGGGGGAGGGTGAATTGAGATAAATAGAGGGTATAATTGGCAACTGAATTATAAATTATAAATACTTTTTTTTTTTTTATGTAAGTGGTGGTAGGTGCTCAGAGGGCCCTCTGAGAGACACAAACACACACACTTTTCACACACCTCTAATCTCCTGACCGCTGCTGGTCTGGTCAGGGATTTCACAGATTACGATTTACCTACAGGGTCCTAGTTTAACTATGTGGCTGAGAGGTGGCTTTCAGTATGTCAGATATCCACAAAACATTAAATAGCGTAACTCAAAATACACTGCATTTCTTAAATATCAACAAATGTTAATTTTAAACTCTTATATGTACAAACCTTAGAGCATATAGCTACATAATACTTCTTGAAATACAGTACATTCATGTCTTTCTTTGGTATATAAATATTTTCTGGGTTAAAACAGCCTGCTCTTATTCGAAGCAGTTGCTATCTGTGTGAATAGCTGCCTGGCGGTGCAAAGAGGTGGTGCCTGTCTATGGAAGGCCCACTGAGTCAATGCTGTATCTAATGTGCAGGCACTGGGCTCTTAGGTCACAGTCCAGCAGTACTTGTGGGGGTAGCAATCTTCTACACTCACTTGTGTGGCTGTGTGAAAGTAATTGCTTAAAGGCTGCAGTACAAACAATTGGCCCGTATCTGACATCATAGTTATTACTCTGGAATGTGACACACATGCACACACACGCAGACAGGCATGCACACACGGAAAATTCCCAGGGGTTTTGTGCAAATAAGGTGAGCATCAAAGTGCATGTGTAAGATGTTATCACTGTGCCGTATGACGTTGAACTTGACTCACCTGCCGCTGCCATTTATCTGTGCTTCCTGAGGGACAGCAGTGCTAATTGGAAGAAGCCAAACATGGCACTCTGAGCAAAGTGTCCAAACACTTAAAAATAACCACAACCAATAGGCACCTGTCACCTGTCAATCATACCCAGTGTGCCCTTTTCAACCCATGTCTCGACTATGCCTTGAACAAGCCTATACAAATGAAGAATACTACTGTTTCAGAGAAAGGCTGAGACAGGATGTGAGTTGATAAGAACATCGGAATTGTTGTGACAACAGGAAATTAGCTTTAAAACAGTGTTCATCGCAGTGTTAAATCCTAGGATGCACAGTGAACTTGACTTCCCCCCCAAGAATGCATATGCCGGGTCAAAAATGTGGTGGGTGCGTTTTATTTATTTAAGGGCCTACTATATTATTTATTTTGTGGAAGATAATTATGTCGAGTGGTGATTTGGAAGTTTCAATGATTATTTTATTGTTTGAAATATGTTTTTAGTCACTCTTCAGTTTGTTTGATACACATATCACTGATAACATATTATGAAAATGCATAACAGCTATAGAAAAAAGTCGCACATTTTGTTACAATCAAACAAGTTAGATCTCACAACCTTTTACTGTGAGTAAACTTGTTTTTTAAGTCTATTTGTTAACACAGACTTAAAAATGCTCTATAGGGCCCCTGGATGGCGTAGGTTCGAACCAGAGGTTCGATTCCCCGGCTGTGCCAGTCTGGCTTTGGCTGGGAGTACAACTAGGGGGTGTAAATTGGCAGTCCGCCCCAGGGAGGGAGGAGGGAAGCCGGTATGAGCTCACTGCAGAGAACTTCTCTAGCTGTATCGGAATCACAGTCGACAACTGGCGAGTTCCGTCTCGGAGGAGGCGGTTCATCATTCCTGCCGCTACCGGTATAAGAACAGGCCAGCAGCGGGCCTGTGTGGGGGGGTAGTTGGAATAATAAAGGGTACAATTGGCCGCAAATTGGGAGAAAAAAGGGGGGGGAATTTGATTTTTTTTAAAAATATGTTCTAAAATATTTCAAAACATTTATTTTAAAATATAATGTTCAACATCAATATAAAAGTCAACACTAGCTATGAAAATAAACACTAAAATGAATAATGTGTGTGTGTGTGTGTGTGTGTGTGTGTGTGTGCGTGTGTGTGTGCTGTATCTCCGCATAGGCCGACAAGGCCTGGGCCTATGGCCCAGACGTCGCATGGGGCTTACACACCTAATAAATATATGTTCATCGTACAGAATCCTTATTATTATTAGTAGTATTAGTCATAAAAAATAAATAGCGCAAATGAAATCATATCTCCAATCTAACATTAAATCTAAGAACTCCATCTCCCAGAATGCCATGCCGGAGGGGGTTGAGGGGCCCAAAACGTAGGCGGGGCCTAGGAACGACAAGATGAACGACAAGATCCGGCCCTGTGTGTGTGTGTGTGTGTGTGTGTGTGTGTGTGTTATGCTTACTTATGTCCATGCGTTTGTTGCGAAACACCACCACCAGCTCGTCACTGTGCTCTTTGCAGATGTGTGCATTGCACTGAGAACACCAGCAGCTGACTTTTCTATTACTCTCCTTTGCACTTGGGCAGGGCTGGCACCCCTTCCTCTCTGAGCCTGCCCCCTTGTGGCTGAGTGGTGGTGGCACGGCTCTCTGTCATCACCCCACATCTTCCCATTGCCTCAGCGATGACCTTCGGTAGGTGGGAGCTGCCTTCCATGCGCCTCTGCATGTGTGGGATCTCAAGCTCTTTGACCAGCTCCTTGCTGAACAGCAGTCAGCTGTTGGCTGTAGGTTCGATTCCCAGGTGGGGGCACTGCCGTTGTACTCTTAAGCAAGGTACTTAACCTGAATTGTTTCAGTAAAAATATCCAGCTGTATAAATGGATTGTATGTAAAGAAATGTAAACTGTGTAAGTCGCTCTGGATAAGAGCGTCTGCTAAATGCCTAAAATGTAAAATGTAAAATGCAGTCAGGTGTTGTTAAAAAAAAAAAAAATAGCGCAAATGAAATCATATCTCAATCTAACATTAAATCTAAGAACTCCATCTCCCAGAATGCCATGCCGGAGGGGGTTGAGGGGCCCAAAACGTAGGCGGGGCCTAGGAACGACAAGATGAACGACAAGATCCGGCCCCGTGTGTGTGTGTGTGTGTGTGTGTGTGTGTGTGTTATGCTTACTTATGGCGTGTTAGTCCATGCGTTTGTTGCGAAACACCACCACCAGCTCGTCACTCTGAGCCTGCCCCCTTGTGGCTGAGTGGTGGTGGCACGGCTCTCTGTCATCACCCCACATCTTCCCATTGCCTCAGCGATGACCTTCGGTAGGTGGGAGCTGCCTTCCATGCGCCTCTGCATGTGTGGGATCTCAAGCTCTTTGACCAGCTCCTTGCTGAACAGCAGTCAGGTGTTGGCTGTAGGTTCGATTCCCAGGTGGGGGCACTGCCGTTGTACTCTTAAGCAAGATACTTAACCTGAATTGTTTCAGTAAAAATATCCAGCTGTATAAATGGATTGTATGTAAAGAAATGTAAACTGTGTAAGTCGCTCTGGATAAGAGTGTCTGCTAAATGCCTAAAATGTAAAATGTCAAATGCAGTCAGGTGTTGTTAAAAAAAAAAAATATAGCGCAAATGAAATCATATCTCAATCTAACATTAAATCTAAGAACTCCATTTCCCAGAATGCCATGCCGGAGGGGGTTGAGGGGCCCAAAACGTAGGCGGGGCCTAGGGCCCATGAACGAAAAGATGTGTGTGTGTGTTATGCTTACTTATGGCGTGTTAGTCCATGCGTTTGTTGCGAAACCACCAGGTTCTTTCCCATGAAGTCTGGGTGCTGCACCATGACGATGGTATAAGCGGTGAGCGTCTCACCATCCAGCAGGTTGTACCACAGCACCACGGGCCACCTCTGTGACTGGTGTTTGCACGTGGAATTACGCACCATCTGATCCAGTGTGTCCACTCCTCCTTTTGTGCTGTTATAGTATTGGGTCACCTCCGGCTTCTTCTTCACACTGAACTCATCCAGCGCTTTGTCGTACTGCCTGGTGCTCAGGTGCTCTCAACAGCCTTTCTGTGACTTCTGTTTTAGCATTTGAGGTGACTAAGTTGAGCCCCCCACCATACTCCCACTCTTCCAGCCAGCCCACACTCCACTCCACCCAGCCCCTCTCCATCTGATTATCTGGAAATAGCTAGTGAAATTGAAGGGAAAAAATTATAATTTATACTATCTGTGTGGTCATAGGCCAAGGTCAAGTTCAGGCTAGCCAGCTAGTAGTTGTTGGTCATTTTGTAATGATGGATGTGCAAAAGTTAATATGAAAAGTATAATATTATCTATCGGAAGACATCAAATCTTTTCTGAGGTACATTTTTTTTATTAAATAAAACTTGCATATATCAGATGAGGCGAGAAGTAATCTTCCAGCGTTGATTACAGCGAAACTGTTGATTCCAGAAGTGTTGTCTACAGTAAATATGTTCCGGACTGTAAATATTTACCAGGATCAAAGGTTCCTATAAAGTTCCATGGGAAAGTATATGATATGAATTATATGAATTTTGACCCAGCATATGCAAAGTAGTAGGGTAGTAATGTAAAAACTGTTTTTACTCAAAAGGTTAAAAAGAATATAAAAAATGATTAGTGAACATTAAAAGCAAGATATTTCATAAATACAAGAAAGGTCAATTTGATCAGTGCAATGCATTGAATTCCACAGGAAATGCATAAACATATGCACATATGGTCCTGAATACAAAGGTTGACATTAATTACTCCACAAGGTCAATACATTTGCAGTGACTTAGAAACCAGGGCAACTTTGTAATGTAAAATAATTAGTTTTGGGTAAAGTTCAACTAAAATAATTTTTGGATCCTGATCCCATAGATAATAAATACCTTTACAATAAAAACATAAATTGCAGATAATTAAATGCAACTTGGAAAGATGGATAGGAAGAATTCAAATTAAAACAGATTATCAGAAGACATAGAACTGAGATAATCTTTAGCCATTGCTCAGTGAAAAATATTTGTATTCTTTCTTCAGCATAGTAATTAAAGTCAAAATATCCTGCTCTTCATCAGGGTCTGTCTACCATTCTTCCATGAGGCGGCAGTGTGGTATAATGGTTAGGGAACTGGGCTTGCAACGTTAAGGTTGCTGGTTCAATCCCCAGGTGGGACACTGCCGTTGTACCCTTGAGCAACGAACTTAACCTGAATTGCTTCAGTTAATATCCAGCTGTATAAACAAATTGTAAATGTAAACTGTAAATCGCTTCTGGATAAGAGTGTCTGCTAAATGCCTGTAATGTAATGCATGAGAAATTCCACCATTTTATGCTTTGCTGGTGGAGGTGAAAAAACACCATCTCGAATGAGCAGGGCCGTAAACTCCACCGGGAATGACGGGGACATGTTCTGTTGGAAATATCTTTGAACTAAAAATGAGGAAGAGACGGCAACTAAAAATGCCTTGGCAAGAGTCAGGAGCGCTGGAATCTTTGTCCATGCAGAAAAGCCTGCCTTGACAAGAGACTATAAGGCCTTCATGGAAGTGGTAGGTTAACGTTAGTAGCATGGTCAGATGAAAAATGGATAAAGTGAATTAACTGACAGAGTAACTGCTAACTATAACTAGCTGACTGGCAGTTAGCAGCTACCTGAGAGGTGAATGAAACTGTATATTTTGATGTGCATTATTTATGTTCCACAACCTTGCAAGCTAACATTAGCTAGTTATCATTAGCTCCCCACAACCAATGGCTGTACATCGCTCTGGATAAGAGCGTCTGCCAAATGCCTGTAATGTAATGTAATGTTCTGTGAATCTTTTGACTAACTGACAGTCAGACCCTTTATTAGAAAAATATTTACCTTGATATCTAGGTTAGCTTCCCAGGACATAACTCTGATATGGTAACTTGCTCTGATGCTACTAATGACAACATTCTGAGTTAACGTCACTCATGTTAAACGAGTACTCTTGTCAAAATCGTGAATTTTATCTCCTGGTGTTATGACCCCATACAATCTGCCTGCACTCCAGTAGTCGGGTAGCGAACCAAACGTGACGCGACAACAAATATTCCTCCGAGTCAACGAGTTATAAAAAATGCAGGACTTATTTATAACGTACGACAGATAGTAGACTTACTCACATGACAAAGAAGGAATATAAGAAGAAAAAAATAAAAATAAAAATCTGACTAAGCCCTAGCACTAGAAAGAAAAGATTCTGACCTTCCTCCCGGTGCAGGTCAAAATGGACGTTCTCCTCCGCACACTGCTTCCCCTACTTGACGCTTCTGTCAAAACTTAAAAAAAAACACTCAACAAAAAAACAAAAACGGACAAACAATTAAAGTAAAAAGCCTTTGCAAAAGTGTTTTCCAAAAAGGTAAAAATGTGCAGCTAATTGGCATGAAGTCAAAAAAAAGAATAAAAAAATCCTTTCCTAAATGTAGCTCCACTCCTCATATTCTCCAGACAGGGGCGGGGCCAGACAAGGTTCGAGGAGAGTGCTACTGGAAACAGTCCAATCACAGACAGCGTGATCACACGTCCCCAGGGGGGCGTCAATTGGCAATCAGGCACCTGCCGTTCTCAGGGGTTACATTTTGACTAACCGGAACAATGGATATTAAGAAAGCTATTGTTTTCCCCACCTACAGTCGACCCATTTGGCATTTTTCACATTTTATTTTGGGACGTCTTGCAACACAACATACTCTATAATGTCAAATAATAATTAAAAAACTCTTATCTTTTGTTTTTTACTGGTTATGTATATATGTCCAATATATGTCCAATTCCAAGACAGTATTTCATTTAGTAGCTGAGCTCTATTGTTTTAGCACCGTTAACTTAGTCTGGCAGCTTAGTTTGTTAGCATGCCATGTTGAATTTCAAGTTTGTTAAAAGAGCCATTGCATACTGCTGACATTTACCAATTAAATAGTGATAAAGGTGATGCTACCGTTGTTTGTCTGCTTCTGTCTTACAATTAAAGGCCCTTTTGTTTAACATTACTGTGTTAGTGTTCTGGCATGAAAGTTTGAATACAATGGCTATCACAGAATACAATGGGTATCACATTAGTGGATCAATGGTAGTTGATCACTGCCATCTACTGATCCTTGTAGGTATTGTTGTCGTAGGTAATATTGTACACCAAAAAAGAATAGGAGGGGTGCCAGGGAAATAGCATTTTGTAAAAATCACATCTGACTTTTTCTTTCATTTTCTTTGATCAATTGAAAGTGAAAGCTCAACACCATTGAACCATTGCACTTGGGTTTGGGAATAACAATTCACTGCACTCTTCTCAGACGTCCAGCATGTCCTCAGGGCACTGTTGGATCGGGTGGACTCTGAGTTAGGTTTGCCACTGATCCCCTACGACAATCTGTCTAAAGCCTAACCCTGCAGCACACTCGCTAAGTTTACGCACTAGGGTCGATGAGAGCCGGTAATCAAACACTGATGTGGGTTTTATGTCACTTTGCCAGGGATCGCCTGACTTGTGGAGCACATTTAGCTGGAAGTGGGTTTCTGCAAACAGAGAGATACAAGCAAGATGGATTTTCTCACCTTTTCTTTTCATGTCTGCCCTCAAAACATGAGTAAATCCTGGTTGGTATTCAGCTAAACTACAATGATTAATTTGCCAATTAACTATTATATTTGGCCATTCCATAGTGACATACAGAACATTTTATTTTTTATTTGTTTCTGATTTTATCCCAATTTAATAGCCAATTACACCCTCTATTTTTCATGTCAATCCCCCCCCTCGTATTGTGAGTTCGCTGCCACAGCCCTAAGACCAACAGTGACAAAGGTGATGTACTGCCTCCTCCGAGACGGCACTCGCCAAGCCTGCCGACTGTAACTCCGGTACTCCAGAGCCACTCCTGTGCGCAGCGGACTCATGTCGGCTTCCATCCCCCCTCCCTGGGGTGGACAGCCAATTGCCGCCCCCTAGTGGCACTCCCAGCCAATGCCAACTGTGGCAATTTATGGCCATGTACATTTATAATTGCGAAAAATGCTCCATCATCTTTCACACAGGATTTATGACAATCTCTTGAATTTGACTATTCAAACTGACAATGCACTCAAATCAAATTCATGGAAGACTATTAAACCAAAAGCCCAGTGCTGGCAGTGTGATTCCAGGGTCAAAGCTCAGATTCCCTGGTAATGTGGCACCACATGTGCCAATGCCAGCTGTAATCCAATCCTGTTTTATCCAGTGTGTGACACTAGACACTAGGGCTGTAAAGGACTGCTCTCAGTTTAATTTGCAGAGATCTACAAAGAGGAGAAGGTTCACAACATTGTTTTATTTGCTAGCTTTTAATGTATTTTTACAGTGTATTTTTTAAGTGCATATGCCAGAAAATATCTGGCAAATTTACATAAATATTTGATTAGTGGGAAAAAAGGACAAACAACTCAACACAATATTGTAGCAGAAAAACAGGTTCAAATGGAGAACAAACATTTTTTTACAAAGAAAAAGTGCCCAGAGGTGTATTTATTATAATAATTTTTTAACGTACATTCTGCGGCACGTTTTATTTAGCATTTAACAAATTTAACACCCAGAATTAGGAACGGATGTCAAATAACTGAGCATTAGAGTTTTCTGAAGGAACAGCCAACACTGTGTGCATCCCATATCGCAGAGGGGAGAGAAGAAAACAAGTGTTATTTTAGACTCCACTACCGGCTGAAGAGCAGCTAGCTGCGGGACCACGCAGGGCATTAATCCACCTCCTCAATGGTGGGTCCAGAGGACCCCCCCCCTCCTCCGGGGGCTGCCCCAGCCCCCGGGAAGCCCCCAGGCATTCCACCAGGCATCCCACCCGGCATGCCCCCAGGAGCCCCCCCAGCGCTCTCGTACAGCTTGGTGATGATGGGGTTGCACACCTTCTCCAGCTCCTTCTGCTGGTGCTCAAACTCTTCCTTCTCCGCCGTCTACAGAACAGAAGACAGATGATCAACTTTTTTACCAAACTTATTCGATTTACACCACACTTCACATTTCAGAGTCACTCTTCACATTGGAAATACATTGTGAAATCCGTTGTGTTTGGCACATTTATGAAGTGAACACGTGTGGTCAAACACAAACCCATCAAGACAACCAGAACCTGATGTTACTATCAAAAGCTTCCTAGACGGAAGTAGACGGATGGAACACCAGTTTTTAAGTCAGGATCCCAAAACTTGATTTGAAACCACCGAGAATTAAATTAAAAAGTTCGCTCAGACATCCAAGGAAGGTGCTTGGGCCATCTTTGGTCTTCCGACCTCTGGTGGAAACTACGAATGACTTAGGAATCAACTTCATCACAGCGAACTGGTTTGTATACCACTAACATTTAAATTCCATACCCACCCCTAATCGTGCAAGTTGGTATAAAATATGAAACTAAAAGATCACCTGGTTCTTGTCCAGCCAGTTGATGACCTCATTGCATTTGTCCAGGATCTTCTGCTTGTCCTCGTCGCTGATCTTGCCCTGAAGTTTCTCGTCCTCCACAGTGGACTTCATGTTGAAGGCGTAGGACTCCAGGCTGTTCTTCACAGACACCTTGTCCCTCTGCTGGTCGTCCTCAGACTTGTACTTCTCCGCCTCCTGCACCATGCGCTCGATGTCCTCCTTGCTGAGACGGCCTGGTTCAAAATGAAGAAAATCCCAGTAAGACATTTAAACTGCTTATCAACTGCTCACTCAACCCCCCCCCTCAACATGGCGTTGCTCTGTACCTTTGTCGTTGGTGATGGTGATCTTGTTCTCCTTGCCGGTGCTCTTGTCAACAGCTGAAACGTTCATGATGCCGTTGGCGTCGATGTCAAAAGTGACTTCAATTTGAGGGACACCACGGGGCGCCGGGGGAATTCCGATCAGCTCGAACTTGCCCAGCAAGTTGTTGTCCTTGGTCATGGCCCTCTCACCTTCATAAACCTGCAGCAAGAATTATGGGTTAGAACATAATATAGAACTTAACAGACATATGCTCAGGAACTTGACATAAGCTCTTAAGACAGGGGTGTTAAACTCATTCCAGCGAGGGCCAAGTATGCAGGTTAGTGTTGTAACTATAACTCACTACACCTGGTCATTTAAATTAGTTCCCATCCTTGATAGAGGTGATGGTGAAATGCATGGTGTAAACAAAAACCTGTGCAACTGGACCCTAGAGGGAATGAGTTTAACGCCCTTCGACTGTTCGCTCAGACATCCAAGGAAGGTGCTTGGGCCATCTTTGGTCTTCCGACCTCTGGTGGAAACTACGAATGACTTAGGAATAAACTTCATCACAGCGAACGCTTGAGATCATGTGGAGGAGTCCTGGAGGTCCGTGTCCCGCCCTCACCTGAATGAGCACGCCCGGCTGGTTATCAGAGTAGGTGGTGAAGGTCTGGGTCTGCTTGGTTGGGATGGTGGTGTTGCGCTTGATCAGAACGGTCATGACCCCTCCGGCTGTCTCGATGCCCAGGGACAGAGGAGTGACGTCCAGCAGCAGCAGGTCCTGCACGTTCTCAGACTTGTCACCTGACAGAATGGCGGCCTGGACAGCTGGGAGGAGGAACAGATGCTACTACTCAACAGGAATATATCACATTACCAAATTCCCCCACCGGACAACCAACAGAACAGATGCTACTCGTCACAGAAATCTGTCAGCATACCACAAAATACTTCCAAACTCCACCAGACAACCAAGGATGGAACTTGCACATTCAGTGATAGTTCAAGCTCTGAAGGAAGCTACGAATTACTAACCAAATCATGCTAATAGCAAATATGAAAGTTCAAAGGGGACAGCGTAGACCAGTGGTTCTCAAACTCGGTCCTGGGTACCCACTGTGTATGCTGGTTTTTGTTATAGCCAGTCTCTTGATCAATTAAGGTTGTTGAAAACGTGTGTAAGTTCTACCATCATTTTTTTAACTTATTTTGTCACAATGCAGGTTTGGCTCATTGCAATTTCCTCTGTCATTGAACTCTTCATTTTCCACAAACAATTTAGTTTCATTGACCAGGGCACTTTCAACAATAAGGCCCCCACTGATTTCCCCTGCCAATCTATAATTGAAAGAATATAAAACGGTAACCTCTTTCTTAAGGAATCATGTGTCATATTAGCACATTACAGAACATGAGAGCACTAGTTGATCTGATTTAAAGTCCTGGGATGTGAATACGGGAGATTTATTGTTCATGGCATGCATACCTATTTCTGATATTATATGGCCTTGATAGAGTAAATTATGTTTTAATGGAAATGTCTAATTAAGAACAATTAACAGCTAGTTACAATTCAGAGGTTGTACTCATGGTAGGAATTAAAACCAGCATACACAGGGGGTCCCCAGGCCTGAGTTTGAGAAGCACTGGTGTAGACTATGGGCTACAGAATATGTTGAGAGAAGATCATTACCTGCGCCATAGGCTACGGCCTCATCAGGGTTGATGCTCTTGTTGAGCTCCTTGCCATTGAAGAAGTCCTGCAGCAGTTTCTGGATCTTGGGGATGCGGGTGGAGCCGCCCACCAGGACGATGTCGTGGATCTGGGCCTTGTCCATCTTGGCGTCACGGAGGGACTTCTCCACCGGGTCCAGGGTCCCGCGGAACAGGTCGGCGTTCAGCTCCTCGAAGCGAGCCCTGGTGATGGAGGTGTAGAAGTCGATGCCCTCGTACAGGGAGTCGATCTCGATGCTGGCCTGGGTGCTGGAGGACAGGGTGCGCTTGGCCCTCTCACAGGCGGTGCGGAGACGGCGAACAGCTCTCTTGTTGTCGCTGATGTCCTTCTTGTGCTTGCGCTTGAACTCGGCGATGAAGTGGTTGACCATGCGGCTGTCAAAGTCCTCCCCTCCCAGATGGGGTGTCATGGTGGACTTCACTTCAAAGATCCCGTCTTCCCAGGATGGAGACGTCGAAGGTGCCACCACCAAGGTCAAAGATGAGGACGTTTCTTTCCACCCCAACCTGGAACGTTTGAATGTGCAGTCATGAAACAAAATGGACATAATAATGTGGTTCTGTGTGTCTCAGTAGGTAGAGCGTGGTTCTGTGTGTCTCAGTAGGTAGAGTGTGGTTCTGTGTGGCTCAGTAGGTAGAGCGTGGTTCTCTGTGTCTCAGTAGGTAGAGTGTGGTTCTCTGTGTCTCAGTAGGTAGAGTGTGGTTCTGTGTGGCTCAGTAGGTAGAGCGTGGTTCTGTGTGGCTCAGTAGGTAGAGCATGGTTCTGTGTGTCTCAGTAGGTAGAGTGTGGTTCTGTGTGGCTCAGTAGGTAGAGCGTGGTTCTGTGTGTCTCAGTAGGTAGAGTGTGGGTCTGTGTGTCTCAGTAGGTAGAGTGTGGCTCAGTAGGTTGGTTCTGTGTGGCTCAATAGGTAGAGTGTGGTTCTGTGTGGCTCAGTAGGTAGAGCATGGTTCTGTGTGGCTCAGTAGGTAGAGTGTGGTTCTGTGTGGCTCAGTAGGTAGAGCATGGTTCAGTGTGGCTCAGTAGGTAGAGTGTGGCAACGCTTAGGTTGTGGGTTCAATTCCCACTGGGACCACATATACTGAAAAATGTATGCGTTCACTACTATAAGTCGCTTTGGATAAAAGCGTCTGATAAATGGTATATGAGCATGCATTTAAGGCAAATTCTTACTAAATAAAAGTGAAATGAAAGTCTAATCGCTATGAAAATGGATTTGCTGTTACCAAAATATTTGCTGCTTTCAATTTTGCAAAGTATGCAACTAATACTCTCCACTAATGCAGAAATAAGTATGAAGGAAGACAGACAGACAGAACCATGGGTAGGTCTTTTTGCTTTGACCTTTCTTTGGATATAAAAAAAATAAGTAAATACAAGTACAATAATGAAAACAGGCCATTCAGCCCATCTAGTTTTGGCATTTGGTTACAGCCTATCTGATCAAAAGTCTATCTGAGCACCACGAGAACTCAAAATAACAGTAAACATTCTGTCTACACATATTTACTGTGTTAGGCGGCAGTGTTAGCATAATGGTTAAGGAACTCGGCTTATAATGCAAAGGTTGCAGGTTCGATCCCAGGTGGGGCACTGCTGTTGTACCCTTGAGCAAGGAACCTGGATTGCTTCAGTAAATATCCAGCTGTATAAATGGATTGTATGTGAAACTGTGTAAGTCGCTCTGGATAAGATTGTCTGCTAAATGCCTGTAACGTAACGTAATGTAATGCTAGGAGCGCTTAAATTTTGTTGTTGAAAATCTTATTTTAAAAGGAAAGTACCTTCTTATCCAAACCATATGCGATTGCAGCTGCTGTGGGCTCGTTGATGATACGCAGAACATTCAGTCCTGAGATCGTTCCGGCGTCTTTTGTGGCCTGGCGTTGAGAGTCGTTGAAGTAGGCGGGCACCGTGACTACAGCATTGCTAACAGTCTGGAGCAGAAAGACATCTGAATTCACACACAGTCTTGTAGATCAGCGGTCCCCAACCACCGGGCCGCACAGAAATAATAAAAACGTTTTAATTTTAATTTTATTTCCATTTTATTGACTATCGCAGTCTGCAGGGTGTTTTATTTTGAAAAATGACCACTTCCGTCTGTGCCTCTTTTCCGCACTTGTCTCCATGCACCCCCCCCCCCCTGGTCTGTGGAAAAATGGTCTTGCATGAAACCGGTCCGTGGTGCAAAAAAGGTTGGGGACCGCTGTTGTAGATGATGTATTTGAGTTGAATAGTGTATATTCTACTTAACATAATAGTACCTTTTCTGATCAAACTAATTCAGTCTTTACACAGAGTTGTCAATGCCTGGAACAGCTTGCCAGGTTGGGTAGTAGAGGCAGGAACGCTTGGGCTATTCAAGTCCAGGCTAGATGTAGTGCTAGATACTCTTTAGATTAGGACATGATGAGCCTAGATGGGCTGAACAGCCCGTTCTCATCATTATGTATTCTTATGTTCTTATGTTCTTATGTAGTTAAATCCATCTTTTGGAAGACTGATATTGTCTTAAAGGTTTGCATTATTTTTGGTCACTGATTCTTTTCAAATGTTACTTAAAATGTAAACCACATCTACAATGAACCATATTTTACATGGCAGTTGTGCAATACGTTACAATTTCAATTTAAAAAAACTTAAGTGCCAAACTTAAGTGCTCACTTTTCCAAGGTAGGCCTCGGCAATTTCCTTCATTTTCACCAGAACCATGGAGGAAATTTCTTCGGGGTAGAAGGCCTTTGTCTCGCCTTTGTAATCAACTTGCACTTTTGGACGGGTGGAATCATTGATAACCGTGAATGGCCAATGCTTCATATCTGACTGAACAACTGCATCATCGAACCTGCGACCAATGAGTCTCTTGGCATCTGAAAGGGTGAAATGAGAGAGTGAAAAGGCAGATATAAATATTAACCAGACTCAAGGACTAGACTTTGCAAATACAGATCTATTTATTCGATTATTTATTTAGCAGACACTACTAATGTGATGAAATTGCAAGGCAAACATGACAAGCTGAATTAAAAGCCTATCCCACAGCATCCAGTAAAATACTAAATGAGTATAAAGGTAGAAACAGTTCTAAAATAGAATACCTCCATGGTCCTACTCAAGTGTTCTTAACAATTATTTGTAAGAGTCTTGTGTTCAAACAGGGAAAAACACTGATCCATAAAAAAACAGGGTTACATTGCCAATGTACAATCAGATGTTGGCAATGCAAATGTCTGAACATGTACATTTCTGAGACAAGACTAGATATGTAATCATTTCAAATTCGTTTTTATTCATAAAGTGTGGCTGAAAGATTGTTCTGTGTTCACGCACAACAAATAATTTTGGGGTAATATTTCTCCTCATCACAGATTTGTATTAGTGCCCTGCACCTCTACTTATACTAGACATGCATACACCTTGCGCTATTTACATATGATCATTTCAACATGAGAATACATCGATTTGATCATGAGAATGAGATTTGATTTGAGAATGGAATAAATAAACATCCATTGATTCATTCTGCCATTTGAGACTAGGGAGGATATGCTATAGGCTGGTGCGAATATCTAATTTATATTCCAGACTGAAACTGATATTGAAAGCTAATCTCTCAGCGGCAAGTCATTATTAATACAGAATGCGCTGGCCTTTGAAGCAGTGGTGATGGGGCAGGGAATGTTCAGACTCAACGGGCATCACAGAGCACAAACTGAACTCACCAAACACGGTGTTTGAGGGGTTCATTGCGACTTGATTCTTTGCCGCGTCCCCGATCAATCTTTCGCTGTCCGTGAAGGCAACATAACTGGGTGTGGTCCTGTTCCCCTGGTCATTGGCGATGATCTCAACCTTCCCATGTTGGAAAACCCCAACGCAGGAGTAGGTCGTCCCCAGATCAATGCCGACTGCTGGACCCTTTGACATGATTTCTACAACATAAAATATATAACATTAATTAAGGCCCTGGCACAAATTATAGTGAGTGAGTGAATCGAATCAAGACCAACAGCTAACACGATCGTGTATTAAACATAGGTGGTTATATAAGACGAAAGCGAACACCAGTTGGTACACAACTAGTTAGTTAATGGTTCTCAAAAGTTCTCAAACAGGGCTTTTTAGCTAACGTTAGCACTTTGTTTGGTTAGAGAATTTGATGGAACATTTTTACCAACAGTGTTGCTGTCGATAGTTAGCAAAATGAGTTCCATTATACACAGCAGATCTCGATTGATTGAAATGATGTTAATAACAGTTTACTCAAGTGTAACATGAGTTATTTCTCACAAACAACATGCATCTGGGTAGCTACTGGGTTGATATGTGTACCTATACCGAAAGTTGGTTACGCAGTGGGTGGCTAGACAGCTAGATGCGTTTTGACGAGGCAGTGAGAGCAACACGGTACTTTAGCAAATATATAGGCAACTCTTGTTACAAATAAATTAATTTACGGCTAGCTAACTATGCCAGGTGTCGTTTATAACTGTAGCTGTCTAAACTGGATAGCTGTCAACGCATACCTGTCTACTTATTGAGACAGCTGTCGCAAGGGTAGTCTATGCTAGAGGTCGTTACTGTAGCTAGTTAGCTAACCGGATATACAGCTTTCCGACTGAGCTGCACAGCGTTTATCTGCGGAAGAGCAAAGTGACAGAATGTGTGAAGCAGCGCGCAGCTAATGCGGCAAAGAGAATATCGAGTAATATCAATACATAAATAAATAAAATACTGATTCGTTTACAAGCGAAATATTCTATCCTTGCTGTCGGCTAATCGTTTTCGAGTACTGACCTGATTGCGCCGAAATCTTACTGAAGGACTAATAATTCGCTTGGCGTCTTCCAGCAATGTGGCATGGAAGAGGAGATCGAACCGTTATTAACTTATCGAGAACAGTCTAGAACGTCTCGCCGGCCACGCAGCCAATCACACAACAGAACATGGTCTCACTGACAGCCACGGAGCACCAATAGAACCACAGAGTCAGCCCTGTGGAAGGCGGGTCTAAAACTGTTGTTCCCCTCGGTGGATTAAATACTGTAAGGAAAAAAATTTAAAACTAGAAACAAATAATTATGCGCAGCTATTGCTTAATAAAGACGCGATTATATATTCAATAATGGGTACACTTTCTTTAGGTAAAGTGTAATTTTAAATTGATTTGTTGTTATATTACTAGTTCTGTTATATTACTAGTTCCCAGATGATTCCAGAATCACGTTCAGCACAACAACATAGCAATATACAAAATACAAGCATACATTAACACATAGGCCTATATAATGCTAAAGATTATGTTACATTACATTACAGGCAAATATTTAGCAGACGCTCTTATCCAGAGCGATTTACAGTTTACATTTCTTTACAATCCATTTATACAGCTGGATATTAATTGAAGCAATTCATGTTAAATACCTTTAGCTCAAGGGTACAACGGCAGTGCCCCACCTGGGGATTGAACCTGCAACCTTAACGTTACAAGCCCAGTTCCCTAGCCATTATACCACACTGCCTGCCATGTCAAGAGTAATGTACCTTGGTGTACCATTACACCCTGTCAGAAATCCCACTGGGGTTAGATTAATTATGGGACGTGACGTGAGTCATGACCAAGCCTTTGAAACAAAGGTGAAGTCAGAACAAGTGTTTGGCAGTTCTGATGGTTGCGTGTAGCTCGTAATCGGTTGGCTGGCACCATGATTTTTTTAATGTGTAGTGAGTTTGTACTGGCGCAAAATGGCTGCCGTCGCGTTCACCCAGGTGGGTACTGCACACTGGTGCTGGTCGAGGTTTCATTGTCGTTGTAAAGCGCTTTGGGTACCTTGAAAAGCGCTTTATAAATCCAATGTTCAACGTTCAATGATTTTGAATTTTCAGTAATGGAACGGGACATGGGGGCATGGGACACATCGACACATTTTAGGGGAAAGGGGAGGGCTTTCCTAGTCAAAGGGAAATCCACCAGGATTATTCTGAGTCAGTTGGAGCAGGCAACCCCCCAAACTCTCAGTTTTGTCCCCCCATATGCATGTACAGCATATTCAATACCATGTGCATATGTAAAGACGAGCCAGAGTTGCCATGATAACGGCTATACATTTTGTGTTATCCATGACAGAATAAATCGCAGTCAACCAGCAGTTGTTGTCCGAGTCTTCAATGAGCGCCACAGAAAAGAACACAACGCAGACAGACCGGTCACACATATGCCCCAGTGTCTCCCCCTAAGATTTCGCCTGCCCCCCCCTCCCACAAATTAAACATTCCTGGCGCTGAGCCTGAATTAGGGGATCTGGTGGCACAGGCACGGAGGCTCAAAAGAGAACTGGGAAGGTCTAGTTAATGCATGAAGATGAACCACCAACTATACAGGATATTAAAACGATATGGAACGAGAACCGGAGTTATGTAATGAATATTTGTGTACGGTGGCTTTCAGCTAAACTGTTCTTGACTACGGTTAACACTTTGTTGTACGTCGCTCTGGATAAGAGCGTCTGCCAAATGCCTGTAATGTAATGTCATGTAATGTAATGAATATCGGTACAGCTGGGGGGTGTTTCACGTCCTGCCGGCAACCCCTACCTATGGCGACATTCATGATGTAACACCGGATCAAGATCCAAAACGGATCCATCCAAACATTGACCAGTTTCGAATAGAAACACATTAACGAACGATACGTTGTAGTCCTTAAACCGAGGTGGCTGAATGAAAGTCTCAATTTATATTGTGATTGACAGCATACAATGTGTAATATCCGCTAAGTTTGTTAGCGGAAAGTTAAAAATATGTATTGGCATTCTTACTTCAGTACTGCTTTATCAGAAATTATAGGTAGTCACACATAATGGAAATTCGCTTTCGGTTTATCATGAATATCACTACTGCCAGGAAGTCTGGTTGACCAACTGGCATCCGGGAACGGAACTATCTGTTACAATGTATATGAAGTAACACATTTTCATTTATAAACCTGACGTTGCTTTCTTCTCCTAAAATACTGAAAGTCTGTCTGTCACTAGACATGTGTATATCTTCCAATTACATAGTAGTAGTAGTAGTAAATGCTAATTGTTATTCTTATCATTGGCGCATTTGGCACGATTTAAAAAGTGACATGTGAGAACTTCCGGTTTAGCGGCCTTTGACTCGTGGGATGGCTAAACGGCTGATGCCATGGGCTGCCAGGTATGGCTTTAAAACGTAATAAACTGATTAGCTCCCACTTAACCTGTGGGATTTATATTCGGTAGCTGACCTTTTGGATTTTTAAAATCTTTTTGGGATATTGTATATTTCGGTGGCAGCCAGTTTTATTAAACAGACAGGCAAGTTAGAAGTTTGGACTTTTCCCCCCTTAAAGAGTTTTTAAATTTAATTTAATGTAATTTATAACGCCGTGTTAATTGTGGCGCGCAACGTCACGGCACTTGCGTCTTGGGAACGCGATGACGTCACGGGGTTTTGACGCAGACCTGGCAGCCCTGCGTGATACTTAAGAGAATGCCGCATCCTCTGCCTCTCTCTCAGTGCGCGCAGCGGAGACAGCGAACAGCCCAAACCATCACCACTCCACCTCAACTCAAAGAAGTAAGTCCGCGACCGAGCCTTTAACGTAATATCGTTTTCTAAAACTGCGTATATCCATATTCCTGACCGAGAATGGCGTTGATGGAGCCCATTTTCTGGTTGTTTTGAGATAACGTTACGGGTTTGATGACTGGCTTGCTAACGTTACTTAGCCGGTCGCAAGATTCTTTTGTTTCCTACTCGCGCCAGATAGGCCGGGCAGAATCGCCGGCAGGTAATAATATAACACGGTTTGACCTTAACGGGTAGCAATCTCGATGGCTACTTCCAGTACTGCGTAACATTGGAGGAGAAATGGGAAGATTTCGTGGCCTATCTTGCCAACAATTTAATTTTTTATTTTTTATTTTTTTACGCTAGCGAATTTTGGCTAGTTAAGTCCGACATCGTTGTATAACTGCTAGAATGGATGGCAAGAAATGTATATTTCTACGTGGTACGGTGTGAAATGTAGCTTGACGTTCACCAAGGTGCGGACGGCCCTTGGACCTAAGCGCGTTGGCAGAAGGCGCTATAGCACGTGCTTTGATGTAAGCGCGACATACTTCCGCAATGGCTCATTTACGGGAATGGCTACGTATCCAAGGCAACTTGCAGTTTGCCGCATCACAACGGTTTAAGAAATTGGCCCATATTCACATTAACATGTCCTTCGTTGTCCTTCCTAAACGACAACGGAATTAATTCTGTAAGAATGGGAAGGAAAAAAAAAAAAGGAAAAAAAGCCGGTTTCTCCTCGCGCTTCCTGCTCAGCTTCCTGAAACGACAATGCCCCAGAGCGCATGCACGTTTCCTCGTGCTCGCGACAGCACGCGCAAACTCGCAGTGTAGCCTGGGAAAACGAGGCAGTGGGAAGGATAAAACGATGGATCACGACGTCTTGCGTAAAACCTAATGTTCTTCGTTGCGACATGTATTGCGTAATGCGTCCAGGAGAACCGCTTACATTTGTCACGAGACCATTAATATTTGCGAATTTGCTGCCTAGAAGGCAAAAGTAGATTTTCACAATTATCACCATCTTTGCTGGTTTGACTTTATAGATATTGTATCTAATCCCCTCCACCCCCCACACACACACATCCTAGATTCATAAATGTTAATTTGGATTGTTTTGCCCTTTGAGGAAATGATCTAGCATCTGATCATTGGGACAAATGAAGATTCAAACGCATTAGCCATGTAAGACTTGCCTTTTCCCTGCCTTGCCTGTGGATTGTACCGTCCCGAGCACGCGCCACAGAATGGCCTGTGGGCGTTCTAGGAGGCACGTGCTGGTCATGAGTGATTCCACCTCAAACACTTCAGTCTTTGAAGTTCAGTCTGTCGCGTAGAGCAGCTATTGTGTAACATTAGTAGTTTAGCTCTGTGACCATGAAGCAAACATGTTACATTGATTGGTGCTGAATTTAGAAATGCACATGGCTGGTGGATTATAAAACTTTGAAATTATAACAATTGCATAAAGGCAGGCAGTGTGGTATAATGGTTAGGGAGCTGGGCTTGTAATGTTAAGGTTGCAGGTTCAATCCCCAGGTGGGACACTGCCGTTGTACCCTTGAGCTAAAGGTACTTAACCTGAATTGCTTCAGTAAAATATCCAGCTGTATAAATGGATTGTAAAGAAATGTAAACTGTAAGTCGCTCTGGATAAGAGCGTCTGCTAAATGCCTGTAATGTAATGCATAAAACCAATTTTTGGGTTTCATTTTCATTTTAAATGTTTCATTTAATTTTATATTTTGAGAACGAATGTGTCAAATGTCTCTAAGGGGGGGGGGGTGAGGGAACTGAGTCAATGGAGACGGGCGCAACAGGATTTTTCAAGTAGTGTTGGCATGTGATTCCAGTTGCTGTTGATTTCCTGCATGCATCCAAACAATTTGAAGGGTGCAGAAATGTTCAAGAAGCAATTTTTTGTAGATTAAGTGCCTTACAGGCATTTCTTGTGGTTAATAAAATCTCTATAATCTCTTTTTCTCCCCCCCAGTAACCATGTCTAAGGGCACAGCAGTTGGTATCGACCTGGGGACGACCTACTCCTGCGTTGGGGTTTTCCAACATGGGAAGGTTGAGATCATCGCCAATGACCAAGGGAACAGGACCACACCCAGTTATGTTGCCTTCACCGATAGCGAGAGGTTGATCGGGGACGCGGCGAAGAATCAAGTCGCAATGAACCCGGTTAACACCGTGTTCGGTAAGTAGTATGGCTGTCTTGAAGTGTGCTCCCAAGAGTGAGGCACAGAATAAAGTAGGTCAGCAATTGTGTAGTCCATAATTAAATAAACAAACTCCTGGCATAGTACTGGTTGCTCACTGTGATGAAGTTGATTCCTAAGTCATTCGTAGTTTCCACCAGAGGTCCCAGGACCAAAGATGGCCTTAGTACCTTCCTTGGATGTCTGAGTGAGCACTGTTGTATTGCAGCCAGGCTGATATGGGCACCAGAGCACTCTAATATAGACTTACATTCTTTTTTCTTTTCTTTAACTTTTTACAGATGCTAAACGGTTGATTGGCAGAAGGTTTGATGACCCTGTGGTTCATTCTGACATGAAGCACTGGCCGTTCAACGTCATCTCTGACAGTGGACGTCCAAAAGTGGAAGTTGAGTACAAAGGCGAGACCAAGTCCTTTTACCCTGAAGAAATCTCCTCTATGGTTCTGGTGAAGATGAAGGAAATTGCCGAAGCCTATCTTGGAAAGGTAAGCCATGACAAACACCTAGATTTAATACATTTGACATTTTAAGTATTTAGAAGACTCTAAACACAACTGACATTCTAATATTGTATGAATACATGCCATTTAACAAAAACTTGACTTTACCCTTTGTAATGATATGACACAAATGCAATGCAATCACCCCTTGTTACTAAGAGTAATGGTATGATCCACTATAATCGTGAGATCAGGGGCCTGTTTCACGAAGCAGGATTAGTACATTTACATTTTAAGCATTTAGCAGACTCTTATCCAGAGTGACTTACAAGATGTGCATTAATTCATGGTAGGAACAATCATAGTTTGCGCAAGAGATCAGTGCAGTAATGCAGTGATGGACTACATTGTAGGTAGCTGCATACCATACCTGTAACACTGGGAAGGAAATGATTTAATGTTTTTTAAATGATAAGAATACCTTCAACAATAGCATGTGTTGTTTTTTTCCAGACCGTGTCCAATGCTGTTGTAACCGTGCCAGCTTACTTCAACGATTCTCAGAGGCAAGCTACAAAGGATGCTGGCACAATTTCCGGGCTTAATGTGTTGCGAATTATAAATGAACCTACTGCTGCTGCTATTGCCTATGGCTTGGACAAAAAGGTAAGAGAGGTATGAGATGTATCAATATAGCACCATTTACAAACAGGTTGTCACACAGCGCTTCACAATTGGCATTTTCCAGAGGGAATCAAAAAATGTTCTTGTCCAAGAACATCCATGATTAAAATGTGTGTTTTTTTAAATGTAAAAATGTATAGTGTATTGCAATAAAATGTTTTACCATAAACAAAGACCTGAGGTGGGTGGCTGTGCGCCTTCGGTTTTTTAAAATTCACATTCAAACGTTTCCTGTTCCAGGTTGGGGTGGAAAGAAACGTCCTCATCTTTGACCTTGGTGGTGGCACCTTCGACGTCTCCATCCTGACCATCGAAGATGGGATCTTTGAAGTGAAGTCCACCGCCGGTGACACCCATCTGGGAGGGGAGGACTTTGACAACCGCATGGTCAACCACTTCATCGCCGAGTTCAAGCGCAAGCACAAGAAGGACATCAGCGACAACAAGAGAGCTGTTCGCCGTCTCCGCACCGCCTGTGAGAGGGCCAAGCGCACCCTGTCCTCCAGCACCCAGGCCAGCATCGAGATCGACTCCCTGTACGAGGGCATCGACTTCTACACCTCCATCACCAGGGCTCGCTTCGAGGAGCTGAACGCCGACCTGTTCCGCGGGACCCTGGACCCGGTGGAGAAGTCCCTCCGTGACGCCAAGATGGACAAGGCCCAGATCCACGACATCGTCCTGGTGGGCGGCTCCACCCGCATCCCCAAGATCCAGAAACTGCTGCAGGACTTCTTCAATGGCAAGGAGCTCAACAAGAGCATCAACCCTGATGAGGCCGTAGCCTATGGCGCAGGTAATGATCTTTGAACTCTTTTATTTGCCATTAGTAGCTTCTACTAGAGATCGTATGCTCACTGAAGGTCCAATTTCCTTTCCTGGTTATCTGAAGTCTGGGGGAATTTGGTAATGTGATATATTTGTTGAGTAGCATCTGTTCCTCCTCCCAGCTGTCCAGGCCGCCATTCTATCAGGTGACAAGTCTGAGAACGTGCAGGACCTGCTGTTGCTGGACGTCACTCCTCTGTCCCTGGGCATCGAGACAGCCGGAGGGGTCATGACCGTTCTGATCAAGCGCAACACCACCATCCCAACCAAGCAGACCCAGACCTTCACCACCTACTCTGATAACCAGCCGGGCGTGCTCATTCAGGTGAGGGCGGGACACGGAACCCCAGGGCTCCTCCACATGATCTCAAGCGTTCGCTGTGATGAAGTTTATTCCTAAGTCATTCGTAGTTTCCACCAGAGGTCGGAAGACCAAAGATGGCCCAAGCACCTTCCTTGGATGTCTGAGCGAACAGTCGAAGGGTGTTAAACTCATTCCCTCGAGGGTCCAGTTGCACAGGTTTTTGTTTACACCATGCATTTCACCATCACTTCTATCAAGGATGGGAACTAATTTAAATGACCTGGTGTAGTGAGTTAGTTACAACACTAACCTGCATACTTGGCCCTCGCTGGAATGAGTTTAACACCCCTGTCTTAAGAGCTTATGTCAAGTTCCTGAGCATATGTCTGTTAAGTTCTATATTATGTTCTAACCCATAATTATTGCTGCAGGTTTATGAAGGTGAGAGGGCCATGACCAAGGACAACAACTTGCTGGGCAAGTTCGAGCTGATCGGAATTCCCCCGGCACCCCGTGGTGTCCCTCAGATCGAAGTCACTTTTGACATCGACGCCAACGGCATTCTCAACGTGTCTGCCGTTGACAAGAGCACCGGCAAGGAGAACAAGATCACCATCACCAACGACAAAGGTACAGAGCAATGCCATGTTGGGGGAGTGGGGGTTGAGTGATAAGCAGTTTAAATGTCTTACTGGGGTTTTCTTCATTTTGAACCAGGCCGTCTCAGCAAGGAGGACATCGAGCGCATGGTGCAGGAGGCGGAGAAGTACAAGTCTGAGGACGACCAGCAGAGGGACAAGGTGTCTGTGAAGAACAGCCTGGAGTCCTACGCCTTCAACATGAAGTCCACTGTGGAGGACGAGAAACTTCAGGGCAAGATCAGCGACGAGGACAAGCAGAAGATCCTGGACAAATGCAACGAGGTCATCAACTGGCTGGACAAGAACCAGGTGATCTTTTAGTTTCATATTTTATACCAACTTGCACGATTAGGGGTGGGTATGGAATTTAAATGTTAGTGGTATACAAACCAGTTCGCTGTGATGAAGTTTATTCCTAAGTCATTCGTAGTTTCCACCAGAGGTCGGAAGACCAAAGATGGCCCAAGCACCTTCCTTGGATGTCTGAGCGAACTTTTTAAATTAAATTCTTGGTGGTTTCAAATCAGGTTTTGGGATCCTGACTGTGTTTAAAAACTTGTGTTCTATCCGTCTACTTCCTTCTAGGAAGCTTTTGATAGTAACATCAGGTTCTGGTTGTCTTGATGGGTTTGTGTTTGACCACACGTGTTCAGTTCATAAATGTGCCAAACAAACGGATTTCACAACGGAGAATGTATTTCCAATGTGAAGAGTGACTGTCTGTGAAATGTGAAGTGAGTGGTGTAAATCGAATAAGTTTGGTAAAAAGTTGATCATCTGTCTTCTGTTCTGTAGACGGCGGAGAAGGAAGAGTTTGAGCACCAGCAGAAGGAGCTGGAGAAGGTGTGCAACCCCATCATCACCAAGCTGTATGAGAGCGCTGGGGGGGCTCCTGGGGGCATGCCAGGTGGGATGCCCGGTGGAATGCCTGGGGGCTTCCCGGGGGCAGGTGGTGGTGCTCCCTCTGGTGGTGGGTCCTCAGGGCCGACCATTGAGGAGGTGGATTAAACTGGTCGCATGCTAGTAACGGGCGAAACCCCAGGGCCCTATCTGTGAGCTGGAGCTGGCGGTTTGGCTAAACCCAAAACTGCTTCTGTTTTGCTTTTTAGTACTTGAATGTATGTGCAATAAACTATGCAGTTGCTGCCTTTGGCGCTAGCTGAAGCTAGCCCGTCCTACAGTTTGAGACCTGGTGAATAAAGAAAAAAACGAACAGAAAGAAGCGTACTGTGATTAATTTCTGAAGTCTAATGGCGGTGGTACTTGATCAATCTTAAAAATTAAGCAAAAGGGGAACTATTATTATATATTTTCTTTTTAGATGTACATTTTTTTAATTTTCAACCCAAATATGTTTTTCACAAGACAATACAAACATCACAAAATCAAGACAGAACAAAATAAGGGGGTTGGGGGAAGTTGCAGAATATTTCAGGGATTCAGTAGTACATTTTTTAAAAATATTTTCAAGATCTGATAAAGTTCCAGGGATCTTGAAGACCATCGGGCCTATCGTTCTGTTGAAGAGTTAGAGCAGCCTGTTCCATTGATAAGTCCATAAAGACCTTGCGCCAGTTCTCCAAACTGAAACGGTTTGGTTTGCGTTCTTTCCAGTTCGATAAAATAATCAATTTGGCTGCTAAAAAGCCAATGCTACGATATTTTGTACAATTTTTTCTTGAAGTGTCGATTTTTACACTCAATATACAAGTTATAGGACAAGGTTTAATATAAATTTTAAGAGAAACTGACTGGTCCTCAGCAATGTCAGACCAAAATTGCTCAACAAGCGGGCAATACCACAAGTGCATGAGCGAGCCCTCTACTCCACAGCCATGCCAGCACAATTTGGGTAGTGTGTGATCTATTTTATTCAATGTACAGGGTGTTATGTAGGCCCTGTGTTGTATCTTTCATTGTAGAATCTTATATCTAACACTAAGATTAGGGTAACTAAATCCAATGGGTTCCACTGCATACAACCTGTGAGACATTAAAAATTATTTATTGCATCCATTTTGTTTTTGCTGTCTGTATAGACTGCATTCCACATGAAAGGACCACAAGTACTGGGGTTGTCACTGTAAAGATTCTTGACCTAATGCTCTATGCTAACTTGGTACGTTTTTGCCAGCTCCCATTGCAACAAAATGTGTAGAGGCCACAATTTGTTTATTTCAATGTACTTTAAGCTATGTAAATACTTTAAGCTATTTAACACAGGTAATACAAATTGTGGACTGGACACGAGGCAGTTTCTCCTGACAGGTGAACATGCAAAATATATTTTGAATAATCCTGTTCCCAAAGGGTGAAGCAGTGGGCACTCAAGGGACAAAGATGCACTTGCATCTGAGGTAGCTACAGAAGATAATTCTGATATACAATCTCCATATTTGCTTTAGTGACAATGATTAGTACTATGCGCTGTGGGGCTTCTTCTGTTGCGACGCTTGTCATTTATTTCCTTTCTGAAAATGGCACATTTTCCCATGGATTTTGATTAAATCTGTCTGCCGCCTATGAGAGAAGTTGCCTGTAAGGACTGTCATGGGACCAGCAAACTACCTAAGTTCTAACCATTAGGAAGAAAAACTCCAAATTTACCTCAGACCAGTGGTCACGGGCAACTTCCACCTACACCATTTTCTTCAAATGGGTAGAGGCTAGATGCTCCCGCTCCAGAAAACGGTATACGAGATGATTAGCCTGTTTAAAATTTTTTTTTTACAGTGCGCGTGACCCAAACCCTAACCCCTAAACCAAACCAATTTACATTACATTTTAGGCATTTAGCAGACGCTCTTATCCAGAGCGACTTACAGTTTTACATTTCTTTACAATCCATTTATACAGCTGGATATTAACTGAAGCAATTCAGGTTAAGTACCTTTAGCTCAAGGGTACAACGGCAGTGACCCACCTGGGGATTGAACTTGCAACCTTAACGTTACAAGCCCAGTTCCCTAACCATTATACCACACTGCCTGCCTTGTATAATTGTACTTTGTGTATAGCATGCTAGGTGGCTAACAGTAGCCTATGAAACTATAACATGTCCCAGGGGCCCTTGCAGCCAGCCAGGCATAAGATGGCTAGGTAGTTATGTTCATAATTGTATAAATGTTCTAATATGAGAAAACATATGTGATGGGAATGAAAGCCCCTTTTCCCCTGTTGCGAATGATGTTTGAATGTGTATATGTGACGTGATGACCGAGTCATTGTGTGTGTATGCGTTGAGAATGGCCCTCGTGTGATTCTGATGCAGTATGTGTACTTCCCTTGTGCTACACGCTTTATTATAATAAAGAAGTAGTACTGAAATGGAAAAGCAAAGACTCTTGACTCTTGACTCTTGACTCTTGACTCTTGACTCTTGACTCTTGACTCTTGACTCTGTGGTGTCCACCGCTACAATAACAATAAACATGATAACAGTGGGGGAGGTTGTTTTGATGTATATCTTGAAAAGACGGCAGAAACAGCGGCGCCAACATTTACATCGGGATGTAACCATGTATTGTCTTTTTTCTTAAAGTGAAATGTCAAATAAACTAAACTAAACAAGGACCATTAAATGTGTCCCGGCGTAACGAGGGAGAGTATGTTTCTCTCATTCTACCGATGAGAGAAATTGACGATGAAAAGCATCATCAGTATTTCCATATGTCTGCCAGAACATTTGATGACTTGGGCTGTGTTCGAAACCATTCCCTATTCCCTAAATAGTGCACTATATAGTGTGTTCGCCATTTTGTAGTGGTGTTCGAATTCTCAACGGTTAATTTCGTTCACTATATAGTCCACTATAAAATACCCACAATTCACAGCGATTTCTAGTGAACAGCGAATGTACCCTACAATTTCTCGTATACCACAGTGCAAAGCGGTCGTGTCTTAGTTAGCTCACGACTTCCATAACGGTAGCTATTGGTGGCTAAAGCAGTGGCTAGCAGACAGCACCACAGTTGACAAAACCACACTTGCACATCATCAGAATTTCAACAATTTATTTGGGATTTCTCATTCAAAACTGAACATGCAAACCCGATACTACCTGAGTACATTTCAACCTGCTGCCATGAGTGCTCGGTTTGTTTACGCGATACTGGGCGCGTCCGCTTGCATCACCTGAATATCCGGCACATTTTTTTGGATGCAAATGACGTTCAGTGCAGTGTCCGAAAACAGTTTAATCGTTCACTACATGGAACACTGCATAGGGAATAGGGAGTGAGTGAACGAGTGAACGGTTTCGAACACAACCTTGATGTCGGTGACCCTGCTCATTACACATCAAAACAGGCACAGGGCCCTCCCGCGTGGTCCAGTGGTTACAGCGTTCAACACTGGCCACGGAGACTGGGGTTCGATTCCCCGTCTCGCCAGAGACGGCTCTGGCCGGGAGTGCCATCGGGCTGGCGATTAGCTGTTTGCCCCAGGGAGGGGGGAGGGAAGCCGACACACACACACAGTTCGCTGCGCACAGGAGTGGTTCTGGGGTACCGGAATTACAGTCGGCGGCACGACGAGTGTTGTCTCGGAGGAGGCAGCGCTACACCCTTGTCACTGCCAGTCACAGGACTACGGCAGTGAACTATAGGGGTAAGGGTGATGGAACTAAGCACACAGGTAATTGGATACCAAATTTGGAGAAAACGGGGTAAAATCGGAAAATAACATTTTTATTTATTTTTAACACGCAGAGCGGCTTGGTTGGCATCACCCTCCGCTTTCTTGCCTGCCCCCACGATTGACGTCGGTACTGCACCTCGCGTACGTACGCGTGACGCTCCCAACGACGGCAGGATACGCGTGGCAGCCATCTTGCGTGCGCGTACACGTACACGCGTATTTAAAGTGAAGTATATTTCAGAATGTAATTCGCATCTCTGTCCTCTGGAGAGGGGGGATCTAGGGGCATCTGGCTTCTACCTCTTCGGTCCTCTTCGTTGTCGTTCCTGAAGAAACACATGAAACAATTGGGCGAATAACCAACCAATGCGGATTGACATACCAGTGTGTGTGTGTGTGTGTGTGTGTGTGTGTGTGTGTGTGTGTGTGTGTGTGTGTGTGTGTGTGTGTGTGTGTGTGTGTGTGTGTGTGTGTGATAATGGTCATCGATGACGTGTGGGAAATGTGACGTTGAGTTTCCGGGGGAGGGAAGGCTCAACAGTCGGAACCATCTAGAAACGCGAAGAGCACGCTCCTCTATTTTAGACGGCGTGGCTGTAGTTGAAATGCCACGAGTTGTTTGCTGTTAGCGATCTACCTGGCGATCTAAACCATGTCATTAATAGGAGAGGACGAGGTGCGAGGCGTGAGCGCTGTTTTTAAGGAGTTAAGCGCTGAAGACGATGACATGCAACCCACTGTTATCGAAAGCCTGTGCATGAACTGTTACGCAAATGTAAGTTGCTTTCATGTTAGCTTCGTAGCTGTGGGCTTGAAATGATTCCCTTACGGTGTCCGCTAGCTCCCTAGATCGGTTGATACAGTGAACGAATGTGTATTGGCGTTCTCTAGTTTGCAAACAAACAAACAAGCTAGCTAGCTAGCTCATCAACTGCCAGCCAATATCACTGTCAGTAGCTGTAGCATGTCGCTACAGTAGCTAGTGACTAGCCGTAACTATTGGTTTATTTAGCGTCATTGCTTAACTACAGTAGGTAACGTTAGCTGTTTAGGTAACTAACCTACGTTGATGTGTTAACGCCAGCGAGCATCACGAATGACAGGTGTGACAGTGTATACGTTAGCTATAGCCTACTTGCTAAAAAGTATATTTAGCAGTTTTTAATATATGTATATGTTTTGTATAGGGAAGCACCCGTTTGCTGCTGACGAAGATTCCCTTCTTCAAAGAGATCATCATAAGCTCATTCACCTGCGACCATTGCAACTGGTCCAACACCGAAATCCAGTCAGCGGGTCGCATCCAGGACCAGGGGGTGAGGTACACCCTTCACGTCCGGTCCAAAGAGGTTAGTCTCACCAGGGCCATGTGGATGGGTTGGGTTTTTTTGGACCACACTTAAGGCACACAGCTTTCACCGAAAGTCCTAGAACTTCTATACCGCCCGAACACTGGCTGGTGTCATTTATGCAAGACTGACTGTAGTGGCTAGATGGAAGCTACTTCTGAGTGAAAGGCATATGACAGCCCACCTGGAGTTTGCCAAATGGCACTTAAAGGACTTAAAGGCATCTAAAAAAAGATTATCCGGTCTGATGAGACACAAATTGAACTTTTTGGCCTGAATGCCAAGTGCTACCATAAAGGTCTGATTGATGGAGTGCTGCAGAGATGTTTGTCCTTCTACCAGGTTCTCCCATCGCTGCAGAGGAACTCTGAAGCTCTCTTAGAGTGGCCATTGGGTTCTTGGTCACCTCCCTGACCATGGCCCTTCTTGCCCGGTTACTGAGTTTGGCCAGATGGCCAGCTCTAAGAAGAGTTGTGGTTAAACTTCCATGTCACAATGATGGAGCCCACTGTTCTCCTGGGTGCTTTCAATGCTTTAGCAATGTTTTTATACCCTTCCCCAGATCTATGCCTCAACACAATTCTATCTCGGAGGTCTATGGAGAGTTCCTAGGACTTTATGGCTTGGTTTTTACTCTGACATGCACTGTCAACTGTGGGACCTTATATAGACAGGTGTGCCTTTCCAAATCATGTCCAATCAATTTAATTTACCACAGGTGGACTCCAATGAAGTTCTAGACACATCTCAAGGATGATCAGTGGAAACAGGATGCACCTGAACTCAATTTTCAGTGTCATAGCAAACGGCGTGAATACTTATGTACATGTGATATTTTTTATTTTATTTTTTTATACATTTGCAAAAATTTCTAAAAAACTTTTTTCACTTTGTCATTATGGGGTATTGTGTGTAGAATTCTGAGAAAAAAATGAATTTAATCCATTTTGGAATAAGGCTGTAACATAACAAAATGTGGAAAAAGTGAAGGGGTCTGAATACTTTCCGGATGCACTGTACGTAGTGTGACAAAACCAATGGCAGCTCACACTTACATTTACATTTTAGCAGACGCTCTTATCCAGAGCAACTTACACAGTTTACAATGCTTTGCGTACAATCCATTTTTACAGCTGGATATTTTACTTAAGCAATTCAGATTAAGTACCTTTAGCTCAAGGGTACAACGGCAGTGCTCCACCTGGGAATCGAACCAGCAACCTCTGAGTTACAAGCCCAGTTCCATAACCATCTTACTACACTGCTGCCTAACATTACATTGCATTACATTACAGGCATTTAGCCAACGCTCTTATCCAGAGCGACTTAGTTTCACATTTATTTATACAGCTGGATATTTTACTGAAGCAATTCAGGTTAAGTACCTTGCTCTGTATTTAAGGTGGGGTACCGGCAGTGCCCCACCTGGGATCGAACCTGTAACCTTTGCGTTACAAGCCCAGTTCCTTAACCATTATGCTAACACTGCCGCTAACCAGTATACTACACTTAAATTAATTGCTGTAAGACCACAGTTTGAAAACCACTGTCCGTAATAGTAGTATTTCCAAAGTGACTTTTGCACAGTTCGAATAGAATGGAAATATCTGTTGTCTGAAACATGTAATGCTTTTCTTGGCTATTGCCACTTTGAGTCTCTGACTGGATGTAAACCTCAGGAATGAGAAATATGACAATAATCTTTTCCTCTGACTGCTTGTGCATCATGAAGCTAGGTTGAGTGTAAATTATAATGACAGGACTTCAGCCGTGTTAAACTGCTGGGAAAATTAGCTGCATGGAAAGACACATTGCTACAGTGTACTTTAACCCAAAATAGGACTTAATGTTAGATGTTTGTTAACTCATCACACCCTACACCCCAGCCAGACCCCTCCGCTCCGCCTCCTCTGGCAAACTGACTGCCCCATCCCTCCGGGCGCCTGGCAGCCGCTCCTCGCGGTCTCGCCTCTTCTCTGTCCTGACCCCTCGCTGGTGGAACGACCTTCCGCAATCGGTCAGGACCACAGAATCACTTGCGATCTTCTCAAAACCCACCTTTTCAGACTCCACTACCACTGAATTCTGTACATTGACCCAATTGTCATCACCACTGCCTACTTGCTCAACACTTCTTGTATATGTATCCCTGCCTACTCATTTAATTTAAAAAAATTATGAACCTTTTCCTTCACAGTGTTACAGGTATGGTATGCAGCTGCCTACAATGATGTCTATCACTATATTACTGCACTGATCTCTTGCGCTAACTAATTGTTCCTACCATGTATTAATGCACATCTTGTAAGTCGCTCTGGATAAGAGTGTCTGCTAAATGCTTAAAATGTAAAATGTAATGATGTTAACTGGGAGGGGCTGTATTTGAATGTTTAGCTATGGTTTGAGTTATGGTACATTTACATTTAGTCATTTAGCGACTTGTACGGTTAACTTTTTTAAAACTTTTTTTTTTATTTTTTCCCAGCATACAATATTTTTATACAGCTGGATATTTTATTGAAGCAATCCAGGTTAAGTACCTTGCACAGGAATACGACAACAGTGCCCCACCTGGGAATGAAACCTCCAGCCTTCAAGCCTATTTCCTTAGCCATTATATTAAGCCCCTATTAATATTGAACTTAGGAAAACGCCCCTGGAGGTACTTAATGCATTGAACTTAGCGCATGGAAACGGAATTGTAAATAATAGCTACTGGAGACATTCACTTCACTCAGATGTCCCATTCATTTTTACTGGCCCAATAGTCCAATTGGGGGGGGGGGGGACCTATCCAGTTGCTCTGGATAAGAGCCAGTTTACTTTACATTGCAGCAAATGCCTAAAATGTAGATGTACATGTACAGGGCTTTGAAACTGGGAAGGAAAAGGTTAGTTTGATTTTGTTTTTGGCAGATGTACAGACAGGTCATGGAGTTCCATGGACTAGACTGGCTGTTATAGAGCAGTCAGGCCCTCAGATGGAGTTATGTCCCTGTTCACATTCCTAACGAGAACTGGTGGTCTGTATTTGAGCTTGATTCTTGGCATAATTGCTGTAACTTGGCATTTGTGGCTGTGGTGAACAGATCCTGTCCCTTTCTGCTTTGAGACACAAGTGATACTCCTCAACCCTGATACAGCCACCCCCTCTAGTGGCTAAATATCTTTACTGCAACCCTCTGTTTCAGACATGCATATGCAGACTTGGGCCCAGGGGAATGGTGTTTTATTAATTGTATGGATTGAAACATTCTTATTTGTGAAAGAGTTTTATTTGGAAACTGTATATATTTTTTTCATTGGGGTCTCATAAGGCAAAAGATGACTTGCTTTTTGCCCAAGTACAATATACCAAAGTTATAATGATGGACTGGTTTGTTGTGAAGATAGTTTTAACAAATACAAATATGGATGCAATTTTCCATAAGCTCATGCAGGTGTAAAGTGTCAAGGAGATTCAATGTGATACTGATGGGGTTTGACTTTTGGTAGTTGCCTAAACTCAAATATTTATCTGTAATTAAAGAAGGAAAATAGTTGCATAGGATACTGTCACAGATGATTGTAAATGTTGTAATTCTCCTGCGCTCCTTCCATCCACCGTACATTCCTGCTTCAGAGGGTCTGACTGATAACCAGGCCCTGTGAATAGTGTCATAATGAGCAGGAAAATCACATCAGTTTGAGCGCAATTAATGGCAGACACAGAATTTCTAGTGTTTTGCACAATGCATTACATTACACTACATTACATTTACATTACATTACATTACAGGCATTTGGCAGACGCTCTTATCCAGAGCGACATACAACAAAGTGTTAACCGTAGTCAAGAACAGTTTAGCTGAAAGCCACCCTAGAGGGAAGTACAGTTCCAGGTGCTAGGAGCAACCACATAGTTAAACTAGGACCCTGTAGGTAAATCTGTAGCCACAATTCAAAGGCAGCAATAAAACAATCAGTGTGGAAAATATCGGCGAAATAATGCCTAAACCTAATACAATACATAAACAAGTAGACATGAATGCAATGAATATCTGATTTGTATATGGAGTATGTTTGGCGATAGCTAGTGCGACTGGTGTGATCAAAGGGGACTGAACCTAGAACCACATCGAAGACGAGACGCGATCCGCTCACTACACAACTCTGTGACTGAAGCAGCTCTCATTATGTCCCCTAGGGGGTGATGTCAGCATGCAAGGCCACCTCACGCATCAACTTTATTATTTTCTTCAGCACAAATGGGCTGTCGAGCAGCATTACAAACGCACGGAAGAATATGTCCACCGACTCCTTTGAATCCTCACAGGCATGCATCAAATTGTCACGTTAACGAAGTGTGTCTGACAAACGCTCACTTTCCATAGTTGGCCAGTGCAACGGTTCCAATTTTTGCCATTGCCATTTGTAGCATTGTGGAGCAATGTGACAGCTGGCATCTACTATCAAGAAAGCTGTTGAGATTTGAACGGTTAATTGTGTGTTTAGTTGGCCTGTTTTAGTTCTACACCAGTAACCATTACATAAGCTTTAGAATAGTGTTGGGACTTTGCCAGTGGATTGATTTCCACAGCAAACAAATACATACTGTAGCATTTTACATTTACATTTTAAGCATTTTAGCAGATGCCTCTTATCCAGAGCAACTTACAAGATGTGCATTAATACATGGTAGGAACAATCATAGTTTGCGCACAAGATCAGTGCAGTAATACAGCAATAGACCTCGTAGTTGACAGCTGCATACCATACCTGTAACACTGGGAAGGAAAAGGTTAGTAATTATAATTGACATTATTATTATTATTATTTATTTTTTTGAGGAAGTTTAAACAAGTATATATATATATATATATATCTCTCCTGCGGAAGACTCAACACCCACCTCTTCAGACTCCACTACTACTGAATTCTGTACATCTAGCTAATTATCATCACCACTGCCTACTTGTTTAATACTGCTTTTTGTATATGTATCCTTGTTTAAAACTTTACTAAACTTTTCCTTCCCGGTCTGACAGCATTATACAGTTCAACACCAAACATTTTTAAATGTTTAGGTGTTGCTCATTCTCCCTCAACATAATTGGGTGTTTATCTTAAATGTAAAGTTTAACAAGATTTTACCTGAATTGTTATGACAAAATAGAACAATGTCAACAGGCTAAACAGTCTAGCAAAGTGATTCCCTAGCTGTCTGATTGTAGATGTGGTAAACTATAGGTGTAAAGCATATCTTCCTTTCAACTGTTCAGGACCTAAACCGAGAAGTGGTGAAGGCAGACAGCGCAACTACAAAAATCCCGGAACTGGATTTTGAGATTCCTGCCTACACACAAAAGGGGTGTAAGTAACCTAGCCTTTTTTATGGGGGGGGGGGGGGAGCCTCACATGTCCTTTACAAATAAAGCAATGACCAGTTTCTTCTGACCGATCATGTTCTTGTGTAGATGAGGCTAAAATTAGAGGTGGTGATTCAAGCCAACTCGTCCAGTGACATGTGACCTGGGCACTGCTGTTCTAGAGATGGAGCGTGGGGTCGAAACTAGGGGGGCACTGACGTGCCTGCTGTTCACCTTGAAAGCTCTGCTTGGAGTTGTGAATCCATGTCACGTCTCCAGAGCTATAATAACTACTCATACCTCTCTGTCTTAACCTTTGATACATTCATTATACCTGCATAAACAAAAGCCTTGATGTGTTGTCCTCTCACACTTGTGAAGGATAAGGTGGTGGTTGTTTTTCATGATGACAAAACTGAGGTGGATCTCTCTCTGTTCTTCCTCTCTCCAGCCCTCTCCACCATCGAAGGTCTCCTTGAGAGGGCAGCGTCAGGCTTGGAGCAGGAGCAGCCCACACGGAAGGTCATTGAGACTTTCTACTACATTTTAGTAGATTTTAATCAAATACAAATTAATAACCATTTAATAAACTGCTCATCAGCAAAACACAGTTTCCTGATGATCCCCCCCCCAGGCCACCACCCCTGAAGTTGCTGAGAAAATAGATGAATTCATTGAAAAGCTGAAGAGACTGAAGGACTTTGAACATGAGTTTACTCTGGTTAGTGCATCTGATGAAGGGTCTCCGTGGCCAGCGTTCTGGACCACACGAAGTCTTTTATGCAAATGACAGCGCAGTGGGCAAACAAAGACAAAACAAACATCTTTACAGAGATGATGGGCACAGCTGTTTTAAATATAAATGAATATTTCTGATGTACACACCCTTCTCCACACTGCCAAAGAACCAAAATAGTATGGTAAATAAGTAATTAATTACATTCAAATTCAATTGAATTCAACCCCTCTGCTATGGCAACCCTGAATCAGTTCATGTGCAAAAAATGTACTTTGACAAGTCACACAATAGAGCTGAATGGCCTCTGTCTGTGTGCAATAATAGTGGTTCACATGATTTAAAAACATATTCACCTATCTCTGCAAGGCACCTTGGTCAGTGAGATGGTGAATTTCAAGAAAAGATTCAAACATGAAGACCACAGCTTTACTCGGGTATGAGGTTGTAGAAAGGCACGGATGTGAAGTGTGTCAGAATCAGTCACTGAATATCCGTAAGAAGCAGGTGTATAGGTGCACCACCCAAATAAGGTGGCTAGATGAGGCCGCCCCTCCAAACTGGGCAGCCAGGCAAGAAGAGAAACTTGTAATTCAACAAAATGGAACGTCATTAGAAGGGGGGTGAATATTTTTTGCAGGGCACTGTAACTGTCATTTTCTCTTAATAAATTTTTTTGTGGTTTGTTACAAATCGTTGTGTTGACGATGCAGGTGATTGATGACCCATCTGGGAACAGTTTTGTGGAGAACCCGTGCGCCCCTCAGAAGGACGACGCCCTCACCGTCTCACACTACACGAGGACAGCACAGCAGGACATGCAGCTCGGAATTAAGGTGCATTTCATTTTCTTTCAAAAGATCGCAAAAACTTGCAGTGGAATTGTTTGTAACCTGCCCAGAAATATATATTGCTAGTTAGCCACATTTTACATTTGCATTTAGCAGATGCTCTTATCCAGAGCGACTTACAGTTTACATTTCTTTACATTCCATACAATCCATTTAATCCAAACTAAATCTGTTAGTAATTTCCATAGGTCAGGTGAAGAGAACCCTTGTCCATGATAGTGATAGATACATTTTAGGCATTTAGCAAACGTTCTTATCCAGAGCGACTTACAGTTTACATTTCTTTACATACAATCCATTTATACAGCTGGATATTTTTACTGAAGCAATCCAGGTTAAGCACCTTTAGCTCAAGGGTACAACGGCAGTGCTCCACCTAGGAATTGAACCTGCACCCTCTGAGTTACCAGCCCAGCTCCCTAACCATTACACTACACTGCCATCTTTCTTCTAGAAGCCAGTCAGCTTCTATAACTTCTGTCTTTTTCAATGAACTTGGCTACAGCAACTCCCACAACAACTAGCTAGCTAAATAACTTTTCTAACACTAACTTACCTATTACCTATTACATAGCTTGCTCATGTGTTTTGCTAGTAACTTCTTTGTAAGTTACTCAAAACATCTGGTAACCTAGATTGGTTGCTACCTAGCCATTGCTAACTAAAAAGGTTTGAAAGAAACCATTTAATGTATATTTAATTATACAGGTTACCAGCCAGACATGTTAGCAAGCTATGTAATACATGCATAACATGGCAATCAAAGTTTGTTAAAGAGCTAGCACTATTACCTTCTAGGTACGAGTCCCATGAACTCCGATAGCAAGCTGGCTTTATCCATTGTTGGGTAACTGATCTAGCTAACTATCTTCCCCTTCATTGTACTTTGAGCAAATCTTGACTCAAGCTAACAGGCATTTTCCTTTTATTCTGTGTTCTTGCTACAAAGATGTGACTGGAATAAATGTCATTGCCCAAAAAGTTTACAAATATCTCTCACATTTTGTTTTGATTTCTGGCAGTTTTTTTTTTTTTTTTTTGGCCCATTGCTGCCATCTACTGTGCAAGTTATGAATGCTTTCATCTCTTCCTGAACCTGGGGAAAATGAGGAACTATATTTCTTGGTGCATTTACACATGCCAAAATATGATCATTTTGACTTGATAACATGTTGAATTTTTAATACTTTAGCATTTTGTATATTTCTTTATAAGTGTAATAAACCACTGCATGCTGTGTGTTTCCTGGCCTCCTGCCAGCCACACTGCCACCAGGCCTGCGTACAACACACACACACAACACACACACATCATATAATACACCTCTATAAGCAGGGCGCTCCTGGGACATTGCCAGGAGTAACGAACATTGCCCAAACGAGAATATAACACTGCTGTTGTCATGCAGCAATCACTTGAGACATCAGTGCGTCCATTGGAATATGAAGTGGCCTAATCGACGCGATTGTTTCGAGAGCGACTGGAAGACAAAGCTGTGAGCAGCCGTCGCGGTGGTGAGTGACAGCTGGCTTTCAAGCGGCTGTCATTCGGCACCGCCGCCGTAGCCCACGCTGAGTAACGTGCGACCGTAACGATTCTCATCGCTGTCGCCATCGCCGCAGGCCATCTCTGTGAGTGTCATTCACACGTCCCTCACCGCCTCACCGTCTCAATACGTAACTGCGATCTGAACGTGTTAACGGCGACTGTGCCCCTTCAATCGGAATGCGCATTGCCGATTTGCACATTGCCCCCCCGCCCCCCTTCACTTAATGCGGTGTGAATGCTGAACTCTTCATCGTCTTGCAGGCTGATGGGGATGCGGAAGAGGAAGTTGACGAAAAGCCAGGGAACGACATCGACACTTTAAGAAACGAGGTCAGGTTGTACGCATTTACTGTAATAGGCAGTCGATGATACAGTAGAGGTGTGATTGTGGTTCCGGTTTTGAAATGCCCTCCTCTTTTCTCAAGTGAAAGTGTGTTTGCCTCCCTAAGGTCTTGGTTTTTAACACCAACTGTCCAGAGTGCAATGCTCCAGCGTCGACGAACATGAAGCTTGTCCGTATCCTTTCCTGGGGAGGGGTGTACTGGTGTTGATGGGATTGGATTGCTTTGCATTTTGTTTTTGAAATGTTGTGCATTAAATCATGGTGATGTTTTGTTTGCAAGTTATTCTGTGTTGCTCTGTGGAACCTTTTCTCATTTAATTTAATGTCCTTCCACACCTGAAGTCATTATACCTTTTGGATGTGTGAATGGTCCCACCTTTTTTGTGCTATAAATAGACAATAACTGGGGCCTCCCGCGTGGTCTAGTGGTTTCAATGTCCGGCGCTGACCACGATGACCGGGGTTCGATTCCCCGTCCCGCCAGAGTCGGCTCTGGCCGGGAGCGCCATCGGGGCGGTGATTGGCTGTCCGCCCCAGGGAGGGGAGAGGGAAGCCGACACAGTTCTCTGCGCACAGGAGTGGCTCTGGGGTGCCGGAATTACAGTCGACAGCACGACGAGTGCTGTCTCGGAGGAGGCAGCGCTTCACCATTGTCACTGCCTTTCACAGGACTACGGCAGCGAACTATGAGGGAGGGGATTGAACTAAGCACAGCGGGAGTAATTGGCTACCAAATTGGGATAAAATATAAAATTTTTTAAATGGACTGTAGCAGTAACTGTAGCAGATACAGCAGTTCTGTATTTTCTCCTTAACTGTTGTACAGAAATACCTCACTTTAAGGAGGTGATAATAATGGCGACCAATTGTGACAGCTGTGGACACAGGACCAACGAGGTAACTCGTCGATTTGCTTTAAGTGTAATTGTTTTGAAGCGGTTACCTGCCACAGGATATGAATTTGAGTTTGAGGTTTACTTGAGCGCCTCTGCAACATGAAGGTTAGAGCTTGGTGTCGATCTCTTTTTGAAGGTGAAATCGGGCGGAGCTACTGAAGAACTGGGAACCAAAATAACCCTTCACCTCACAGACTCCTCCGATATGTCCCGAGACCTGCTTAAGGTAACCCCTACAATATGGATTTATTCTAAATAACAGGGAACGGACAGAAAACCGAACCTTTACTGTAGTGTAGTTTTACATATTCATGTAAACAACCGATGGATAAATCCAGGTAAATATTCTTCTATATTTACAAGAATATGATTATTGGCATATTTCAACTAAAGTGTTTTTTAAAAATACTATTGGTGTAATATATAAAAGAGATTAAATGTCCTTTCTTTCAAAGTTAGAATTATTGTGCTATTAATTGTATTTGGATACGACTCTGGGAGAAAATAACAATCGAATGAATCGCCACAACAAGAGAACAAACTTGAGTTGGATATACATAGTGAATGTTCTATCAAACGCTGATACAAAAATCATCCGATCTATGCTGGGGTGTCATTGGTAAGTGTCTCAGCGTCCCACCAGTGGAGTGTCAAATTCACAGCTGCACTTTGCACGCACGAGCACAATGCTGACGGATGAAAGATAACACCGCAGAGTGCTTCTCCTACAGTAAGTCTGATTAGCGAGCCGCTCACAGAAATGAAAGTAGGACATATGACGTGACGGCATGGTCTTCGGGAGGAAGCGGAGGAGGAAGGGCAGCGCAGCCTCGGTGTCTAATGGCCCTCTTTGTGCTTCGCTCCTGTGTGGATGGAGCGCAGTCCGAGACCTGTAGCGTTGCCATTCCTGAGCTGGAGTTTGAGTTGGGCATGGCTGCCCTCGGAGGGAAGTTCACAACCCTGGAGGGCCTCCTCAAAGACGTCAAAGACCTGGTGAGCACCCGAGGACCCTACCCTTTACGCCCCTTTATGCCAGCTCTGTATTCTGTACTCTTTACGCACACATCCTCTCAGATCGCCAGCTCTGTATTCTTAAAATTGTGAGTTCTGTCTGCACTGTTGAAGCTGAAGTGTTCCAATTTGATGCATGAATGTGCAGTAGACGCCGTTTTTATTCACACCCTTGATGAAGATGAACAAAAGAGATCATATAAAGTAAATTATGTAAGTAATGAGCTTTATTTTATGCTCACAAGATGCAGGAAATGATCATTAATAATAATGCATTGGCACAAACCACAAATTATAATTTATTTTTTCCCAGAAAAATCAAGGATCACAAATATTCATACCTGTTATCACTATTTTGTGGTTCCGCCCTTGGCCATTATAACAGCAAGTAGTCCCCTTCATTGTGTCGTACGGGGTAATGGAACTTCTTGGGGGGGATCCTCAACCATTCCTCCATGCAGAATTGTTCTAGTTCCTTCAGATTCTTGGGTTGACGTTTGTGGACAGCTTTTTTGAAGTTGAGCAACTTCTCTGTTTCGACGCCGTTCGTTTTTAATGGAATGCAAACTTTACTTCATCGTATTGGAAAAAAAGTAACAATTTAAAATGTTTTTAAAAAAGTGATGTTTTATGTTTGTTTTTGCTGACCTTTTTCCCAGATTGTTTCCAACAATCCTTTCACTTGTGGTGATAGCAGCACCTCAGGACGGGCTGAGAAACTGCAGCTCTTTGGAAAAAAGATTGACCAGGTGATTGACCAAGATATTTAACTATTTTATTATTTGATGCATTTACTGTTCTGTAAAAAAAGATATAAAAAATCATGTTCCATGCTTGTAATATTGATTGTTCATTATAAATTCTCATATCCTGTAAATATTTCAGGTCATTGCTGGTGAAATGGATGTTCACATCATTCTCGATGACCCAGCGGGGAACAGCTACCTGCAGGTAAAAGCCTTCTTTATTGAGCACAGACGATCCCATCAAATGTATGTACCTTTATAAACAGTCTGCATCAGTGAACTCCTGTACGCAGAAACTGAACTATGTCATGAACGTGCAAATGCAAGTCCAAAATTGTGTGGTCTTCAATATACGAACAGGCCTAGTTTTGTGAAGATTGCGTCTCCCCTTGAACTGCTGTGGGATAAGACATGCAATGCGCAACAGTTCCCAGTGTGCTTTGCTGCTGCGCTGCTGTAGCTTCCGTTAATGAAATAAACTACAGTTCCCAGTGTGCTCTGTTTCTGCGCTACTGTAGCTTCCGTTAATGCAATAAACTACAGTTCCCAGTGTGCTCTGTTTCTGCGCTACTGTAGCTTCCGTTAATGAAATAAACTACAGTTCCCAGTGTGCTCTGTTGAATGACCACACAGCTCACAGCAGAGGATGTGGGAGAGAGGGTTCACTCAAAGCCATTTTTGCCCTCTGCAGAACGTGTACGCCCCAGACCCAGACCCAGAGCTGACGGTGGAGAAGTACGAGCGGACCTTTGAGCAGAACGACGACCTGGGTTTGAACGAAATGAAGACGGAGGGGTACCAGTGACTAAGCACTGACTCCAGGCCAGTGGAGTGGGGACCCCACAAGGAAAGAGGAACCAAATGTTAACCAGAGAGAGAGATGTACACTCTAAAAACAGCACTTCCTGAAAGCAGGCTACATACAGACACATCTTTCATTAAATTAAAAATGCCAATCACGATTGCAGCTGGAATTAAATATGACTTTTGATTTGAAGAAGCTTTCTGTGCTAGATTAAGGAATGTTTTTCCCCCCTGCTCTGTCATCTGTAGTGAAATGGCAGTTTTGGATTGAGACACGATGTCAGTGAGATGGTACATGTAGCGCACACTGTCAGTACGCAGCGCACGTAGGCCTTCTCATGGAACACGGAACAGTTACGTTTTTGAACTGGATTATATAATTTCTCTGTTTTGCATTTGAATTAAATAATTTCAGTTAAAAGAGAGAAGATCACTGATCAGATATGTTGTTGTTTTTTGTTTGAAGCAAAAGAAAGATTTGTACAAATAAAATGTATGGAGATATTTGAATTTTTACTTTCCTAACATGAAATGTAAGGATGTAATTTCCAGGGTTGCTCACAGGTTAGATTTTAAAAAATGTAAAAGAAATATATATATATTTTTTAATATAGTGGTATTGAGATGGACTTACAGTTTTTTTACGATTGCTTTGACCCATTTTCAATGTGCAAAACTCTTAATACAGACTCATTTTGGGTTAAAAATCTAATATAGCAGGTAAAATAAAAATACAGGTGTCAAATGAGAGAATATCATATGCAAAAGTTTATCATAGCACCAAAACATTAGATATTTTCAACAGTGAAGTGAAATCATTGCTGCATTTTCAATATACAACAGTCAACAAACAATGCTGCCAAACACAAAATCTCTTCAATCTCTTCAATCTCTTCAAAAAAGAGTTTGAAAGTGTTCTTTGGTCCTAATGCAAAATGCTATAATCCTAATCTTGGGCTCAAAATCACATAAAAATAATTGAAACAAATTAGATTGTATATCATGCAAAAGTTTATCATAGCGTCAGAACATTTGATATGTTCATCGTTGAAGTTTAATTATTGGTGTATTTTCAAATACAATGGCCATTATCAAATAATGCTGTCAAACACAAAATAATTGTAATCAAAAAAGATTATGCAAGGGTCATTTCCTCGGAAGTACTGGAAATGATGCACAACAAGCATCCCCTGTGATAGACTGCAGTATATACAGTATATATATATATATATATAGCTTGTGTTTTTATGGAAGACAAACAAAGTATTAGATTAGATTACTGTATATGTGCTTTTGCATGTACAAATGTAAATAATCAGAAAAAGTATAAAAGAGGTGCCTAAAAATGATTTAAAAAGTTTATTGAAGCTTGTTGAAATATTAATGTTGTTATTGAGCTGGATGTAGATGACTGTAAATGCTCAATGTTATGGTTTGAATTATTTGTTTGCTTTGTTTGTTTTTCTCCCTGGTGTGTGGAGTAGGCTGCCATTTGTACTGTGGGCAGACGGTCTGATTGTAATTTTTAAACGTCATTCTCATTCCATTGAAAGAAATCATACATTACTGTAATGCAGAAAACTCAACTGTATTTTACAGTAAAAACAAAAACAGTAAAAGCAACAAACTGTTACAATAACAAAAAACTTTACAGTAAAAAAATAACATAAATGCATTTCAGTGCTTAAGCAGCATTTTCCCCCTCTGCTGCATTTGGCCACAGAATTTCATCTATGTCTCATGAAGAGGTTATCAATTGTGTTGCAGTGCTACTCACCTGGGTAAGGTTGTTGGAAGTAATGATACATGACTACAAACACCTGTTGAATTGATTTAGGGATCCGCATTTGTAGTAATAAGCATTTGAACATTGTTGTAATATTAGGTGGCTGTATTCTGAGAATGGAGCATATGATTTAGAGTTTGGCACTCTGTATTAACAGTTTTGCACTTTGTATGTCAGCACAGGATGTAGTGTCTTAAGGTAAGAATTCTGCAAGTCAGTTTAGCGCTTTGCATGAAGTTTTACACTTTGTATGTCAGCATAGGATGTAGTGTCTTAAGGTAAAAATTGAATGAATGCATACATTTTTCAATATATGTGGCCCCAGTGGAAATCGAACCTGCAACCTAAGCATTGTCAGCGCTATGCTCTGCCTACTGAGCCACGCAGAACCATGCTATACCTACTGAGCCACACAGAACCATGCTCTACCCACTGAGCCACACAGAACCACGCAATACCTACTGAGCCACATAGAACCACACTCTACCTACTGAGACACACAGAACCACTCTACCTACTGAGCCACATAGAACCACGCTCTACCTACTGAGCCACACAGAACCACGCTCTACCTACTGAGCCACACAGAACCACGCTCTACCTACTGAGCCACACAGAACCACGCTCTACCTACTGAGCCACACAGAACCACGCTCTACCTACTGAGCCACACAGAACCACGCTCTACCTACTGAGCCACACAGAACCACGTTCTACCTACTGAGCCACACAGGACCACGCAATACCTACTGAGCCACACAGAACCACGCTCTACCTACTGAGCCACACAGACCCACACTACCTACTGAGCCACAGCCACACAGAGTCCACAGACTCTACCTACTGAGCCACACAGAACCACGCTCTACCTACTGAGCCACACAGACCCACACTCTACCTACTGAGCCACACAGAACCACGCTCTACCTACTGAGACACACAGAACCAGACCTACCACACAGAACCACGCTCTACCTACTGAGACACACAGAACCACACTCTACCTACTGAGCCACACAGAACCACACTCTACCTACTGAGCCACACAGAACCACACTCTACCTACTGAGCCACACAGAACCACGCTCTACCTACTGAGCCACACAGAACCACGCTCTACCTACTGAGCCACACAGAACCACGCTCTACCTACTGAGCCACACAGAACCACGCTCTACCTACTGAGCCACACAGAACCACGCTCTACCTACTGAGCCACACAGAACCACGCTCTACCTACTGAGCCACACAGAACCACGCTCTACCTACTGAGCCACACAGAACCACGTTCTACCTACTGAGCCACACAGGACCACGCTCTACCTACTGAGCCACACCAGCTCTACCTACTGAGCCACACAGACCCACACTACCTACTGAGCCACACAGAACCACGCTCTACCTACTGAGCCACACAGAACCACGCTCTACCTACTGAGCCACACAGAACCACGCTCTACCTACTGAGCCACACAGACCCACACTCTACCTACTGAGCCACACAGAACCACGCTCTACCTACTGAGACACACAGAACCACGCTCTACCTACTGAGACACACAGAACCACGCTCTACCTACTGAGACACACAGAACCACACTCTACCTACTGAGCCACACAGAACCACACTCTACCTACTGAGCCACACAGAACCACACTCTACCTACTGAGCCACACAGAACCACGCTCTACCTACTGAGCCACACAGAACCACGCTCTACCTACTGAGCCACACAGAACCACGCTCTACCTACTGAGCCACACAGACCCACACTCTACCTACTGAGCCACACAGAACCATGCTCTACCTACTGAGCCACACAGAACCACGCTCTACCTACTGAGCCGCACAGAACCACGCTCTACCTACTGAGACACACAGAACCACACTCTACCTACTGAGCCACACAGAACCACGCTCTACCTACTGAGCCACACAGAACCACACTCTACCTACTGAGCCACACAGAACCACGCTCTACCTACTGAGACACAGAACCACGCTCTACCTACTGAGACACACGGAACCACGCTCTACCTACTGAGCCACACGGAACCACGCTCTACCTACTGAGCCACACGGAACCACGCTCTACCTACTGCGCCACACAGAACCACGCTCTACCTACTGAGCCACACAGAACCAAGACCATTCAAGACCACAGAAAAGATAATCTGTTTGAAGATCCTTCATTAAGATTGCTTGTCACCACCTTCATCCTCATACGTACACCTTGTATTCTTGCCCTGCTGTGACATCATCTAGATTATAATTAATTTTTTATTTATTATTGATCTTCAAACATTTAATTTGACCTGAAATGCATGATTATGTGACTCATATTTGATACGGATGTCATAAGTTTACTTACTATTTTATGGCATTTAACATGTGTATTGCGTTACAGGTGTGCAACATTTCTGCTTTGATCTATTCATTACAAATATATTAGAAGTGTAAATGTATCGCATGCCCTCAAGTGTCTTTGAAATTGGATAAAATGAGGAATGCTTTGTCAAGGGAAATTTGCTATGGACATCTGAGTGCAGAGGTGCACACAAGCCCAATTTCTGAGAAAGGACAATATTTTAATCCAGGTAGCATTTCACAGATATGGAATAAAATATTGCACCGAGCCAGTGGTGCATACTAAAGGACTTCAGGAACAGCAGGGGAAAGTGAAAACCATGTTTTAAAGAAAAACTAAGAAAATACTCTGAATACAGGAATTCTAAAAATGCACACAGGCATATTGGTTGACCCTAAAGTGCAATTTCATGCTTTGCAGAGCAACCTGTGGAACTGGCAGACAGCTAGAGTTTAGTATTCGCAAGACTTCAGGATGGTACATGAGGATAATAAGTGGAAACACAAGATGCTCTTTTGTGTGCAATTATCATGAAAGTACAGAAGTAAGACGGTATGCTTATCGCTGCTTTGTTCAGTTACAAAGAATTCTCTTTGTGTTTTTTTTTACTTAGTAGTATCTCATCAGATTAGTTAATTGCCGTTGGCTACAAGCTGAGATGCTACCAGATGATATCCCCTTGTGAATGCCAGAGTTTTTTATAGCAAGTTACCTTTGGTGGATAGCCAGTAGATGTCAGCCCTGTAAGACAATCTGCAAGAGGTGTTTCTGTTTGTGAAACCACATTTGTTGTCATTCTGATATGAATATCATTATCATGCCTACAACTGCAATAAAACATGACAACAGATGATAAATACATTTTTACATTTTACATTTTAAGCATTTAGCAGACGCTTTTATCCAGAGCGACTTACAAGATGTGCATTAATACATGGTAGGAACAATCATAGTTAGCGCACGAGATCAGTGCAGGAATACAGCGATAGACATAATTGCAGGCATCTGCGTACCATACCTGTAACACCGGGAAGGAAAAGGTTCGTGAATTTTTTTTTTTTGGGAGTATAGTGTTGAACAAGTAAACAGTGGTGAAGACAATTTAGCTAGATGGACAGAGTTCAGTGGTAGTGGAGTCTGAAGAGGTGGGTTTTGAGTCTTGTGGAAGATCGCAAGTGATTCTGCGGTCCTGATCGATTGCGGAAGGTCGTTCCACCAGCGAGGGATCAGGACAGAGAAGAGGCGAGACCGCGAGGAGCGGCTGCCAGGCGCCCGGAGGGAAGGGACAGTCAGTTTACCAGAGGAGGCGGAGCGGAGGGGTCTGGGAGGTGTGTAGGGAGTGATGTAAATGATAGGTTACAGATGCATATGCTCATGCACGCATGCCCTTCTTTATGAAGAGCAGTTCCCCAGTGTGCCATCCTTTATAATTATTTTTTTAAAGTATGCATTTGACATTTTAAGCATTTAGCAGATGCTCTTATCCAGAGCGACTTACAAGATGTGCATAAATACATGGTAGGAACAATTATAGTTCGTGCAAGAGATCAGTGCAGTAATACAGTGATAGACATCATTGCAGGCAGCTGCATACCATACCTGTAACACTGGGAAGGAAAAGGTTAGTAATTTTTTTTATTTTTTTATTAAATGGAGTAAGCAGGGGTATATTGTGTTGAACAAGTAGGAAGTGGTGATGACAATTAGCTAGATGTACAGAATTCAGTGGTAGTGGAGTCAGAAAAGGTGGGTTTTGAGTCTCTTGTGGAAGATCGCAAGTGATTCCGCAGTCCTGACCGATTGCGGAAGGTCGTTTCACCAGCGAGGGGTCAGGACAGAGAAGAGGCGAGACCTTGAGGAGCGGCTGCCAGGCACCTGGAGGGATGGGACAGTCAGTTTGCCAGAGGAGGCGGAGCGGAGGGGTCTGGCTGGGGTGTAGGGAGTGAGGACTGGAGGTATGGGGGAGCAGTACCTCTAGCCGCTTGAAAAGCAAGCACCAGTGATTTGAATCTGATGCGTGCTGCGATGGGGAGCCAGTGCAGAGAGGAGAGTAGAGGGGTGACGTGGGTGAACTTCGGCTGGTTGAACACCAGACGTGCAGCAGCATTCTGGACTAGTTGCAGTGGCTTGATGGCACAAGCCGGTAGGCCTACCAGCAAGGAATTGCAGTAGTCCAAATGTGATATCACCAGAGCCTGGACCAGGAGTTGAGTGGCCTCTTGGGTGAGGAACGGTCGGATCCTCCGAATGTTGTGGAGGGAGAATTGGCAGGTCCGAGTGATCGCTGCAATGTGGCCCGGTATGGCACGATCAAATCAAATCAGATCAAATTTATTTGTACAGCGATTTTCACAATTGAATTGTCACAAAACGCTTAACAGAGGGGGAACCCAGGCCTAGACCCCCCCAAAAGCAAGCCTAAAGGCAACAGTGGCAAGGAAAAACTCCCTTGGTAGGGAGAAACCTTGGGAGGAACCAGACTAAAAGGGGTGGGGGGGGCATCCTCTTCTGGCCGGCACAGGGTATGTCCAAAAAAGACCATGTCATGGTCAGTCCAAGGTGGATATAGGCAAAAAGCCAAGCCTAGGTTTTACTTGCTGATGGTGGGAATTTAAATGTCTTCTTTGCAGTCTTTCTATTATCCTGTGAACATCCACAGTCGTAATCACATCTGGGTTGATATTTATTTTTGTGTTGGCCCTCCCCTAACTGTACCCTCTCCTTGTCCCTGATTTGGAAAGTGGATTCTGGTGCCACCTATCGCTCATCAAATCAAATCAAATCAAATCCATTTGTATAGCGCTTTTCACAAATGCATCATCATGGAACGCTTAACAAGCCTGAGGCGACAGTGGCAAGGAAAAACTCCCTTGATAGGGAGAAACCTTGGGAGGAACCAGACTAAAATCTGAGATACTCATGACTTGACATGAGCTGTTTTTGTAATTATACTCCTGCACATTAGCCTTGGGCTGAAAACATGACCCGTGAACAGTCATGCAAACCCCTTTTTTACATTTTTGTTTTAGAAATGCTGCCTATCTCGACCAGCACAATCATCCGGAACTGTGGAACCAGTCCACTGAATATTCAGAACACGATAGCCCTAGATTGGGACCCGCAAAGGGACTTAATATGCCACAATGAAAATGGAAACAAGGGCACGCAGCAGAGCAGGCCCTGTTATGTAAGAAGTGATTTGATCTTACAAGAAGATATTACATAATATATTATTTGTACTCTGTGATCGGAACGTGAAGACAAAACAAAATGTGCAGAAGAAAAATTGAGCGATAAAAGCAAGGAAAGTGAAATCCCAAAGAAGAAAATAGAGGTCAGGATGAATACCGGATAAGTGTGTTATAATGTATTCTATAGTATACAGTATTCATCATTTACAGGTAGAATGTCTGCTCATAAAAGCTTTCTGTGCCAGACAGGTCAGAATGGGCGTGGCAGACTATTTTTAGTGCACCTATTGTAGCCCCTTCCCACAGGGCTGCGTTCTCAGAAGACCGCCCCTCGTTCGTGTATAGTGCTGCAGCCATGGGGACACGCTTCGGCCTAGATCAAAGTAAGATAATCCTCTTGCAGCTGTCAACCTTCCAGCCATCAGTTTGCGACTCAGAAACCTATAAACCAGGGTTTCTCAAATCACGGTCCTCGTGGACCGAGCTCTGCTGTTTCTCCACCCTCCCTTTACCTGGGAGTCAGGTGTGAAGACCCTCTGGCCAATCATGTGCACTAATTGTTCAATTATCTACCTGAGAGTATAGAAAACCAGAACCAAATTTGGATTTCTGGGCCAGATTTTGAGTAACCCTGCTATAATCCATACAGGCCTGAGGTCTCACAGCATTTGTATCCTCCCTGTCTTATGCATTCCCACTTTGCAGTAAAAACACTTACACCAGACCAAGCTTTTACATTTAAATGGGTTTTATAACTGGAAGCTTTTCACAATGCATCTCAGACTAAATGATTTCTGAAGACAATATGCCATTACAGAATAATCTGAACTGAGTCTAGCCAAACTTTGGGTAACATACGTATATCAGCATGAGATGGCGGTGTTGTTTGGGATGATTGTACAGGGACAAGCTGACAGCCAGCATGACAAGCAGTAAAACCAAATGGGGAAAGAGACACAGAGAACCAGAAGCTCTCCAGATCTGCCCCAAATCGAGGCGTTAAACCAATTACAAATGTGGAACCAGAGAAAGGAAAATGTATCCATGCTTGCACCTGAAGGAGGTCTGTAATCCTTTGTTACATTACATTACTTTGTTACATCTTATCCAGAGCGACTTACACAGTTTACATTTCTTTTACATACAATCCATTTATACAGCTGGATACTTTACTGAAGCAATTCAGGTTAAGTACCTTTAGCTCAAGGATACAACAGCAGTGTCCCACCTGGGAATCGAACCTGCAACCTTTGCATTACAAGCCCAGTTCCTTAACCATTGTGCTAACACTGCTGCTGCGTGCGAGTGACAATGTGCCGCTTTTCCCATTTGGAACTTCGGAAATATTTTTGTAGTACTTATAACCTTTACCTCCACAAACCCTGAACAGAACTTAATGGCCATTAAAGTGCCTGTTGCCCCCTGGTCATGAAGAACAAAACGTGAGTCCTCTTGAGTAGATGACACTCGATGTTGTAAAAGCACACTCGAAAGGCCCCCCCCCCAAAAACATGACTTATGTGTATTAAAAAAACGCTTTATTTGTTTTATTTTTAGCTCCACACCTTTTGTTCTGGAAGACCTTGATTCACCCCTGTGTATACCTTTTGTCACTCCCTTCAAACGAATACACACGCCAGCCCTTATCACTGAGAGATCAGGACATGTCTGCCACCAGCCATTACGGCATTCCACAGTGAGCGCGTGAGATTACGGGCTCCTTTAATAAGATGCATATTCAACACCTAAAATGGGACATTCCCACGTCACCCATTGATTTAAACACATATTGTGTTGCTTTCATTTGAATAGCTGTTCGTTGGCTGTAACACAAGGTCTGTTTGAGCTGCTCCGCTCTCCTGTAGCAGCGGGTAATGGAGGTAAGATGGTAATAGAGGTGTGACTGTTGACTTGTCTGCAAAAGAATGGGATTCATAATTATGTATCATGTTTAGTTGGTACCCCAGGGGCTTCAAACCCTTTGTGGAAAAAAGGAGGTCTCTTCAAACCCCTCTGTCTGCGAAAATAGACACACCCGTTCAAACAAAGCTAGCGTGTCCTTTGAGCGACACCCGAAACCAATAAAGCAGTTTGGTTTTCCTGTGAACCGAGGGCACTGGAAGCAAAACTTCTCTGCATATACACAATCTTGGTAAACAAGGCAATACAAAAACAAAACCAACAAAATCCACGCCATTAATTCCTGTCTGGCTGTTCGGAGACAACATTAAATGTCAACTTTTTATTACCTTTCGTGTACAGGTAATCATTTGTGTGATAAGGGATGAGGAAATCAAATCACGTCATTTTCATTGTTGATGTTTGTGCAATTGCCTCGTACATACATACAGTTAGGTTTGATTAATCTTTTTAAATATCCTCAACTTTTCTAAAATGCATACTGTGATTCAGTGCATTGAAATGTGCTACTAATTGTGGTTTTAGTTCATCAAAGTTCTTAGTGTTGAAGCTCACTTGAGTGTCGAACGTTCTCAGAACAGTGGGTAGTTTTGTTCTTACACCGAAGAACTGAATTGAAGAAACAGGCTGAAAGTTATTAATTATTGCACTTTAGAACTTAATTGTATTCCTGAAAAAGGGGACTTCTAACTACCTGGGAATACATACAACTTGAGAACACGCGTTTTTTTCTTCTTGTTTGAACATATTTTTATCCCAGTATTGTTTCCCTCCCAATTTTGAATGGCCAGTCATATTTGATTCAGCCCTGTCCAATCGCTGCAACATCACCCATCTCTTAGGGAGAATGCAGACAGGCATGTGCATACTCTGCATTGTCTTCATACAGACACTTCTGCAATCTACTGGCTGAGCTGCACAGTCATGGTGCCAGAGGAGCTGCCTCTGCCCTGTTTTCGCAGCTGGCACTAATCATGACATTTTTAACACGTCACCTTTTTGCTCCTGATTTTATGGATGAGTGTGGTTCCTTTCCTTCCCATTGCCAATGTTTATTTTTAGCTCAGAATCAGTTAGTGCATGTGAGCTGGGCACTTGAGATCAGTGTGAATTCGTCTTCATGTAAAAACAGCAAACCTACAAGAAGCGATTATGTTTTGGTCATTTTAGAGCCCTTTGCAAGATCCATGTCTGGCTAAAGCCCTTGTTCTCAGTGCAAGGGCACAAGTCTACAAATTGATGTTGTTTCAGAGAGGGGAGTTTCCTTTTATGGACAAGCTCTTACAAGTTATGAAAGAGTAAACAACAAATTATCTGACAATGATTAAATTCAACACCAAAATATAAAATATTGTGCTGCCTTAACTGAATAGTGGTGGCAGTGTAGTGTAATGGTTAGCATACTGGACTTGTAACTCAAAGGTTGCTGGTTCAATTCCCAGGTTGAGCACTGCTGTTGTACCCTTGAGCTAAAGGTACTTAACCTGAGTTGCTTCAGTAAAATATCCAGCTGTATAAATGGATTGTACGTAAAGAAATCTAAACCGTGTAAGTTGCTCTGGATAAGAGTGTCTGCTAAAATGTAAATGTAATGTAATGTAATTTAAAAAATCAAGGCATCCCATCAATAACAATTTTGGTTTTATATTTTTATTTAGCCTTTAGGCTGTCAAAAAAAAAATTTTCCTTTGGCTTTTTGTTGTGGTTTAAAAATGTCCACCCACTCATTTGAACATAACAGTTCCTTTGCTCCAGGACGGGCATGATGTGTCCTACAGAAGTGACAACAGGGAGGCCTCTGATAGCGTATCGGTCTAACGCGCCCGTATTCAAGCCCTTTTCAAGCGTGAACTGACTATCACGGTCTCTGTTCGAAACCCAACTCTACCAGACCAGTCCTGATGGGGATTCCCGATCGGGGGCGGCGTTTGGCTGTCCGTTGGGGGACGGAACTGCAGGCTCCTGACAGAGCTGGTGAAAAACACGTGTCCTTACTCATCTGGTCCATCCTGTGCCTCTCGTCTGCCGTCACCCGCTACATTAGTAGAGCTGTCCTGTGTGTCCATGTGCGATGACTGTGAAGCTGTTCTCTCTCTCAGATTGACCCAAAGAAGGAGCCTACAAATAGAATTGGGCATTTCAACCTACCTGGGAAAAAACGAAAAAATATCAGGACGGGAAAAACAAACTTCCTTTGGTGGTTAAGCAGAGTCTGTAAAGACCTTCACATCAGGAGAAGTCTTCGATAATATACAGCCTACGCTGTAATGGGAGCATCTTAAGGTGCTTGGCAAATTCCCCTGGTGCTGAATTACAGGGAATACCAAACATTAAAAAAACAAAAAAACATTCTGTTGAATAGACTGAATCGTCCCAAGTTCTGTCTCCCAACATCCCCGCCTCCTCAGGGTGCCCAGTTGGACGCTTGTCAGGAACGTATTCTGTTTCAGGCTCTAGAGTGGGACACAAGTTCCAGGAAGGATCAGAAAGGCAAAGGCAACTATAAGAGGCTTAACATTTCCCTGAAAGGTAGTGGTCTTGGGAGACTAAAATAAAATCTGCATCACAAACAAGGCTGTTGCATGACAGGAGGACTGGCCAGAGATCAGAATGAACTGATTCTGATACTTCAAAACAAAAACAACACCATCACCAACAGCAACAACGTGGAACATCCAGATCCACAGCCATCAGGTGTGCCTGCATGAACACTACATGGACATATTTTAAATTATATGAGAAATAAAAAATACAATAAAAAACAACGGTCAAACTTCTTCTTAATGAGTTACACTTAAAACAACATTACATTTACATTTTAGGCATTTATCAGACGTTCTTATCCAGAGCGACTTACACAATTTACATTTCTTTATCCATACAATCCATTTATACAGCTGGATATTTTACTGAAGCAATTCAGGTTAAGTACCTTTAGCTCAAGGGTACAACAGCAGTGCCCTCCTGGGAATTGCACCTGCAACCTTTGAGCTACAAGCCCAGCTCCCTAACCATTACACTACACTGCTGCAATAATCAGACAATAATTGACTCCATGAGTATTCACCCCCCTTGGCTTCATACTTGAAGTACCTTTAGTTGCAATTATAGCTGTGAATCTATTTGGGTACATCTCTAGCAGCTTTGCACATCTGGACACTGCGATTTTCACCCATTATTCTTCACAAAATTGCTTGAGCTCCATCAGGTTGGATGGGGACCATTGGTGAACAGTAATTTTCAAATATTTCCACAGATTCTGAATGGGATAGAGATCTGGGCTTTGACTGGGCCACTCTAGGACATTGAGTCCCTAACAAGTGCCCTTCTGGCATGGATGCTCAGATTTGGAGGATGGCCTGTTCTAGGCAAATGTACAGTTGTGCCATATTTTCTCCATTTCTTTATGATGGACTTATCTGTGCTCCAGGGGATATTCAAAGTCTTTGAAATTTTCTTATATCCTTTCCCGGATTGGTGCTTTTGAAGAACCTTTTCTCAGATTTACTTTGAATGTTCTTTGGTCTTCATGATGAAGCTCTTGTTTAGAAATGCACTAGCCAACTCACAGACAGGTATATTTAATTTTAATTAATTTGAAAACCTTAATTGTACACAGGAATACTCAAATCAAATAATTATGTGACCTCTGTACATTACATTACATTACATTACAGGCATTTGGCAGATGCTCTTATCCAGAGCGACGTACAACAAAGTGTTAACCGTAGTCAAGAACAGTTTAGCTGAAAGCCACCCTAGTGGGACGTACAGTTCCTAGGTGCTAGGAGCAACCACATAGTTAAACTAGGACCCTGTAGGTAAATCTGTAGCCACAATTCAAAGGTGTCTGTAGACAATTGACCTGTAGACAGTTTATTTAGGTGTGTCTTAGCAAAAGGGGTGAATACTTATGAAATCAATTATTGTCTTATTATTATCTGCAATGAACTAAAAAACTCTTTAGCGTTGTTTTTATTTTATTTGACATTACAGAGTACTTTGTGTTAACCCCAATTAAATCCACTTTGATTCCATGAAGTAAGATACTTTTTATACCCACGGCATATGCAGATTTCTTTTGCACACCATCCCCTCCCACTTCCAACAAAGGTGAACATTTTCAATTGTTTTGTTTTTTAATGTAGTGTAAACAATCAAAGTTTCAGTTGCAGTGCATAACCTTGTACATGTATAAATGCATAGATGGAAAATTATTACAAATGACATAATTGTGTGCTTATGTTTTAAAAAAGACACACATGGCTGAATAAGATTATAATGACGATATTCCAGTGGGCGCTGAAGATGCTCCTGTTGCTCTCTTGGCGTCTCCATTTTCATAATCCTCCCTTTTTTTTGTTTAGTATATTTCCTTTCACACCCTCTCACAGGTAATGAGGCCAGCATAAATAGCAGGTGTCCGTAAAGAGGATAAAGATCCTTTTGAGGGGAGAGATAACCTGGGTGTAGTCCTAAACTGCTATTCTTTGGTGCCTGAATCTCACAAGTAAAGGTAAAGCATTTTTATTTTCTCTTCTGTATTGAAAATATGACACAAGAAAATTAAATCATGGGTTAGCTTTTAAATGAGCTATTAAATTATTAAGTTAATAAGCATAACAGCAGTTTTTTTGTTTCTTTTCTTGTGTTTGATGGAATTATAGTTATCACTACTTTTGTTGTCCAATATTTCAAAAAAGGTACAAGATACTACATAAAGTAATAATGTTTATTGTTATTATTCTGATTGATCCTCTGGTTACTCTTAATGACTTTGGTTAAGGGTTATCTTTTTGTTTTCTTAACAATAAATGATTATATCAAAAGTGCTGTTGTTACTGTAACAACATTACGAATTCAATAATAAAAAATACTATTTTAATTTATTTATAATTTAAGTTAATAGTTATGTATTTTTGTGTTTAATTATTAGTTCATTGGTATTGTGAAAATGCTAACTCTTAAGACCAAAATTGAGAGTTTGTACTGCTTTTTTATTGCTATAATTGCTATAAGAAAAAAGTCATGTATATTTCAGGAAAATTGTTCACAAAAGACACATGTTATGTTATTTGGTGTGGTAAGATTTTTCATTGTAACTTGAGGTCAGCAGGCAAGTAAATGCCTGTTTTGTGACACCAGGTCTCATCCCTCCAGTTCCAGGACAATGTGGCTGGCTGTGCTAGTATATCAGTTTGGCCTGATTCTCAGAAGCGAGGCTAACATTGCATGCATTACAGATGAAACATTCAAGGAGCCAGGTCAGTGACACCTATGCTCGAACCCGCCTCACTTACGTCAATGCGCCCACTGTCCCACCTGCTATCTCAGTTTACACTCAGAAATCACTTGGGACATTAAAGTGACTTCAGGACAGTCTGTCCAGCCATTTGGAGATTCCTTTCATCTTCGGAATATCCACTGCGGAAATCTAGCTACCTTGTCTGTGCCCTGATATCAATCAAATAACGACACTGCAAAAGGTTCTAGGGGAAAAAATGAACTCCGATTGAATACTTTCGACTATAGTATAGCACATTTATTTCCTTTTGAACTCATATAAATTCCATTTTGGGCCAAAAAATAAACAGCTAAAATTGATTTGACATTGATCATTTTTCGGTTGAATAATTATATAACAACAGTTATTGTGTGTTGAATAATGATATAACAACAGTTATTATGTGTTTATAACTACAGTTCATGTTTTGTGTCTCCCAGCCAACTCTGACATCAAAGTGACGTGTGGCACTGAAATGATGAAGTTGAGCATATTGCTGTGCCCAATCTACTTCAGCGGATACAACGAGTCCCTGATGGCGCTCAATATGCAATTCACCAAACCAGAGTGCCACGGGACGGCCGACTGGACTGTCACCCCGCCTGTGCTGAGATTTAATTTCAGCATTACCGAAGACGCTATCGCCTCCTGTTTCAACTCGTTAAAGGTAACCAGGTCCTTGACTCTTCAGTAAACATTAGTCCTTAACTTTTACTCACAAATTAGTGCAGGTGCCTGTTAGTTTTTTTAGCGATCACCAACATTAACTCGTCGAACTGTGTTTGTGAAGACCCAAAACAAAAACCGTGAAAAAATACCCCAACACTTGCATTTAATTGTATGTCAAAATTAACGGCAAATGCTGATGAATCAACAGATAGAATCAACAGACTTCAATCAGCATATTCTCACAGTCTTCCCAATACTACAATTGTGCTTCACACAGGGCCAGTATGTGTAAAGCATCTCAGAATCGGGAGTTCTGATCTAAGATCACTTTAGCCTTTTAGCTCATAATGGATAAGTTTAGGATATGGCCTGGCAAAGCCTGACCCAGGATCCTAGCTCTCCTACTCTTTTTTTCTTAGATTTTTCAGATTTTACCCCGTTTCTCTCCCAATTTGGTAGCCAATTACTCCCGCTGTGCTTAGTTCAATCCCCTCCCTCGTAGTTTGCTGCCGTAGCCCTGTGACCGGCAGTGACAATGACGAAGCGCCGCCTCCTCTGAGACAGCACTCGCCAGGCCGTCGACCGTAACCCGGAACTACAGAGCCACTCCTGTGCGAAGCGAACGTCCTGTCAGCTTCCTTCCCCCCTCCCTGGGACGGACAGCCAATCACCGCCCCGGTGGCACTCCCGGCCAGAGCCGACTCTGGCGCGACAGGGAATCGAACCCCGGTCGCCGTGGACGTTGAAACCTCTAGACCACGCGGGAGGCCCTAGCTCTCCTACCATGAGATGCTTTATACATCCCAACCTTAATGTGCCGCTGTGTCATTTGAAGTCTGAGAGAATAATCTTTGACTTGTCAATTCTGGAAATGCCTGGCAGTACTGATGTTGGCCATCAACCTTAATATTTTTTATTTTTTATTTTTTTAAAGATTTTGTTTCAGATTTTCTCCCATTTTCTCCCAATTTAATAGCCAATTAGACCTGCTATTTTTATGTCAATCCCCACCCTAGTAATGTGAGTTCGCTGCCGTAGGCCTGCGACTGGTAGTGATGAAGGCGAAGGCCGTCGACCATAACCTGGCACTACAGGGCCACTCTTATGCGCAGCGAACGTCATGTTGGCTTCCCTCCCCCCTCCCTGGGGTGGACAGCCAATCGCCGCCCCTGGTGGCACTCCCGGCCAGAGCAGACTCGAACATTGAACATTGTAACCACTGGACCACACGGGAGGCCCATCAACCTTAATATTAATGTTATATAATGCCTTTGTCAGACCTCACTTAGAATTCTGTGTGCAGTTCTGGGCACCGCACTACAAGAAAGATATAGAAGCTCTTGAAAAAGTTAAAAGAAGGGCAACTAAACTGATACCTGGTATGAAAGGTAAAAGTTATGATGATAGACTTAAGGCACTCAATCTATTTAAGCTTAGCAAACGAAGACTTAGGGGGGATTTGATTGAGGTTTTTAAATTCCTAAAAGGGATTAACAAAGTGAAATACCAAAGATTTTTTAGGATAAGTGGGGTTAGCAGAACAAGAGGCCACAGGTGGAAATTAGTTCAAGGCAAATTCCGCACAGATATTAGGAAGTTTTTCTTCACACAGAGAGTTGTCAATGCCTGGAACAGCTTGCCAGGTCGGGTAGTAGAGGCAGAAACGCTTGGGCTATTCAAGTCCAGGCTAGATGCAGTACTAGATACTCTTTAGATTAGGACATGACGAGCCTAGATGGGCCGAACGGCCCGTTCTCATCATTATGCATTCTTATGTTCTTATGTTGTAACCTCTGGTGTAGATCAAGCAGGAGGTTGGCTCTGGGCAGTTCTCAGACTTCTCCATGGTCCAGTACGTCAACATCTCCGGGATGATCAACTCTATTGATCCCAGTGCGGGCACCATCACCTATCGGCAGGAGATGATGTATATTTTCTCCTGTCGATACCCTCTGCAGTACCTGGTCAACAATACGCGGCTGGGCGTGTGAGTACCCTTTCGCTGCACTAACATTGCACGCCCTTTTATGATAGCTATTCAACGCTTAAATGAAATGAAAATAAACGACAGTACAGGAGTTATAATCACTGCTGTCAATGAGTTTATTTTATTATTATTTATTATTATTATTATTATTATTATTATTATTATGTCATTCTAATGGATTTTATAGTTAAAGTATCCAATTCAAAATAATACCTAGACTCAATCACTGGAATCAGTGTTTGCCATTTGTCTGTGACTGTGACTGGGCGGTAGTGTGGTGTAATGGTTAGGGAACTGGGCTTGTAACGTTAAGGTTGCAGGTTCAATCCCCAGGTGGGACACTGCCATTGTACCCTTGAGCTAAAGGTACTTAACCTGAATTGCTTCAGTTAATATCCAGCTGTATAAATGGATTGTACAAATTTTTTAACTGTAAGTCGCTCTGGATAAGAGCGTCTGCTAAATGCCTGTAATGTAATGTAACATAACGTAACGTAACGTAATGTAATGACTGTCACAAATCAAAAGCCTGGTTGCCCCTAGTCACAACTCCTGTGGTTGAAGTGACAGTGTTGATAAGGTGATGTTATTTACACGCGTGTAGCGGATTGACTGATGTTTACCTGGTTGATATGATCGCAGAGACACACAGCCCTTTCTCCCTCAGTGTTGTTTGCTCTGTGTCGGACACGTATGGCCTCTGTGCTTGTCAACAGGGCTGGGGTGAGCCTGGCAGTCAAGGACAATAACGGGAGTTTCATCAGCACTTTGAGCATGTCCTTGTTTGAGGTAAGGGGACTCTGTGGCTCATCAATCACGTTTGACACCTTCATAGAAACACAGATTCAATTAAATGTGAAACTGTAAGTCGCTCTGGAATAAGAGCATCTGCTAAAAATGCCTGTGAAAAAGACATAGAGATATTTAGCACAAACAACTCAGTGTGTAAGAATTCCAATATTCATATAGAAATGTGAAGGCTTGTTATCATTATTAGCAGTAGTGGTAGATCAGCAGAAGTAGTAGTAGTAGTAGTAGTAGTAGTAGTAGTAGTAGTAGTAGTATTAAGAAACCAAACACCATCTTCCAAGAGGAAAAAAATGGATTTAGATGTAATGAAGAAATAAAGTGATAGATTAAGGGAATATTAAAAGAGGTGTGTCTTTAGGACAGCACAGAAAGGTAGAAGAAGACTGGACATGCCTAATGTTGGCAGGCACTTATTGAGATCACCACTGCTGGATTTAGTGGATATAGGAGTTAGTTAGTTGATGGTGAACTGATGAGGGAGCAGGATAAAGAGCGGAATACACTGGTAAGCAGAAACGGGTTTTGTAGTAAGCAGATTTCATACACAAAACGAGATTCAAGGGTGTGGATTCAGCGGCTGGGCAGGAAAGAATAAAGGAGGACAAGTTCATCGGCGGCGGCACGGTGGTGCAGTGGATAGCACTGTCGCCTCACAGCAAGAAGGTCTCGGGTTCGAATCCAGGCCGGGGGCCTTTCTGTGTGGAGTTTGCATGTTCTCCCCGTGTCCGCGTGGGTTTCCTCCGGGTACTCCGGTTTCCTCCCACAGTCCAAAGACATGCACGTTAGGCTAATTGGAGAGTCTAAATTGCCCGTAGGTATGAGTGTGTGAGTGAATGGTGTATGTAGTGCCCTGCGATGGATTGGAGACCTGTCCAGGGTGTATTCCTGCCTCTCGCCCCTATGCATGCTGGGATAGGCTCCAGCCCCCGCGACCCTAACCAGGAATAAGCGGCTTAGATAATGAGATGAGATGAGAAGTTAATCGGCAAAAATGTTTACTGAAGAGGATGTAGCGCAGGGTTATCACAGAGAGGCGTGCAGTAATTTAGCCATTGAGATTATTGGATTCACTTAAAAATACATTTCTTTCTGTATGGATTCCCAGGACGAACTGTTCACAAGGCATATGATCATGCCGGATGGCGGAGTGAGACTGAAGACGCGGATCTTTGTGGAAGTAAAGGCCACAAACCTCACAGAAAGGTATCGGACCAATGTTCTCTGTTAAATCACAACCCATAACAACACGAACGAGACCGACTCAAACCACTTTGTTCGATAGGTTCAATGTGCTGCTTGACCGGTGTTATGCTACAACAAGTCCACTCCCAGGCAACAGTACCCACTATGATCTTTTTGTTGGGTAAGTCACTAAACCAGTATGTTTATTTTAATTTTATATATATTTTATATATATGTATGTGTGTGTGTGGACCAAAATAAAGGAAACACAAACATAAAGTGTCTTAATAGGGTGTTGGGCCACCACAAGCCGCCAGAACAGCTTCAGTGCACCTTGGCATAGATTCTACAAGTGTCTGTAACTCTATTGGAGGGGTGCAACATCATTCTTCCATGAGAAATTCCATCATTTGGTCCTTTGGTGATGGTGGTAGAAAACACTGTCTTAGGCACAGCTTGACACCAGAATCTCCCATAAGTGTTCAACTGGGTTAAGATCTGGTCATGGAGATGGCCATGGCATATGGTATATATATTTTAAATGCTCATCAAACCACCACTCTATGAATAAGACATTGTCATCCTGGAAGAGACCACTCCCTTCAGGATAGAAATGCTTCACCACAGGATGAAGGTGATCACTCATGAATGGCTTTGTATTCATTGGTGTTTACCTTGCCCTCTAAGGGGCTGAGTGGACCTAAACCATGCCAGGAAAATGCACCCCACACCATGACAGAGCCACCAGAACCCTTCATTTACTCAAGTGTTTCCTTTATTTTGGCAGTTACCTGTACTTGCCTTGATGATAACTGTGATACTGCATATTTGGCTAAAAGTTTTAGTTCAGTACTTGCAAGCAAGAGCTTCCTGGAAAATAGCATGGGTGGGGGGAAAATACACCCTAAACTATTTAAATTAAATTCATATGTAATTTGTAATTTGGATCAAACTTTAACCCCACACCACACCATATATATATATATATATATATATATATATATATACTGTATATATACCATCAACATGCAATCAACATTTGTATTTGTTTTGTTTAAATATTCGTTTTTTCACTCACACAGTTCGTTTTGGTGAATAATTAAGTCACAAATAGTGTTGTTCCAGAAAAAAACAATTTGCTTTTAGCTGCGATGTCAAAAGTTGAATGAATACAGGCCAGAGTTAAGACAAATGTTGATTGATTACAGGCCAGAGTTAAGAGAAATGTCGATTGATTACAGGCCAGAGCCATGTTCTGCATTTAAGTCGTTCCTCCTGTGAAAGCACAGCTCATGGTTTTTCACTCCAGGTGCACCAAGGATGGGCAGACGGTGATGGGAATCAACGGGCTAAGGCAGAACGCACGGTTCTCCTTCGAGGCCTTCCGCTTCGTGCAGCACAAGAACATCTCCGTCTCCACCTTCTACCTGCACTGCGCCACCAGGCTCTGCGACAGGTCCATCTGCAGTACCCTAATGCCGGTAAAAACACAGTGGCCCATCGGCACAACACAGCAGTAACAATACGTTTTAAGGCCTTTGTGTTTTGCAGGATCCATTTGGGGGACTCACGAATAATTCACATATTTTTTAGATCTTCTATTTTTGCTGTTTATTCCCATTTTTTCTCCCAATTTAGTATCCAATTATACCCTCTCTTTTTCATGTCAATTATTCCCTCGCCGGTATGAGAACTCGCTGCCATAGTCCTGAGACCGGTAGTGAGCACTGCACCGCCTCCTCCAAGCCGGCACCCGCCACGGTCACCATAACACACAGGACAACTCCTATACGCAGCGAGCTCATTCGGCTTTTATCCCTCCCCCCTCTCTGGGGCGGAAAACGAAAGCCTGGCCAGAGCCGACACTGGTGCGATCTGGTCGCAGTGGGCAGCATCAGACGTTCTACCAGAGACCCCTCGATGGCTCAAAGATGGTTGAATTTTTATTTCAGTTTATAGGTTAAAGTCTCATATTTGGATCTTTAATATAATACCTTTAATATAGTATACTTGCACTTTTGTCTTATATAATAAAATAGAGTATACTATTTTGAGTATACAGTATATACTGTATATAGTTAGTGTCCCTTTTAAGTTTACATCTAGTGCTCAGTGCTTAACAGCCTGAAATGATAACATATGAAATGATAAATGTTCTACCTTTATTTGCGCATTTTACCCTACAGCTTCCAAGTGGGAAAAAAAATCTCAAATTTGGAACATTAATAAAAAATGTAAAAAAGTATAATAACTTGGATTGATAAGTCTACACCCCACTGAGTTAGTACTTGGTAGAAGCACCCTTTGCTTGAATTACAACCATGAGTCTGTTTGGATATGTCTCTACCAGCTTTGCACACCTATATTGGGCAGAGTTTGCCCATTCTTCCTTACAGAACTGTTCAAGGTCAGTCAGATTGTGGCGACCGTCGATGAACTGTGCTCTTCAAGTCATTTCAGAGGTTTTCAACAGGATTTCGGTCAGGGCTTTGACGAGGCCACAGAAGGACATTTACCTTTTTGTTTTTTAGCCACTCCACTGTTGCTTTAGCTGTGTGCTTTGGGTCATTGTCATGCTGAAATGTGAACCTCCTTCCCAATTTCAACTTTCTTGCAGAGGGCAGCAGGTTTTCCTCCAGAATTTTTCAGTATTTTGCTCCATCGATTTTCCATTCTTTCCTGACAAGTGGCAGTGTAGTGTAATGGTTAGGGAGCTGGGCCTGTAACTCAGAGGTTGCTGGTTCAATTCCCAGGTGGGGCATTGCCCGTAGGTATGAGTGTGTGAGATCTCTTGAGCAAGGTACTTAACCTGAATTGCTTCAGTAAAATATCCAGCTGTATAAATAGATTGTATGTAAAGAAATGTAAACTGTGTAAGTTGCGTCTGCTAAATGCCTAAAATGTAAATGTAAATGTAAGTGCCCCAGTCCCTGCTGATGATAAACACCATGCTTTACAGTAGGGATGGTATTCTTTAGGCGATGTGCTGTATTGGATGTAACTTTCTATGCGGGTTCAATAACAACACTATGATGAAAGAGAATGTTCTTTATGTAAAGTATATTCAGATGAATTTACAACTTGACGGGAGGCACATGTTAGGACTTAAATATACTTCACTCAGGGTTCCCACACATCATGGAAAAACCTTGAAAACACTATTGCTATGTGCTGATATCATTACAGTAACGTTTTACATTTAGGCCAAAAAATTATTTGGCCTATTTTTTTTGTGTGTGTGTTTTTTTTACCTACCTACCTCAAACAGGACTGAATGTGGACTTGTTTGAGTAGTGGCTTCTTTTTGCCACCCTACCACACAGACCAGAATTATGGAGAGCTTTCTGTATTGTTGACACATGCACACATTGACCACTCTTTGCCATAAAGTTCTGTAACTCCTTCATAGTTGTCATTGGCCTCTTGATAGCCTCTCTGATCAGTCTCCTTCTTGCTCGGTCATCTAGCTTGGACAGACGGCCTGATCTAGGCAAGGTCCTGGTGGTGCCATGCACCTTCCACTTCTTAATTATGGTCTTGACCATGCTCCAAGGGATATTTAAGGCCTTTGAAACCTTTATATACCCATTTCCTGATATGTGCCTTTCCACAACTTTATCCCAGAGTTCTTTTGAAAGCTCCCTGTTACTCATGGTGGATCCTTTACTCTGAAATGCACTATCCAGCAGTGGAATCCTCTAGGAACAGCTGATTGTATTCTAAAGACATTTATGCCAATTAGCTTGGTGTGTGATCTGGAAGGTGATTGGTTACCCCTGAGCTCGTTTACAATTGATATAAGTGGGGTGTAGACTCATCAATCAAAGTTATTCCTTTTTTTAAAAAAAGTATTAATGTTCAGAAATTTTGAGAGAATATTTTTTTCAAGTTGTAGGGTAAAATGTGGAAATAAAGGTGGGACTGTATATATATGTATAGCAAGGCTTGGATGAATACTCTGAATACTTCTGATTGAATGATAGCCGTGCGTATCTATCATGTACATGCATGGTAAATCCTTTTCACTTCTAAAGCAATTTGGAAATAAATACATATATTTGCCCGAACACACACCTGCATAAACAAGGATAAAAGTACTTTACTGCTGCAAGTTCTCCTCATTTTTAAGATGAGGATTCGAATTTAAACGGACACTGCAGCTCATCTGCAGATCTGTTAAGTTACGGACATTATGTAAATTATGGGAAAATGCCTCAGAGCCTGTGTAGAAGTTTACTAAAGCAACAGGACTCGTTTTCTTAGATCAAACATTTGCAATATCTTTGCAGAATGGTTTTCTAACATACCCAGAAATATATATATTACTATTTAAGTTCGCTAATGTGTCTGGCTAGTAACCTCTTGGTACACAAAGCATCTGCCAAGCTAGATAATTTACTAGCCATTGCTAACTAAAAAGGTTTGCAATAAACTATTAACAGGCATTTTGCTATAATTCTGTCTGTGTTCTTGGCAACAAGGGTTGTCTATTAATTTATTCTACTTTCTCGGCCATGGTAAGAGTTCCACAATCTCCGATAGCAAGCTGGCTTTATCCATCGTTGGGTAACTGATCTAGCTAGCTATATTCCCCTTCATTGTAAATCGTAACTCAAGCTAACAGGTGTTTTGCTATGATTATGTCTGTGTTCTTGCTACAAGGATGTGACTGGAATAAATGTCAGTTTCCACTGACCAATATTTCCAAATATTTCTCACATTTTATCTTGCTATCTGGCTGGTCCTTTTGGCCCATTGCTGCCATCTACTGTGCAAGTTATGAACACTTTCATCTCTTCCTGAACCTGGGATGATGGGGAACTATATTTCTTGGTTGATTTACATATATGATCATTTTGACTTGATAACAATTTGATGAATTCATTGATTTTGTCTGCAGAACTGTACAGAACAGAACAACAGGAGGAAAAGAGAGGTTGAGACGGCGGATGGGACTGCAGTCACGGACACGGCCACAGTGACCTCGGGCCCCATTATCACCCAAGTGGACAATGGTGAGGACATGCTACCAAAGATGTGCTTTTTCCCTCCTAAACATCAGGCTAAAACTTATTTATTTTCCATAATTCCTTAATTCAAGTAACTCATTCAAGGGCCTCCTGGGTGGTCCAGTGGTTACTACGTCCGACGCTGGCCACGGAGACCGGGGTTCGATTCCCCGTCTCGCCAGAGTCGGCTCTGGCCAGGAGTGCCACTAGGGGCGGCGATTGGCCGTCCGCCCCAGGGAGGGGGGAGGGAAGCCGACAGGACGTTCGCTGCGCACAGGAGTGGCTCTGTAGTACCGGGTTACGGTCGATGGCCTGGCGAGTGCTGTCTCGGAGGAGACGTTACTTTGCCTTCGTCACTACCGGTCGCAGGACTATGGCAGCGAACTCACATTACTAGGCGGGGATTGACATAAAAATAGTGGGTCCAATTGGCTACCAAATTGGGAGAAAATGGGAGAAAATCAGAAACAAAATCTAAAAAAAACCCTAAAAATGTAACTCATTCATTGGTGTCTGTGAATAATTGAAAGGTACATGCATTTTTTTCAGCGTGCCAGTCAATGTAATGTGTATCAGTTGCATGGAGACATAGATTAAGTATGACTCTTAATCTGATCTATTTCTCTCTATGAAGGTGGTCCAACGGGCATGGATACGGGCACGGGTAAGACAACACAACACAACACAACACAACACAACACAACACAACACAACACACAACAAGCTCTTACATAGCACTCATCATGCGAACATCCCAGGACACTTGGCAAGAAGATTAAAATTAAGATGAATCGGAATCAGCTAAAAGACAAAACTGAGAGGAATAAGCACATGTGAACAGACCCATGTTAAGACTTGATTTAAGGAGGCCGAATGTAGCTGCACTTTTGGTATGGCTTGAAAGTGAATTCCAAAGACAAGGTGCCCAAAAGCTAAAAGGTTTTCCCCAACCCCTGAGGGATCACCAAAAGATCAGCAGTTGCTGAATGCAGAGTGTGACAAAGAGCCCATGGGATAACACCAAACCTGGAACAGTCAAACGAAGAGCGTAGCTTGCATTCACTCAAAATACCTCTTCAGCTTAGACTCACAATTTAGGAGCTACGTAGGAGCTACTTTGTTTTAAAGAAAACTTAAAAACTCTTCATAAAATATTAAGAACATATTCCAAAAAGACCTACAGATACTGAGTAGTATAACCAACCACGCAGAAAGTAATGCTGTAGAAGCAGAGTCCCTTGTGGTGTTCAGGACCAGGCTTAACCCAGTGCTAGATGCTCTCTAGGCAGTAAGCAAAATGACTGCTTATTCTCCTCATCAAACATTCTTATGCTTGTTCTTAAATATGTGGGTGTTAATGGCTGCTCGACATGGATTATTGTAGAAGAGTGCCTGTTGTGTGAGTCATACAGCCTAGGGCGAGGCCCATTGTTGCACATGAGCAACAATCAGAGTTTCATTGTTTACTTTGTGTGCATGTGACACCTTGGTGTGCCTGATTTCCCTCCTCCCCCCCTCTCATTTCCTGTCCAGTTGTCGCACAGGAAGGCCAGGGGAACGGCCCCCTCACGGGCGTGGCCATCGTCGCTGGGGTGGTGTGTGTGCTCTTCCTCTCCCTGGCGGTGTACATTGCCCTGCGTCTCCGCCCAAGGAAATAGGAGAGGACCGCGACGCCAGCGGTGAGAGTCGTGGGATTCTACCCTGGAGGTGTGGGGGAGGGAGAGAGAGAGAGAGAGGGGGAGGGAGGGAGAGAGAGAGAGGAGAGGGGAGAGAGAGAGAGGGAGGGAGAGAGAGAGAGAGGGAGGGAGAGAGAGAGGGGAGAGGGAGGAGAGGAGAGAGAGGGAGAGAGAGAGAGGGAGGGAGGCGGGGACGGTGAGGTGGAACATGTGACTCAGATCGAAAGGCCTATATTTTATATTTTAATTTTCTTCGCTCAAGGCGGCCACCGAGGTGGTCGCATGGCAACAAGACGGGAGCAAACGTTAATGGCCAGGACGGAAACATTTAATTGTTCGTATTTCCTCAACAAGCATTACCGGTATCATGGTAGAATGATTGATTTTTTTTTTCTACTCCTGTTTTTAAAGCACTTACGTTCTCCAAAGGGATGCTGTTATTCAGGGCTACTGTATTCTTTACATAATGGGAATGGTTTGAGGATCCTATCCAGAGAGGACCATAATAAAGCGCCTCTCTACCAGGCTTTATTCGTTGTTGTAATGTCCTAATCATGGGAATGTTTAGCGGAAACAGGGCCTGTTCATCCTGCCTATAGCCAAAGTTTTCATAGAGATAATCACTTATGTTTTTAACCCTGTATGAAAGACAGTTTGGTGTGAGCAGATTCTCAGACACAAGAGATAGATGGTTATACGGGTCCTCTGCAGTGCTGTCATATGCAGTTTCCCATCTGTATGTACATATATACGACTGTATGAATACTGAAAGGAAATTAATTAAAGAAGATTAAAATATTTTTTAATAAAAATTAAACTGTCTGCTTTTCATTCTGTGGTTATGGTGTATTTTTTTTTACACTGGTGCCTTCTAGCCATTGTGAGAGCCATCTTGAGAGCGTTATTGTTGATCGATAGGTCCACCTTCATGATGGCAGTGTTAGGGAACTGGCCTTGCAACTTAGAGGTTGCAGGTTTAAATCCCAGGTGGGGCAATACTGTTGTACCCTTGAGCTAAAGGTACTTAGCCTGAATAGCCTCAGCACATTACCAGATACAGTTAACTGCCCATATAAAGGAAACTCTTGGGTTAGTGAGGGATACTGGCAGCTCTGTTATGGTGCGGGGGGCATTTTCATGGCATGGATTAGCTCCACTAATCCCCTTAGAGCAGGGGTGTCAAACTCATTCCATCGTGGGCCGAGTGTATGCAGGTTTTTGTTGCAACCAGTGCACTACACCAGGTGATTTCACTAATTAGCTTCCTTCTTCAACCAAGGAGGGGAACTAATTGAAATCACCTGGTGTTGTGCACTGGTTGCAACAAAAACCTGCACACACTCGGCCCACGATGGAATGAGTTTGACACCCCTGCCTTAGAGGGCAAGATAAATGTCAATATATACAAAGCCAGTGGGAGTGTTCTCTTAAACCATATGCCATGGCTGTCTGTCACCAGATCTCAACCCAATTGAACACTTATGGGAGATTCTGGAGCGGCATGTTTTCCACCACCATCAACAAAACACCAAATGATTGAATTGCTCATGGAAAATAGGTGTTGCATCTCTCCAATAGAGTTCCAGACACTTGTGGCATCTATGCCAAGGTGCATTGAAGCTGTTCTGGTGGCTCATGGTGGCCCAAACCCTTATTAGAAAACTGTGTGTTGGTGCTTCCTTTATTTTGGTAGCTATCTGTATATACATGGATAGTATGTAAAAACAATAATAATAATATTAATACTAAAGCTATTAAACATCTGAATGATTTGGTATTTTAGCCAGTGACACACCAGAAAGACCAGAGGAACCTAGTAATCATGTTACAGAAACCTAATATGTAACTAATATAGCATGCTATGACCAGCAATGCCATTTTGGGGAAAAGCGCAGGGATCGTATTCTGAGATTTGTTTCACACACAGGACTGTATTACCTGTGGTACAGCTGTTAAGAGTAGAACACCTCCCATACACACACAGGCGGCATGGTGGTGCAGTGGATAGCACTGTCGCCTCACAGCAAGAAGGTCCCAGGTTTGAATCCAGGCCAGGGGCCTTTCTGCGTGGAGTTTGCATGTTCTCCCCGTATCCGCGTGGGTTTCCTCCGGGTACTCCGGTTTCCTCCCACAGTCCAAAGACATGCACGTTAGGCTAATTGGAGAGTCTAAATTGCCCTGTAGGTGTGAGTGTGTGAGTGAATGGTGTATGTACCCAGGTATGTACCCAGGCCGCCATTGTAAATAAGAACTTGTTCTTAATGGCTTGCCTGGTTAAATAAAGGTTAAATAAATAAAATAAAACCTCTCTCACACAGGACTGTATCGCCTGTGGAACAGCTGTTAAGAGCAGAGTAACTCCCATGCACACGTCCCTTGTGATAGACTCACGAGAGAGGATCTGCATGTGCTTTAGGGAGTGTGCTATTTACAAAACACAGAATATGAAACTCATACAAATTATTTCCTGTACATTTATACATTTTGGGATGAGATATAACGTTTGAATAAATCTAATGAAGGATGAGATGACACTATGAAGAAGCACAGGGCCAAGTTACTTGAATGAATGTAAGAAGATAAGGGAAGAATTGTTTTGGAATAGTGCCTGTTTGATTTTTGCGAAATATACTGATGAAAGTTTAGTTAATTTCGCATCATTTTGATGTCAATAATTTGGTATGCAGGCGTATACAGATGTACGGAGAGTATATGCTCTTATATGGGAGTGGTGTCTTTTTTAAGTTGAAAACGTTTTATGTATTTATTTTATTTATTTGACAGGGACAGTGCACAGCTTCTTAGCTGTACCAGAGTTAGCTGTAAAGCTAATTTATCTGTTAAGAAAATTGTTTTCATACCTGCCATCCCAATGTGTTACAATTATTCAAAGTATTGAAACAGTTTCCGGTACTTTGTTCACCCTCCCCTTGAAAGAATAACACTATTCATCAATGTAGTTTCCCCATTTTTGACAATAGAATATAAAATATTTTGTATTTATATATATTTATATATATAATATATTGTTTACTTTATACAGCCTTGTTTGCTCATCACAGGTGTTAATCGTTTTGGAGGGTATTGTACCTTGGCTGAGGGCTATGCTACCAGCAGTAATAATAATAATAATAATAATAATAATAATAATAATAAACTTTATTTATACAGCACCTCCTTTCATACAACCATTTGCAGCCCAAAGTGCACGCAGAGAAATACAACTGATAAAACACAATAACAGAGGTGACTTTAACATAATAAAACAATAAAAAATGACAAAATAATTAAGTAACAGATAAAAGATAAAAGGTCAGTTTTAAAACAATAAATAAAAAACAGGAACCTGTAAGAGAGGTGTAGAAGGAGGCCCTTCCCTGACTGCAGAGGAGCGGGTCAGACGACCCATATTTGCTGAATGACCACATCGATCGCGTAAGAGGAGAAGGAGGCCTCCTTGCACAACAGCTCCTGGTCACAGCCTCAGAAAGATGCGCGGCTGGAGTTTCACACATAGTGCACTGGCCACGTGAGGCACCTCCTGAGTGCAGGACAATAAGCTGCCATGTGCTCATTCAGGAATCCTGCTTAATAAAATTGCTTGCTTGGTGGGAAACAAATGCTGAAACCAAGGCGTGATGCATATAGTAGCATATATATACTGTATATATATATATATATATATCACCTTCTTAAATTAATGGCCTATGTCATTTTGTGAGGATTGTTTTTTGCCTAAGTCATCTCTTCATGATGCTGGCCACCTCTGGTAAAATTGCCTACATCCTTAATTGAAAAGATCATGCTGTTCCTACCCCGGTAGTATAATGGCCTACGTCAAGAGTGTGACTTAGGCCATTTTATTTTTTGCCGAAGTCACAGGATAATGTGACTTAGACAATTTTACAAGCTTTCAAGATGGCGGCTGCTTGCCTAAGTCACTTACTCCAGAAGTAATTTGGCCTAAGTCAGGTTTAAAATTGCCTAAATCACAACGGCATGTTCGTAAATTGGCCTAAGTAATCGAATCCTCTTATGTTACATAACTGACAGACAGCGTTATTTGTATGTCAATAGTCATATATTGTCAAAACCTTTTTGTGTGAAATGATTAATAAATATCATATATTCTATATTTGGTTCAGTTTATTCTGTTTTTTGAAAAACTTGAAAATATGACTTAGGCCATTATTTTAAGAAGGTGACGATATGTATGTATATATATATATAAGTACATTGCAAAAGTACTCAGACCATTGCACAATTTTCACATTTTGTTGCTTTCAAACTTTTATTTTTGACTCTTATTTCGAAACTAATATCTGTTATAAATACAGGTTACTCCGTACACTTGTGGAAAATAAAACAAGTGGAAAAAACGTATATAGATAATAAAGAAATCAAAATTGAAAAATGTTGATTGCAAAAAGTATTCAAACCCTCTGCTCTGGAAGCTGTAAGTTAATGCAGGTGTGAAACACATGCACACACACACACTCAACTATTTGAGTTACATAACTCAACATTACCTAAGCCCTCGTCTGGGCGTGGGTAATGTTGCTGAATAAAAAGGAACAGGTTTATACAAATATAGATGGCACAGCAGAGTTCCTCTTTCCCCAACCAGTGTTGGCGTTTATTTACAGTGGATATAGAGTGCAGGATATTCACAGTGGATATAGAGTGCAGGATATTCACAGTGGATAGAGAGTGCAGGATATTTACAGTGGATAGAGTGCAGGATATTCACAGTGGATAGAGAGTGCAGGATATTCACAGTGGATAGAGAGTGCAGGATATTCACAGTGGATATAGAGTGCAGGATATTCACAGTGGATATAGAGTGCAGGATATTCACAGTGGATATAGAGTGTGGGATATTCACAGTGGATAGAGAGTGCAGGATATTCACAGTGGATATAGAGTGCAGGATATTCACAGTGGATAGAGAGTGCAGGATATTTACAGTGGATAGAGAGTGCAGGATATTCACAGTGGATATAGAGTGCAGGATATTCACAGTGGATATAGAGTGCAGGATATAGAGAGTGCAGGATATTCACAGTGGATATAGAGTGCAGGATATTCACAGTGGATAGAGAGTGCAGGATATTCACAGTGGATAGAGAGTGCAGGATATTCACAGTGGATATAGAGTGCAGGATATTCACAGTGGATATAGAGTGCAGGATATTCACAGTGGATAGAGAGTGCAGGATATTCACAGTGGATATAGAGTGCAGGATATTCACAGTGGATAGAGAGTGCAGAATATTCACAGTGGATAGAGAGTGCAGGATATTCACAGTGTATATAGAGTGCAGGATATTCACAGTGGATAGAGAGTGCAGGATATTCACAGTGGATATAGAGTGCAGGATATTCACAGTGGATATAGAGTGCAGGATATTCACAGTGGATATAGAGTGCAGGATATTCACAGTGGATAGAGAGTGCAGGATATTCACAGTGGATAGAGAGTGCAGGATATTCACAGTGGATATAGTGTGCAGGATATTCACAGTGGATAGAGAGTGCAGGATATTTACAGTGGATAGAGAGTGCAGGATATTCACAGTGTATAGAGAGTGCAGGGTATTCACAGTGGATATAGAGTGCAGGATATTCACAGTGGATAGAGAGCGCAGGATATTCACAGTGTATATAGAGTGCAGGATATTCACAGTGGATAGAGAGTGCAGGATATTCACAGTGGATAGAGAGTGCAGGATATTCACAGTGGATAGAGAGTGCAGGATATTCACAGTGGATAGAGAGTGCAGGATATTCACAGTGGATATAGAGTGCAGGATATTCACAGTGGATAGAGAGTGCAGGATATTCACAGTGGATATAGAGTGCAGGATATTCACAGTGGATATAGAGTGCAGGATATTCTATGGATAGAGAGTGCAGGATATTCACAGTGGATAGAGAGTGCAGGATATTCACAGTGGATAGAGAGTGCAGGATATTCACAGTGGATATAGAGTGCAGGATATTCACAGTGGATATATATTCACAGTGGATGCAGGATATTTACAGTGGATATAGAGTGCAGTGATATATTCACAGTGGATATAGAGTGCAGGATATTCACAGTGGATATAGAGTGCAGGATATTCACAGTGGATAGAGAGTGCAGGATATTCACAGTGGATATAGAGTGCAGGATATTCACAGTATAGAGGATATTCACAGATAGAGAGTGCAGGATATTCACAGTGGATAGAGAGTGCAGGATATTCACAGTGGATAGAGAGTGCAGGATATTCACAGTGTTCGTCGACTTTAAACAGCCATTACATAAAACAAAAAACGACTTAAACTCACAAACACAAATGCTAAACTTATTTTCTGCCAAAATGGCCCCCCCACATTACAGGACCTTTTCCCAATTAAATCCCAGCTCCTCTCTCTCTTGAGGCAGAGGCAGAGCTACTTTATACAGGTAGCCCTTCCGCCCAGCCAATCCAACACAAAAACATGGGTTCCCAATAATCAATCATCTTCTTCACATTATCGTTTTCAATTTCCATTACTTTATAGGCATTAATAACATTTATGACGAACATGCCACCTGAACATTATAATAATGCACTTTCACTTTTCACAATTTACTTCCCGTTAATATTCTTCTTCTTTTCGTTTCTTTGAAGCGTGGTGTTTATATGACATTTTCCCATTTCTGTACACAGTCCTTTGCATTTCTGTTGAACAGTGCAAGGTCTTTTGAGCTGCAAGGGTTGGGTAGTAGAGAGCAGACAAGGCAGTGCTCCATAGTGTGGTCTGCTTCACCACATTCACAGGTAGTTGGGCCAGTTTTGTAGCCCCATCTGGCCAGAGCAGCTTTTGACCATCCCGTTCTCGTTCTCAGGCGGTTGAGTGTTTTCCACTGGGCCCATGGTGCTTCTAGGCCAGGGGGAAGGTCTTCAGTGGGGGTATTCCCACGACAGTTGGGGGGGGTCATTTTCAAGCTTTCCCATCCAGAGTTGGATTCTGGTTTCTTCCCGGGACTTTGTTAGGGGCTGGACATGGCTGAGAAAACGTCTTCTTGACTTTAGCCACTGGGCCGGAGGGTGACATCCATGGAGGAGATGGCGTTCATCACTAGTAGCTTTTGTTATCTCGACTCGGCTTTAATATGATTTCCATGGAAAAGCGCACAATAAAACCAGCTCCAGTTTCCCTGGCTCAGTTTGGGTCCTACGCTACCTGTAGGAATCAGGAAGTGCTGGCGCAGCAGCAACCAACCTGGAAGCAACAGGGTAATGTGCAGCTCCTCCAAAAAGAATGCTAAGTAAAACCAAAATGGAAAATATATTATTGTGCCTTGCAAAAGTGCTCAGAACCTTGCACAATTTTCACATTCTGTTGCTTTCAAGCTTTCAATTATAAGACTTTCATTTAAGAACTATCTGTTATAAATTCAACCTACTCCTCACATTTGTAAAAAAAAAAAAAAAAGTTAAAACCCTGTGCTCTGGCAGCTGTAATTTAATGCAGGTGCAAAACATTACCTTAACGAGCCACATGAGTTGATTGGCTTCTGTCTGTGGGCCATAGCAGTGATTGTCATAATTTCAGGATTAAAAAACACCTGTGTTTGTGAGGATCATTGCTAGGCCAGGTAGTGAATTTGAATTAATCACACAAAGGCTGTGTCCCAAATTGCATACTTGCGCCCTGCATTCTCGTGGACTTGTAAGAACACACTTCCAAGTACACTCAAGGAGTGCACTACCGACTGTGCAGGAACACAAAGAGCTTAAAATCCATTATATTTTAAACGCACTTGTACTTAGACGTCACCACTCTTCTGACCTTAGCATGAAATACATCCGGCGCAGGTCACATTGAAGCAACGGCGTTGGTGGAAGTTGCCCGTGAGCTTATTATAGGTTGTGTGGTGAAGGGCTGTTGGTATTGATTGACATAGAAAGCAAACAGGAAAAAAACTAAACCTATATGTATTTTCAGGTTAAGATGCGATTATACATGGTTTTCGTGGCTAACGATAAGCCATCTCCAGTCAGTAACATATGTTCGTAGTTTTATGCCATTGCTGCATTTTATTTATAGCTAACTTAGTTAGCTAACGTTATGTTTTCAAGTGCTTTGTTAATGTTGCAGTAAAGGTTTTAATTTTAAGTAGACCTAAAATAGTTTTCAAGCTGCAATGTAGCCTATATAAGATAACGATCCCAAACATGCGTCCAAAGAAATGGTTGACAGAGCACAAGATCAATATCCTGACATGGCCATCTCAGTCTCCAGATCTGATTCCAATTGAACATTTGTGGTTTGAACCCAAAAAAGCAGCCCACAAACGTCAATCCAAGAATCTGAAGGAACTAGAACAATTCTGCATGGAGGAATGGTTGAGGATACCCCCCAAGAAGTTCCATAACCCCATATGACACTATAGAAGGTGACTACTTGCTGTTATAATGGCCACGGGAGGAACCACAAAGTACTGATAACGGGTATAAATAATTGTGATATATGATTTGTGAACCGTTCGATTGTGGTTCGTGCCTATGCATTATTATTCAAATCAAATCAAATCAAATCAAATCAATTTTATTTGTATAGCGCTTTTCACAATTGAATTGTCACAAAACGCTTAACGGAGGGGGAACCCAGGCCTAGACCCCCCCAAAAGCAAGCCTAAAGGCAACAGTGGCAAGGAAAAACTCCCTTGATAGGGAGAAACCTTGGGAGGAACCAGACTAAAAGGGGGGGAGCCCATCCTCTTCTGGCCGGCACAGGGTATGTCCAAAAAAGACCATATCATGGTCAGTCCAAGGTGACTCAGGGCTGAATGACTTTGCGCCTCCTAAGTTAGGTAGTCAGTGGGGGGGCTAAGCCATGTGAAGGGGGTCCAGATCCAGGAACTGGGGTAGGCGTGGGGGTGAGGGTTGATGGGGGCAGCTCACACTTCTTGCAGGATCTAGGGCTCAGGGGCAGGTGCCGAGGCAGAGAAGAGAACATGCAGTCGGAAAAAAAAGCAGTGCTATAGCCAGTAGCATTATGTAAGAGCAGGGGAGCACAAGCATAGGAAATATGCAGATATCCCCGACAGGTGTAAGCTATGGCAGCATACCTATTAGGAGAGGGACAGAGAATACATGCAGCATTCTCTGAATGTTCTCTGAATCTCAGAATATAATTTTCAGAATTTCTTCAGCAAAAATGATACCTCCTTACTTATATAGTTTATTTTATACAATCTCTTTTCTGATTCTTTATCAAGGATATGAATAAAAACGGAGCCTACTGTATATACTGTATGTTATAGTAAATGTGGAAAAACAGGGAATCTATAGATTCCAACAGGACAGCTGGACAGTTGGGGCGGTGAATGTATACATTCCCCGTGGTTTATCTATAGATTCCCCGGGAGTGTGGCTAGAAACACAAGTTGACGCCTACCAGAAATCTGCTTCGTCACGGGTGCAGTATCCCAGCCACACGATGGCAAGGCCTAATTTCTCAACGCAAGCATAACGTTACTGGCTCTCCACGTCAAAGGCATAATCCTTTGATGTTAACATTACCGTAGTCATCACACGTTGCAGTATTAAACTGACACTTGGAAGCTAACATTGCGCTACAGGTGAGACCTATGCACACTTAAAAAAAAAATTTTTATCGGTGGCAGTGTTGCCTACTGTAGTGTTTCTCAATCCATTCCTATAGGGCACACTGCCCTGGACATCTGAATTCCAACCTCCGCTCCCAACCTCCCAACCGTCTGTTAATGATCGCTTGAGCATGATTAAATGGTGGTTGGAATGAAAACATGCAGGGCAGTGTGCCCTGTAGGAATAGATTGAGAAACACTGGCCTACTGAACAGACATGTTTGCTGATCTTTGGCTACTTATCAGAGTATTGAACATAAGAACATAAGAATACATAATGACGAGAACGGGCCGTTCAGCCCATCTAGGCTCATCATGTCCTAATCTAAAGAGTATGTAATACTTCATCTAGCCTGGACTTGAATAGCCTTGAATAGTGTTTCTGCCTCTACTACCCAACCTGGCAAGCTGTTCCAGGCATTGACAACTCTCTGTGTAAAGAAAAACTTCCTAATATCTGTGCGGAATTTGCCTTTAACTAATGTCATCTATGTATCTGCCCATTCTTGGATTTTTGTTTAAATTGGTGGTGTGCAACAGCAAAAAAAGAATTTTATTCATTATTGATAACTATATACATACAACTGCATAAACTGTATGTTTGCTCAGGTTCTCCGCATCACCAATGGAATACGTGTATGTACCAATACATACAAAACGGCCAATACATACAGTTTGCTGCACAGTGATTGCATGGCTTTGACCAGTGGCATTTGTGACATGCGGCTCCAGAAGCTTGCAGAGATACAATATTCCCTCCGTGGAGAATCTGTATCTCTGATATTAAAAATATAAGATTATGCAATTCTCTAGGAATGGTGAGGCCATTTTCCAGAAAGCCGATTGGTGAGGGGGCGGGATTATTATAGGATTGGATCCGTTAGCCTGAATTTAACCTGCTCCGGAGCAGGTTAGGTTCGTAGCATACATTACCATGGTGATACAACCCGGTTAAAAGTGAGCCACAGTCATGAGACCGAAAACCCAGGCCTAAGCCCCAAGTTGGCTCGCTAACCCACTAATCCGACCGTTCCTCACCCAAGAGGCCACACAACTCCTGGTCCAGGCCCTGGTGATCTCACGTCTGGACTACTGCAATTCCCTGCTGGCAGGCCTCCCGGCCTGTGCCACAAAACCACTGCAACTAGTCCAGATTGCTGCCGCTCGCCTGGTGTTCAACCAGCCGAAGTTCACCCACGTCACCCCTCTACTCTCCTCTCTGCACTGGCTCGCCATCGCAGCATGCATCAGATTCAAATCACTGGTGCTTGTTTTTCAAGCGGCCAGAGGTACTGCTCCCCCTTACCTCCAGTCACTCATCACACCCTACACCCCAGCCAGACCCCTCCGCTCCGCCTCCTCTAGCAAACTGTCTGTCCCATCCCTCCGGACACCTGGCAGCCGCTCCTCGTGGTCTCGCCTCTTCTCTGTCCTTCTCAGTGGTGGAACGACCTTCCGCAATCGGTCAGGACCGCGGAATCACTTGCGATCTTCCGCAAGAGACTCAAAACGCACCTTTTCCATCCCAGTGTTACAGGTATGGTATGCCTGCAATGATGTCTATTACTGTATTACTGCAATGGTGTCTTATGATGTGTCAAAGTGTTTTATTTATCAAGTGCACAGTATAACACAAGGTCATTCTGAACAATGATTGTTCCTACCATGTATTTATGCACATCTTGTAAGTTGCTCTGGACAAGAGTGTCTGCTAAATGCTTAAAATGTAAATGTACTAATCCTGCTTCGTGAAACAGGCCCCTGATCTCACGATTATAGTGGATCATACCATTACTCTTAGCAACGAGGGGGATTGTATTGCATTTGTATCATATAATTACAAAGGTATTTTTTGTTAAATGGCATATATTAATACAATATTAGAATGTCAGTTGTGTTTATACACCTTTTTTTGTCTCACAGTTTATTTTCCCATTCACTGAGGTAACCCTTTTAGCACTTGCAGCTCAATCCCCTGAATTAGCACTGATAAACTCAGCATCTTACAATTAATAATATTCCTGTGGGGTAGTCTCTGTCAGAAAGGTTAAGTTCTCACAGTGCAGACAAGACTCAAGTCAGATGGTTTATTTTAGAAAATCTTCAAACTGGTACTTTTCATTGTCCTGAACAATGCAGTTCAATTATTATACACCCTAATGTGCTCGATCGGTGTTCGCATGCATCGCTTGGGGTTAATGACAAAGAAAATAATGAAAACTGTGAGAGTTACTGCAATCTGGAACTGTCCTTGGAAGCAACCAGTTAATATTATGCAGCACTGAGCAGGTGATGATGCCAAAAGGGTCCAACGCTGCTCTATTTCACAACAAAGAACAAGGTGTACCTTATCAAAAAGAAAAAAATGTGAACGTTTTGTGGACGCACTGATTTTACTGCAAATTCAGGACACAACTATTTCCAAAGGCAGAAGAAAAAGTGGCACTCCCTCAAACTTGTACAGGCTTATATTGAATTTAATTGTGTTCATACGAGTCATATAACCATCATATGAATGTTTTGACACACATTTGTGATGCTCCAATGATAACTGCACTAAAATGTAAACACGATGACCTGACACGAGTCAATTACAATTAAGTATTGTAACGTAACAATGTTGTTTGTGCCGCTTCATCTTCCTCCTTTGGAAGATGTATTGTCCTGAATACTCTTTCAGTTTGCCCCTCAGTAATGCTGCCACACTTACCCAAACCCCCAGGAAATACATTTTCACAATCTATGTGACCTCCAAGCCCGTTCGATCATGTTTGATCATGGCTGTAGGCAACCATGTTTTGTTTTTTTCTAAATTAGTTTTTTTCTGATTTTATCCTGTTTTATCCTGATTTTATTACTCCCACTATTCTCAGGTCAATCCCTCCCTCGTAGTTCGCTGCCGTAGCCATGACCGGCAGTGACAAAGGCGAAGCATCGTCTCCTCCGAGACGGCACTCATCATGCTGTCGACTGTAACTCCGGCACCCCAGAACCACTCCTGTGTCGGCTTCCCTCCCCCCTCCCTGGGGCGGATGGCCAATTGCCGCCCCGGTGGCAGTCCTGGCCAGAGCCGACTCTGGCGCGGACCGGGGAATCGAACCCCGGTCACCGTGGCCAGCGTCGGACGTTGAAACCACTAGACCACATGGGAGGTTGGCAACCATGTTTTCAACCACACCCTAAACACATTTCACGGAGGGTGCACTCACATTGGGCTCTGGTGGTTTCCTCTGTTGTTTTTGTGTGATTCATAGGCATTCATGCCCGTATCCACCATAGTTATGGAGAACAAAGGACAACATAGACAGTGATAGTACTGACATTCAGCCATAGATAAATACACAGCAGAACAGAGCACACAATGAGGAAGAACTAGAAGGGAACATTAGAAGGGTAAACCATATCACAACAATTATATGCATATCAGAACAATTTGAGGACAATTATCAGTAAATTATATCCATAAGCTATATCAGAACAACAGAAAGCTAACTCACGTTTCAAGTTGGGGGGGTTGGGGGCAGGCACTAATGTAAATCGTATTTCCTGTAATCTAACAGTTGTTTCAAAACCATTGTTTGAATCTGAGAATCTGAGAACAGAGCAATGAGAATGCAGTAATCAGATTCCATGTGGGTTAGGTTTCCCCACCACGCAGAACGAGCGCAATAGAGTACTGTGCATAGCACTATGAGATGTCATTGCACTGTATCCTACATGACAACACATCGAGAAAGGCTGCTATGAAACATACCATCCATGCTGATGATCTAATTTGATTTATTTCACAGTAAATGTATTTAGTTCAGCAAATGAGGCCTGAGTATTGAAACTTAGGTTGGTGGTCTTTGTGTTTTATTGCCCACTGTGAATGTTTTGGCAGCCCACAATCAAATCCTATTAAGGATAAATTTCCTGAGTACAGAACTTTGTCTACTCAGGTTTTGTCCTGATAGGGTACTTGTATATGAAGCTGCCACATGCAAATTTGTGGTCTTCGTGGCACAAAAATCACAAATAATCTGATGAGTCTATGAAGGGAAATATGAAGGGGAAAGATTTTGTTCTAGCCCTAAAACACCTGATTCAACTAATCATTTTTGTAGACCATGATTGGAGAATTAGTTGAATCAGGTGTTTTAGTGCAGGGCTAGAACAAAAGCCTGCACCCACACTGGCCCTTCTCGGATAAGATTGGACACCCCTGGTCTAAAACATCCACCATTTTGTTTCTTTGCGTATGGCTGAGGGCTAATACTGGGAGTCTCCGTTTCTGGGGAGCAAGAACAGCACCAGGACGAGACACAAGAGGATGACCTAGAGGACAGGAATGAGAAGGTGCTGTACCCGGGACAGACACATGTATGAATACTCAGGACAGACACACAACTGTGAATACTCAGCACAGACACACAACTGTGAGGGCTCAGCACAGACACACAACTGTGAGTGCTCCGGACAGACATACCTGTGAACGCTCCGGACAGACACCCCTGTGAGCCAAAATCCCAACAGAAAGAAGCAAGGAAAGGGCAAACAGCTTTTTTAGTTTTTTTTTGTCGCACCAAACCTTTAATTTACATTCTCAAATGAATGCGGAGTACAGTGTAGTTCATCAAGTTGTCGTTGTTTTCCTCCTTTCCCATTGGTTTAGCCGTATTGTTTTTGATAAAAACTTTGCATTAGTTCTCATGTGTGACTTGCTCAGTGGCAGGTCTTTCAAAAGGGCATAAAATGCTAATCGAAGTGTGATTGACTTATTGATTGACATTAAATGCGTTTACACATAAATCAAGTATAGCAAGGGGAATGACTGCAGTCCTATATGCTGAATATCGTAATGACTTAATTCTGCCAAGCGTTGTCAGGGAAACAGAGGGAACGGAATGGCAGGGAAAAAGGTGCACAGTTACAAAAGGGAAAGTGTATAAACAATTGCTGTTGTAAAATGAAAAAAATGAAAAATAAAACCCTGAAAAACAGAAGTGATCAAAAGTGATCGATGATTGCACCATAGCGACTGAGAAATTTGAAAAGGACAGAGGCATGCCAAGAAAGATGTATGCACATCTTTTACATCATATACACGTATTTCAAAAAGTAAAACAGAAGAATACTTTCTCAATCCTGTGCAATGCAATCGTATAATGCACCACTCTGTCTGGGTAAAGGTCTAGTACATTAATATATTTCTATTGACATTTTTCATAAATTCTGGCCCTGTCATATTATTATAAAGTTGCAAAATTCTGCTTTCACCTACTATCTGGAAACCCTCTCCTTCTTTAAGGCAAGTGGTGACCAATATGTCAAAGGATGTAGTCCTTTTAATAATATCTGAATTGTAAGTAAATGTGTACTTACTGGGAGTATGCAACAGCATATAAGTCCAAATAACCAAACCTTCAGACAGTTTGAATGGACCTCATTACATCTAAAAGACATTTCCTATCTTCTGCTCTACCGACATCTCAACGTTTGTGGTTTGTTCAGTGGCAGACGTTTTAACATGTAGGCATTCCGTAGTTGTAGGGTTATTAACCTCTACTAACAGGAGCCAAACATGATAAAGGGTTTATGGCATACATACATACATACATACATACATACATACATTTCTATTTCTATATACATACCAAGCAATAAATAAATATATAATATATGCCTGTTTACATCAATTCACAATTAATTTCACATATAAACTCTATACATATACAATTAAAAATGGAATAATAAATAAGGTTCTCTGTACAATTACAACTTCAATAGCTGACAACACCAGGCAGTCTCTTTGACCACTGCTTCCTGCTAGGCCTGCTGAACCATGCCCCTTCGGTGTTGTTTGAGGTAAACATTAGCACTTGTTCTGTAAACACTTTCAACAAAGGTGCAGTGAAACTGACTCTGGATCAGAGCACTGCTCCATCCTTATACTTCTCAGCCATCTGGAAAATCTTCTAGGGAAAAAAATAAAATTATTCTGCCCAGCAGGGAAATATTTACAATGGGAGTGGATCATCTTCAAGATCTAAGGTGATCTTCAGTGGGGGAATATAATTGTCTGTTTTATGCTTCGGGAATGAAGATAAACGTATTGGTCACCACTACACAGTAAGTAATGTCAGGACTGGAAATCTATCTCTCTCTCTCTATGTTTAATCTCTTAAAAAATTACCTGTTAACACTAAGGTTAGCTCTCAATATAAATGCAATGCACTTTGCCTTTAACAGAGGCAAGTTAAATGTAATTTTGAAAAGAAAAGTTTGACAGTTGGTGAAATAAAAATCGAATGTTGTGTGAGTAAAAAGGTCATTTAAGGACAATGTGCATTGTGATTACATTGACTTGTGTCTAAATCTACAACAGCACACTATTTTATACAAGTAAATCTGCCCTTTAAATTTCATTTGTTTAAAAAGTTACCTGTCTTCATTACAAATTACCGTTTTGTTTTATCAATATAAATAGCAAAATATAGTGTCAAATTTCCTATACCCAGTGGTACATCCATTTTATCTTTCAAATGACTTCATCTCTAAACCATAACCTTTTAAAATACACTAACATGTTTAAGATCAATCATCTTAAAGACTTAGTTAAATACATCTGATTGACAAAATAAAAATAATAATAAATGCAATGGGTCTCATTCACTAATATGTTTGTGTTCGTTGAAATGTGTAATTTGTGCGTAGAAAAACTTCATGCAAAACTACCGTCGGATTCGTAAAACGTGCCCATCAGTCAATTTCATTCTTATCCACGTGCATATATTGATGAACCCCAATTGTTCGTATGTGTCATGCGCGCTTATGTAATTTTAATTAGCGTGATACACGCCCCAGAAAACCCATATAAGGCCCTTCTGATCTCACAGGCGCATGGTCGAGACTTAAAGTCAAAGCAAAGGAGATAAACTCAAACATCCCACCAAAAGATCCAAGAAAGAACCTCCCTTGGCAATCAAAACCGGCTTATTTGTCATTTTCTGCAAATATGTCTTCTCAATCTCTAAAAACAAATGACTTGTAATTATTTCTGGGGGGCTTATCACAGTCAGTCTTTTAGGAAAGTGTAAATAGAAACTCAAGGATACGAATACCTAGGGATTGGATTTCTTCATTTGAATCATATGAATAAATAGTATCGTTATAATGCAGAGGTAGTCACTTCTTTTGTCAATATATGTGATATTGCAATTCCCAAGCCAATGTTGAATACTAACAGACAGAAGAGCTAGCTAGGTAGCTAGCTAGAAAGCTTGCAAACTAGCTAGTTAGCTAACTTGTATGCACACTAGTTAATCTGGGTAGCTAGCACAAAGACCAAAGCTAACATAACATGAACAGCATTAGGAAAAGTGGCTAGAACATGTTTAGCTTGGGGAAGATATGGCTAGTTAGCTAGCTAAACATCATACACAGTTCTTCATTCATAACTAGATCATGGGTCAGTGTTTTGGCTTGTCTCAGATGAAACAGCTGGCTAGCTCTAATTGGTCTGAAAAAGACTCTCATGTGTGCAGGTTTCAGAATGTGCTGCATGCAGCAGGACATTTATGTTGAAAATAATTTGGCACACAAATATTACCAATAACAAGAAGTTATTTATCGAACACTATCAACAACATATAATAACGTAGTTGAGAATGCGCACAAAATAGTGTTGTGTTATAGAGTAATATTATCACAAATAATAAAACTATTTTGTTCTCATATGTATAATATATTTCATACTTTTGTGTATGTATATCATTCATACAATTGAGTTACAAGCAGGTTGTGTTGTTTTCTGTACACATACTTGTGTGTACAACTGGTCTAAGGCAGTCGCAAATCCATACTCTTAAGACATTTTAAACTAAAAACTAATTGAATTCCCCAGGTCTGTGCGTACGCACGTGAATGAGACCCATTGTATCCAGAGGTGAAGTGTGTACAGAAGTCACTATTTCAACCACTAATGCAAAATGAAATTTCAAAAGTCGAAGACAGAGTGTTAGAAGTAATATGTTTTTTTGATATTTGTTCTGTTTTGGTGAGGAGATCATCATCCAAACTCGGAATCTTCCTTCATGTCATTTCCAAGTATCACTCACATGAATAAAGGTCCCAAACCTCTTATTTTTTCTTAAAACAGTATATATATATATATTTAAAAAAACTGTCCTTATTTCGAGGCCAAAAAGGTTACTAACACTTTGTGGTGTACATTCAGGAACATTCATATTGAAAAAAGAAGAGAATGTGACAATAACAAAAGAAAAGTCTGCATTGTAATAATAATAACAATAACAATAATAATAATAATTAATAATAGAGCATATGTTACAAATTATTCCTATGTTGCAGTCCCCAGATGTCTCGAGGGTGAAGGATGTGTGTTCCTTATAATTTTTCCTTTGATGAAATCCAGATGTAAGGGCCAGACTGCTCCTCGATCACCAGCTTACACTGGGTATAAATGTCCTCTAGAGAATCCCCCTGCACCACAGCTGGAAGGGAAGGGAAACGTGTTAATAATCTCATCTCATCTCATCTTCAGCCGCTTATTCCTGGTCAGGGTCGCGGGGGGGCTGGAGCCTATCCCAGCATGCATTGGGGCGAGAGGCAGGAATACACCCTGGACAGATCGCCAATCCATCGCAGGGCACACACACCATTCACTCACACACTCATACCTACGGGCAATTTAGACTCTCCAATTAGCCTAACGTGCATGTCTTTGGACTGTGGGAGGAAACCGGAGTACCCGGAGGAAACCCACGCAGACACGGGGAGAACATGCAAACTCCACACAGAAAGGCCCCCGGCCTGGATTCGAACCCGAGACCTTCTTGCTGTGAGGGGACAGTGCTATCCACTGCACCACCGTGCCGCCACGTGTTAATAATATAATATATAATATATACGCCATTTAGCAGAATCTTTTATCCAAAGTGACTTACAGTAGTGAACGCATACATTTTTCAGTGTATGTGGTCCCAGTGGGAATTGAACCCACAACCTAGTGCTGTACCTACTGAGCCACACAGAACCACATTTGCTGTAGAAGTTGTGTGCCTTTTCTGGTATTCTAAAACCATTTACTGTCCTCAGTCCCAAATTCATTACATATTGCATTAATGTACATTAGCATCTGTTGCCATGTGCAACTTACTTAATGCTCCTTTCCTATACATTATTCTACCGCCTTGCCATTTGATGCTGTATGAATATAATATATGTGCCATTTAGCAGACGCTTCTATCCAAAGGGACTTATAGTGGTGAATGCATACATTTTTCAGTATATGTGATCCCAGTGGGAATTGAACCCACAACCCAAGCGTTGCCAACGCCATCTCTATTCAATCTGACTGCAATGCACTTTCATCCTTAACTCGCAGAAGCAAGTTCAGGTGAGTGTTTATTTTAATTTTTAATTTTATTTTATTTTTACATTTTAAGATTATGATTGTAATGGCAGCTGAAACCAAAACAACAACAACAACAACCAAAAAATATAAAATATAAATAACTTAAATTCCTCCTCGAATTGAAGGCAAAGCACACATTGGATTGGCTGAACTCAGCCTGGTGGCTTACTTCACTGCTGTGATGGAGTTAAACTTTGAACAGAATCTAAATGTTGCATCCATCGTGAGAACCATATCCTGAAGATGGCTGTACATTTCAGGATTGGCTGATTCGGGATAGAAAGATACTTTAGCCTCCCAAAGGGAAGTTTTCTGTGGATATTTGAGGATTTCTATGTACAAAAGGCATCAGTATAGAGATAAGAATTTAATAAATGATAATTATCACTACAATGCGAGAAATTACAGTACAGTAGTTAATATGCCTCATTCCCATATGTTCCTCTTATAATATCGCATAAGATTTCAGTGACTAAAAAAGATAAATATTTGTGAAAGACATATCTGCAAACAGTCATACATATGTAAAATAAACGTTTTGCCATTAGGCATTCTATTAGCCAGTTTTGATTAGCATAATGAAACAGGAATTTTCATAATATGTCCCTTGCTTGCCTTTAAAACAATACATGAAATATTTCTTCTACATCTAATGAGAAATCATGTATTCCAATGGTGGTACAGTAGGTTTAAGGTTCAATCTTAAGATAAGTTATATATTAAGTGTTTTTCTAAAAGAAAAGTGGTTAGACTCTACTGTAAAAATCAAACCGAAAATAACAATTTTGCAAGTTTCCAATAAGCCAGGCATGACAAGACATTAATTACATTATCCTGCCTCTTGTCACTGCTAAACAGCCACCAGATAACGATGCCAGTAAAAAAAACGTCTATCCTTACCTGTGAAGCACTCACCGAACATTAATGTGGGAAAAAAGCTAATTTTCCAAACATTACTGAAAATAAAATCTTCTGTCGTTACCTCTAAAGAACATTATCACTAAACATTACTGTAAATACAATGTGTTGTCCTTACCTACATTTTACATTTATATTTTAGGCATTTAGCAGATGCTCTCATCCAGAGCGACTTACACAGTTTACATTTCTTTACATCCATACAATCCATTTATACAGCTGGATATTTTACTGAAGCAATTCAGGTTAAGTACCTTTAGCTCAAGGGCACAACAGCAGTGCCCCACCTGGGAATTGAATCAGCAACCTCTGAGTTACAGGCCCAGTTCCCTAACCATTACACTACACTGCTCCCCCATTACACCACACTGCCAGCCTACCTGTGAAGTATTCTCCAAACTCCTGCTCCAGCTTCATGGCTCGGTCATACGTTTTCTTGGCCTGGTCGTCTGTAAGCCTCTTATTCATATCCCTGAGGAACAGTGAGAGAGTCAGCCATGTTCACCTGCATCACAAGATTACACCAGACTGGTACGCTAACATGAGCCTATCGTCCACATCAAAGCCAACAAGCTTGGCTTGGGAGAACATCTGTGGTGAAATTGGCCACTTACATTAAAGACTCGATGGATCTGGGCTTAATGAAGATGGCAATGGGGTAGAGTTGTGCTACTTGTAATCGCTTGATGGCATTCCCCGACACGTCCAATATGCAGTGCTTTCCCTGACGGAGAGAGGGGAGATGGAAAAGGTTAGAATTGTCTGGATCTAATAAAATCGCGTGTCTGCAATGTTGTGAGGGCACTCATTGTATATGGTCATTTTTAAGGTGTAGGCAAAAAAATGTTTTCTGGTATGCGAGGAAAAATCTTTCCTCAGCCTTTTTAAGCTAACCTTAAAAATACAAAAGTTAGCTGAATCCCTCTAACAATGTTCCAATTAGGTGCAGACTCCATGGTAAGAATGCACTCTACTCTCCCAGCATCACCATAAAGAACAGTGCTTTTCATGACAGCAAACTCTCATTAGCAATGGCATTTATTGGAATATAAAGAGTGTGTACCTCCTTACATACGGCCACGCGTTACAACTATCGCCATTACCCATGGAGGTCATCTCAGGTTATGGAAACTGACCTCCAAAAGAGGTGTGATGTTGTCTCAGACAACCTGCTCTGTATGTGAGTCGGCAATTAAGAGCAAAACAACTTAATACTTGCTGGAACTCTGCCCTCGTCCTGGCCATTCAGAGGTCTTGACACCCATAGAAACTCAAAATGTTCCTTTTATCTTTAATCTAATAATAATAATAATAAAATAATAATGATCTAATAATCTTTGCTATTGGGACTTCTTTTATGTTGTTTGTCTTTAATCTAATTGAGGCCAATACAAAATGGGGCCTTCCTGCCACTGGACTTCTTTTATGTTGAGCCTTGGAGGACTGGAGGACCGTTCTTACCCGTTCAGCCACGTATTTGACAGACTGGACGCTGGTCCCATACAGGTTGTCGTTGTACTGGCCAGCCTCAATGAACTTGTGTTCCTGTATGTCCCTCTCCATCTGTTCTCTGGAGCAGACAAAGTGATAGTCCCGCCCATCCATTTCATATTCCCGCTTGGACCTGGTGGTGTCTTTAACAGCAACAGAAGAAATATATGTGAGGATGCTGTGGTTCATCAATTAGACAGGATTGGATCCTGTCAACTATCCTGCAGTTTATCAATGTCATTATGTTTTTAAAAAGTACATTAACATTTTAGCAGATGCTCTTATCCAGAGCAACTTACACAGTTTACTTTTCTTTACATACAATCAATTTATGCAGCTGGATATTTTACTGAAGCAATTCAGGTTAAGTACCTTTAGCTCAAGGGTACAACAGCAATGTCTCCACCTGGGAATTGAACCTGAAACCTTTGAGTTACAAGCCCAGCTCCCTAAACATTACACTACACTGCCATGTTCAAAAGTGCTTGAACATGTGTACAGTAATCATTGACATCATATCAAGACTGGGGAGAACCTGCCCCATCCTCAAGACCCCCACTACTTACGTGGCACGCACGATCCAAACTTGTCTGGGAATTCTGATATTAGGTCATCATTAATTCTGTCCTTCATTGGTCCCAGGATTATCACTGGTCTGGTGTAGTTTACTGTCCATAAAACACAGGAGTGACAAGTGTTTCATTCATGCAAAGTGAATAAAAAAGGGAAAAACTAAAACATTACAGCTCAATAGTTTTGGGCAATAAAATCACATGAACCCTTTTTTAAATTTCTGGGATTTTTATGTAGACATTCACTTGGGTCAAGACTTACAGATCAGAGGAAGACTTACTCTCTTGTCGAAGGACGGGCTCATAGGACAAGACCAGGTCGTCTGGACTCCCTGGCGATACAGAAAAACACACATTATTAAACGGAATGTGGACAGGAATCCGTGTGAAAATGCAGTGGAGCTGTGACAATGAATGAAGTCTATGAGACGATGACTATACCTTCCATTTACTTTGGGTTTATAATCAAGTTTGACATACAGATTTATGGTATGGGTGACCATCACTGTGTGGATTTGACATTAAACAACATTACGTGTTTGACAGCCATCGGAAATGAATGGAAGATACTTTATGAGAATTTACTAAAAGAAACACGAACATTTGTTCAAAAAAGAAACTGCAGATTGGGACCACTAAAATCTGGCTGAAGCCTCAAATCAGACAGGGTAGACCACATACTGCATCGTACACACACACACACACACACACACACACACACACACACACACTTGTTGCTGAGAAAGAGAAAACAAATCAATGTTTTGAATACATAAATAAATACATATCCAGCCAAATAGTGATGTAACTCAAAATGCAACCAAGCATAAAAATAATTGTAAAAAATGTTCCGATGTGAACCAAAATGGAAAATATATGTGCTTTGAAAAAATGTGCCTTGAAAAAGTACACAGAAAGCTTCACAGCACAATTTTCACATTCTGTTGCTTTCAAGCTTTTATTTATAAGACTTTCATTTAAGAACTATCTGTTATAAATTCAACCCACTCCACACATTTGTAAAAAAAATATATATTTAAAAGTATACAGATACTTAAAATGAAATAAAAATGGAAAAATGTTGATTGCAAAAGTATTAAAACCCTGTGCTCTGGTAGCTGTAATTTAATGCACAAAACGAGTAGATTGGCCCCTGTCTGTGTGCCATAACAGTGACTGTCCTGATTTAAGGATTAAAAAACACCTGTGTTTGTGAGGATCATTGGTCGGGCAGTGGATTTGAAGGAAAGACACAAAAATTAAAACCAAAGAGCTCTCTCAGGCACAGATTAGGAGAATGATACACAAAAATATCTAAGGGTTTGGATATCCCAGAGATCACTGTTGGCTCAGTAATCAAGAAGTGGAAGCTGCATCATATTACCCAGACCCTGCCTAGAAAAGGCTGTCCCTCCAAACTCAGTGACCAAACAAGGAGGAGACTTGTGAGGGAAGCCACTGTGAGGCCAACAATGACTCTAAAAGAGCTACAGAGTTCAGTGGCTGAGAATGGAGTAATAGTGCTCCAGTCAACAATATCAAGAGCACTGCATAATAC
>JAINUG010000254.1:100000-142500 GCA_029706075.1 Aldrovandia affinis | reverse complement strand
ACCCGTGTTATCTATCTGAAGGTTACACATAATTCTGTGACATTTTGCTACTAGCCCATTTCCTGAGTCTGACATTTACTCAATATTCCAAAGCATTGCTCTAGGAATGGCTAATGCTCAGCCCTTATAGTCAAAATACCAAAACACAAGAGGCACAGATGCCTTCTGTGATAGGACATTTACACATGGATCATTTTGATGGGGCTGATGGGAAGCGCTTGTAATGGGAAATGTAAGATACATTATAAATGCTGTACTTCACTCTTAAAGGGAAAGCAATGCACCTGCTCCACCTGCTGTGCACTCAACAGCGATAGACAAAAAGATTTGCTCTTCAGATTTTGGTTTTACAAACCAGGGAACAGAGAGGGGCAACACTAACAGAAAATGTACAAAATAAAATTACTGTCAAAACAATGAATCTAAAGATGTGCTGTCATGCAATAAACCTGTCATGCAATAAACCTGTCATGCAGTCCGTACCCACGAAACCAGGTGCAGTGAGTTAACTGTGTAGTCAACTGCTTTACTCAATCAATCAATCAAATCAATCAATCAATCAATTAACCCTTGTGATATAATAGAAAGGTGTTTCTGTCCTGTGTGTTCGCTGGGTCAATTTTGACCCATGATTTAACTCAGTCCAAAACACTCAAAAACAATGACTATCATCCAATATTGTTTTTACTACATCATAACTAACTTATTATGCATTCATAACCATACAATCATGTTGTAATTTTATTTCAATGCACTGCTGGGTCCTGAACCCGATTCCCGGACCCGAACACCAAAGCATACACTTTTTTTTAGAACTGTTGTGGAGGATATCATGAAGGCTTGTTCCAAAAAAAAAAACTAGATGGTAGTTATTATATAATTTTTAACTTGAAACGGGTCACAGCAGGCCCTAACATAACACAAGGGTTGAGCGCTGATTGACACAGAAAACCAGCAGACCGTGCAGCTCTCCCAAGATCAGGGTTGGGGACCGCTGCCTTACAGTCAGGGTGAACATAAACCTAAACCTGTTAGGAATGACAGAACTGGAGACATGACTCCTGGTCAGACATGCAGCAAATCTACAGCATCTGAGTACAGATTTACACTGATTCATAAGGCCAGTGGAGAGGAATGTGCTGGGGAACAGGGCTGTCATCTTGCGTTACCTCACAGACTTACTCAGTGTCTTTGTCCCAAAATCTTCGTCACCTAATCCGGGGAAGTCCTGTGCAGCAGTCCACGGAGAGAGAGAAAGAGAGAGAGAGAGAGAGAGAGAGAGAGAGAGAGAGAGAGAGAGAGAGAGAGAGAGAGAGAGAGAGAGAGAGAGAGAGAGAGAGAGAGAGAGAGAGGAGAGAGAGAGAGAGAGAGAGAGAGAGAGAGGGAAAGAGAGAGAGAGAGAGAGAGAGAGGGAGAGGGAGAGAGAGAGCAGAGAGAGAGAGAGAGAGAGAGAGAGAGAGAGAGAGAGAGAGAGAGAGAGAGAGGAGAGAGAGAGAAAGAGAGAGAGAGAGAGAGAAAGAGAGAGAGAGAGAGAGAGAGAGAGAGAGAGAGAGAGATAGAGAGAGAGGGGAAGAACCGCAGAGAAAGGAAGGATGAGGTCAGTGGTGTTCTGGTGTACGGACCCTTAAGTCTGGCCCATCTGAAGCCCCGTTCAGACCCACGGTCTGGCTTGCAGGAGTGGCCGGCCACACACTGTGCTGAGTTACTGCCGTGTTTACGGCCAAATCTACCGATCTCTCCAGGAACTCAAACAGGCTTCGTGAGCAGGGCAGCAGGGCAGGAGATATCCAGTATCCAAATACACCTACTCCTTACTTCATAGAGTACCAAAACAAGTGACAATTATAATAAGATATACAGGAAACACTTTAGAGGGATACAAATCATATTGGTGATTCCAGACCTGTGGTTCCTGAGTTAATTAAGCAGTTAATATCCCATCATGCTTAGGGTCATGTATAAAGATGGTGGGCAGGCCCAGTTTCCCATTATTTTGGCTACTGTGGCTAGAAGACATCTCAGTGACTTTGAAAGAGGGGTGATTGTTGGGGCACATTTGGCAGGAGCTTCTTTAATGCAGACTGCTAAACTTCCTGATGTTTCATGAGGAACAGTGGCTAAGGTGATGTTGTCATGGAAGTCTGAGGGAAAGACATCATTCAAACTTGAATATATTGAATATAAATATCAATCTAGGATATGAGTAGGCAGTTTCATCAATAACATTTTGTCACCCAACACCCTATTAAGACACTTTATGTTTCCTTTATTTGTTACCTGTACAATATAATAACATTAAAATTTAATTAAACATGAAACATTAAAATAAATAGAAAAAGTGACATAAAAAGTCACAATATCACATTATCTATCTCAGAGAGGAGTTAGTATGGGAAAGCTGTCATTTAAAACCTACATTTTCATATATATATAATTTGATTATATATTGATTGATTATATATATTGATTATATATATTGATTATATATATATATATGCATGTCCAATAATCAAATTTAACTAAAGCACAATCAATACCATACCATAAAAATAAAATAAAATAATTATGAATAAATACGGTTTGGAAACAGAGACAGGAGGGGGTTATTTGAAAGCCTCAGCTCAGAGTGAGTGACCAGGCATAGATTTTTATTTGACCATTCCTGTGGGTCTTGCACACAATAGCATAGGTGTGCGTGTGTTTGTGCGTGTGTGAGTGTGCGAGCATGTGCGTGTGTGAGCGTGTGTGAGCGTGTGCACACAAACAGCCCTTTCTGAAGGTCTACTTACATTGAATGCCCCTGCAATCCTGTGCACCCAGCTCCTTAATCTTGTAGAATGGGAATTTTGGTGAAAAGGTGAAGTTTCTTTTTACGCTTGTGATTGAATGACTGTGAGAGGAGAAGAAGCACGGGGCAAACATGCAGGTTCGATGGTTGGCACATGCTGGGAGAAACACCACACTCACACCGGCAAAAATGTGACACTCATGCTGGTGAAAACAACCTGTTGTATAGGTGGGAGGAGCAGCAGTGACAATTGCAGGCAAATGACCTGACCCTGGTATTAAGCTTAAAAACATATACATATCTATAAATAAAATGATTTTTCTTCATTTAACTTTGTTTTTACCTGTTTTAATAAATAAATAAAAAATAGAGGAAATTATTTCATAATATAAAATTCATATTAATTCATAAATAAATACACCAACAAAGTTATCAGTTTAAAAGCTGTTCTGCACGAATTTAAAACAGACATAGATCTTCAATAGGTCTATCCTGTGTTACTGTTCTTGTAGCTGTCACTGATGCGCATACCACCAATACAGTACACAATGGTTCACAACCCAGAGTAACGCTACACAGTGAGGCTGTGGGAACACTAACTGTGAGGAGACACGCTTGCTGTCTAGCATGCAGCAAAGTAATCATGAGAATCATGCAGTCGACTAGAGGATGAAATAGAAGCTAGACATGCAACGCAACGGAATGGTTTTACTTCAGCTGAACAGAGTCATGCAGGTGACAGGGACCACAGAAGGGGAATGGAGTGTGATGTGAATTCAGAAAAGGGAGCTGCCATCGGCGATGGTTATGCTATCACATATTTTTGGATGTCTCATCATTGCATCAGGATCTGAATGTGCAGGTATGTGTGAGTCCAACATGGTGGAGTCTGTGTGGAACTGGGGCCCGGTTAATAGTCCGGATTCAGGACTGTTTAGAAGCGTTGTTTGGATGTGGGCTTTGTGAGCACAGCTCTGGAACCTGTGCAGCCGTTAGCACAGATTGGTGACAGAGTTTGGTTATTCTGGGCTGTGCCTGACTGTACCCTAAAATAGACACTGTTGTGTGTGTACTGAATTATCAAGCGAAGATAAAACACTGTGTTCTAGCCAACTGCCGAGTGCGTTTCACAATTTATAGAAATGTGTCGCCCGTATCATCACACAGCAGGGATTCGCTGTGGTTCATTTTGGATGGTTTCATGAAGAGTGGGATGCAAAAATATATTTTCCAATTATTTGTTTTTCTTATATTTTTTCCCAACTAATTGGATAAAGGTCTCTGTCTGTTGTGACATATTGATACAGACGTACATTTTTTAAAAAGGCTGAAAATTTGAATGATGTGTTGGTGGTGTTTACAGTGGGGTTTTACAGACAAAAATTCATTAATTCATTAATAAATCCCTGGAAGTATTAAAAGTCTTCCTTTATTTATTTTAATGAGTCTTAGTTTATTAATTGAGCTTACTTTAATAAATAGGCCCATTTTGTGTGCCATTACACTGGTTATTTAATTAAGCTGGCATGCCCCATGTTGCGTAGTGACAAGGGCGGGGAGAATCGCTTAAATGGAGTGCCAATGGGAAGTATGACACTGAATCTATCAGCTGATAAGGAAACAGTGGCAGGTAGTGTGGCTTAAAGCTGTGGTAACACTGCTTGGTAAGTATAAGTTGTACTAAGGTGTACTAGAAAAATGTAATTAAGGTAGGACAACATAATGAACATGTTAAATCACTCTGTTTGTCTCTATGCAACCATCATTCAGGCCAAACTTTAAATTAATCTTTGGACAACTGGCAAGTGTTGGCAAAGACAACACAATAACTTTTAGATTTGGATTTAGCCATGCCAAGCCATGTGAAATATGTGTTTACAGTCTCTATTGTTTTCCATGCTGTTGGCAGGCTATGCGTGGTACTTTTTTATTGTTTACTTGGCGCACAAACCATCTGTTCAGGTCGACACATGCCGTTTTGTGCGCCAGATTTAAATGGAGTGGACACCATGCCCGAGTGGGTTTTGGAGCGGACCCAATGATAGCTAGCGAGATCGGCGCAGGGCATAATGTTTCATGATGACTGGCTGCTAGTAAACCATGCTAATGCTAGCCAGCTCAAATTTGATCAACAAAATTGAGTTTGACAAAGGCTAAATATTAATCGTGGCTACAGCTGGGTAACCACAAGCCTTTATTCTTTATTTTTGTTATCCTACCTCTTGGTTTTTCACGCGGTCGTCCACTGCAATCACTGGCTGAGCTGTAGCTGCTTGCTGAGCTAATGTTAGATGCTGTAACATCAGCATCAGTGACTGGTGAAAGATCCATGGACAAAGTGTAATTCATAAAGCTACTTTTAATTTTGTCGTTGTGTTTTTTGCTATGGATGTGATCTTCCAAAGCCTTAAATCCTCTGGAGCCATAACTGACAATATCTGAACAATACGTGCAGAGTATTTTGCCAGGAATATCAACTATCGTTTTTCTCTATCACTTTTGCCATTCTTCCTTTGCGGTTCATTTCACCGTTTCTAGAGGCTTTAGCTAGCTAGCATGCCCATGACTTACAGTGACAGTGACTGACAGTGACTACGCTTGTACTGCTGTCAACCTGATTGGTCGATCATTAAGTGTGGTGTTTGACAACAAATGAAAACCAATGAAGCTCATCGTGGGTCATCAAAAAAAAAACTAAACCAAAAAAACCCATCAGATTTACACGAATCTCGTGGTTGATGCTTCATGAAAAGCGGAAATCCGTGTTTCATCACTGCTTCCAGTGCCCTTTGGAACACTATTAGACTGACATTTAAGGGCAATTTACTCTAAGGTAATACAAGACCTGCTATGTTGTGAATATTACTCATGAAATGCCAAGCAGTTGATAACAGGAGGCTCCTACTGATGGCCTTAATAAAGACCCGATCCTTCCACCTCCTAAATTCCCTCCCCTTGGGTCTCAAAGATGGACCATGCTACACCATCAAGACATTACATCTTTTCATGTGCTATTGAGAGATTATATCACCATTTAAACATGATGTTGACTTCTTTACATTGCAGAAGCTGTGGCACTGCCAAGGACTCCATTTCATATTTCTTTGTGTGTGTCAAACTATTGTCTACATACAAATCATTCCCAAGGGCAGGACATTCTATGGGCATCTCATGCTGTGTAGAATTCATTTCCACAACTGGCAGCCTGGACAGTCAAGGCCAGCTAGTGTTTGTGTGTTCAGAGATAAGTCCAAATTGGTTGTTTAGGCTTGGGCTTATAAAAAGCTGTGTCTGTCTGTTGGTATTGAAACAATTCAATTAAAAATGAATTTCAAAACTCCAAATAAGTGACTCTGTAATCTTAAATGACAGTTGCAACATCTATTCATTTTTTAATTAGTTAACATGAATAATAATTTGGTTCGTTCATTCATTAACATGAAGAATAATTGGGAGAAATTACATTGTTATAATATAAAAATATATGTATGTAACCATGTGTGTAACTGAAATGTATCTATCATGTCAAGCTGTGAAATCCCAGAGCAATTGCTTTGTCAGCCACAAAACAAACCTTCCATTTGAACCCTCAGAATCACCACAGATGTTGCTTGGTGACACAATAACTACAGTAAACTGCCTTAAACCCTTGCTTTACAGTCCAGTATAGTTGGTATAGCTATAATGCTATAATATATAATATCTAATCTATTCTCTCAATCACTTGCTTGGATGGCTCTAATATTCACACCTCAGCGTTGATAAATCCTGTAATATCAGAGAGAACTAACCAACTGATTTATTCAGTATTTAATTTTAGAATGTTATCATACTTTACTCAGCAAAGCACATTCCTGAAAGTTTGGTGCAATTATCTCACATCGACCTGGTCAGGGTCACAGCACGGTAAGTTTATGATCCGGACAAATGAGACCACTGGAGTTGATTCATTTGGTTCCCTTACCCCCTTAGAGTCGAGCGTTCCTGGTTTGGAGTTGAACTTGACTGTCTTCAGACGAGCTCGCTCCTTCCTCTCCACTCTGGCAAATCAAAGGTCACAGATCAGTTATGTGGCCATAAAACCGGTCACAACAACCACCCTGCTTCTCTCGATTCATTACATTCTTTCTTTCTTCCTAAGCTCCAAACATCAACATCAACATCTGCTACAGACGATATGCTACGTGTGCTGCTCCCCTGTTTCTGAATTTTCCTGAATGCCTAAAGACATCAAAGTGTGCAGTCTCTTGTTACAACTACTCAGTTTTATTTTACTCTTAGTTTTATTCAAAAGTATCTTTTTATTTTAGTTGATGTAAATCATCTCATGGATAAGGGTATGTACTCAAACAACTTATTGAGAATAAAAGCAAGTGGAAGGAGTAAGAAGAGTGAAATTCTCCCTTGAATGAGTGATCGCTGTGACAGTGTACCTGCGCTTGCTGGGGATGACCCCGATCTCCTCGCTGTCCCCATCCGGCGTCACCATGCGCGCCTGCCACCACTCGTCGTCCGAGGCGTTGATGACGTGCAGGATGTCTCCGTACCTGAAGCTCAGCCCCTGACTGGGCAGCCCACTGTCCTTGGCCCGCTCGTACTCAAACAGAGCCCTGAATCAATCAACAAATCAATCAATCAACAAATCAATCAATCAACAAATCAATCAATCAATCGATCGATCGGTCAAACAACCAACCACTGGCGCGGTCAGGCAATCATTCAATCAGTCATCCACCCAATCATTTTACATTTACATTTTACATTTTAAGGCATTTATCAGACACTCTTATCCACATTTCTTTACATACAATACATTTATACAGCTGGATATTTTAGCTCCTTTAGCTCAAGGGTACAACAGCAGTGCCCCACCTGGGAATTGAACCTGTAACCTCGGAGTTACAAGCCCAACTCCATAACCATTACACTACACTGCCAGCCCAATCAACCAATCAAACAGTCAATCAATCATTTTAATTCACCTAAACAGTCAGTCAGGGTCTACTTCTCTCATTAACCCTGTCAAACTAGGGCCACTACTGTCACTACTGTCACTACTGTCACTACTACACTACTGTCACTACTGTCACTACTACACTACTGTCACTACTGTCACTACTACACTACTGTCACTACTGTCACTACTGTCACTACTGCCACTACTGCCACTACTGTCACTACTGTCACTACTGCCACGACTGCCACGACTGTCACGACTGCAGATCCTCCCACTGACACGGCTAATCTCACACACAAACTAAAGGCGAAGCCTCGGTTCAACAGAAAGACATTTTAAAAGTCTTTACAATACAATGCTTAATTTACTACTACTAAATGATGATATAATAATGATAATAATAATAATAATAATAATTGAAAAAAACTGAAATATAAGATAAGAAAAGGTCAGGCACAATGATTATTTTTAGTGAAATTGCATGATTACGATAGTGATCAGGGTGAAGCTATAGTTAATGCAGGTTTAGTCAAAGGAGTTACATTCAATATGAAATACAACGTTATCATTGCACGGACATAATTTTTTCAAGTGTTTTATATTTTGGCCACATCTTCACGAAATTGAACTTATTTTAATTTGTTACATGTGTAACTGTCTAAATGTGTGAACGTAGCTAGCTAGTGATTTAACGTTATTTTTGTCACAAATTAACTAACTAGCATGCTGGCTAGCTAACTGTAGCTGAGTTGGAACTTCTCTAACATAGCCGGCTAGCTGAAATGCTAATGTTACTACAGCAACATAGCTATGTATCAGATTGTATGTATAGTTGACTAAATTACTATCTATCTAGTGACACTATCTAGTTAACTGTACCGATGGAGATGTATGTTTGATTTGGTTGATTTACGGACCGATCAGGACAGGCTCTTCGATGCCTGAAGCCAACAACGAAGCTGACTTACCTCGGATAAATAAAACCCATTACATGTTGTTGTAATCTTTGGAGCAAAATAAGTATTATTGCTTTAAAGGCTACTCAAGTCATATGAACAAAGCTACTTTGCAACTTATAAACTATTTTAGCCCAACTTAAAATGAAAAACTTTACTGTAACATCAACAAAGCACTTGAAAACGTAACGTTTTTAAGTTAGCTATAAATAATAAATAAAACATGGCAATGGCATAAAACTACGAACATATGTCACTGACTAGAGATGGCTTATCGTTAGCCATAAAAACCATGTATAATCGCATCTTAACCTGAAAATACATAAAGGTTTTTTTTTTCTTGTTTGCTTTCTATGTCAATCAATACCAACAACCCTTCACCACACAACCCTATAATAAGCTTACGGGCAACTTCCACCAACGCCGTTGCTTCAATGTGACCTGCGCCGGATGTATTTCATGCTAAGGTCAGAAGAGTGGTGACGTCTAAGTACAAGTGCGTTTAAAATGTAACGGATTTTAAGCCCTTTTAAGCTTCTTGCACGGTCGGTAGTGCATTCTTTTAAGTGTACTTGGAAGTGCATTTCTACAAGTACACGAGAACGCAGCGCAGGACGCAATGTAATGTATGTAATTTGGGACACAGCCTGGGAGTCCATTTTGTAAAGCAGAATAAAGTTATGGTTGGCTGCATGGTTGAGTATTGTGAAAAGCCTGTTTTTGTTTTAAAACTTTGTCACAGTTCCGCTTTCTGAAAAAAAACGCCTTGTGGTAGGTGTTTTTATGAATTGTAAAATGTTGAAGGCTTACAGCTGAAACACACTGGCTTTTTAATGTTTTCTCACATTAAAGACTAAAGACTTTTCTTTGAATTTCTCTCCATTAGTGGCTGAAATTAACATATATAGGCATTTCTCAAATTAAATCTAAGCAGGTACATTACATACTAGATCCTCTTGTGTCTGTGGTTTCAGCCTTTTGCGTTTTAATACACTCAAATTATGAATAATATACCTGATAATTATGTTACTGGAATGATTAATTTAATTTAACCTGGTGTCATTTGTCACTGTGGTTCACATTTGTAGTTTAGTCATTTATCTTTCTTTCCCTTTGAATTTACTTGAGTTTTCATAATTTACCCAGGAGTGGAGCTGGAATTGAGTTAACATGATGTCTCTTTAAAAGCAATTAAAAAATAAATGATGGAGCTAGAAAATCAATATGCAACTGGGAGCTCAGGCATTGTTATCCTCTGATTACAAATCTTATAAGCCATAGTGCACATGGCCAATATAAAAAGCAGTGTTTTAAGAATGGCACAGTATATGGTAGACAACAAAAACAGAATGAATGCATAGCTCCCCCAAAACAATAGCAATGCAGTATGTTCATGTCACCACAAGATGGCGATGATGCAGTAATAAGGAATACACCAGGGTAGCCATAGCTCCCAAACAATTTTCCTATTTTCTTTCTATTATTATTCCCCCAAGATCTATATAGACAATACACATTTAAGTACTGTTTTGTGTACTGAATAAAGTTCTCACCCATCTATTACTTTGTAGTTAATTATATAAACCATACAGTTTCCAAATAAACTCTACACTATGAATGGATGACAATTAAGCAGTGAAGTGCACATTACCAGACCAACAACAACTTCCATAAAGCTCTTCTAATTATACAAACACACACACACACACACACATGCACAAGAGCTGTGGATCATTCTCTGTTAATACGAAAGTTCTGCTGTTGGATTAGACCAGAATGCGTGTACTTGGTTCCATAACTACCTTACAGATAGATCCCAGTGTATTGCAGTCTAGATTTATTGAAATAACTGGAGTACCGCAGGAGTCTTGTCAGGTCTGACACCTAAATGTGAAAGGGGGTATACAGATTTATATTCTCTAGTTCTGTGTGGCTCAGTAGGTAGAGCGTGGTTCTGTGTGGCTCAGTAGGTAGAGCGTGGTTCTGTGTGGCTCAGTAGGTAGAGCGTGGCGTTGGCAACGCTTAGGTTGTGGGTTCAATTCCCATTGGGACCACATAAACTGAAAAATGTATGCATTCACTACTGTAAGTCGCTTTGGATAAAAGCGTCTGCTAAATGGCGTATATTATTATTGTTCAGAAACAATATATTTTTAAATATTTGTATTTAGTCTCTTGATGACTACCCTCCATATCTATCTGTCTACCTAATCTATCTATCTAACTAACTAATATATCTATCTCACAATTTCTAATGATCAAATACTCTCAAATAAACTAACATCTCCGTAATCCTCGCAAATATCACTCTCTGTCTCTCTCAGTAATCCTCATAAACAGTATCTCTCTCTCAGCAATCTCACAAACGACAACTCCACAAACTCGCACCATGCATTCAAAGGTTTCAAGCTTTCGCTCCATTTTTAAAACCTTTTGACATTCTACACGTCAAACGTAACGTTCGACACCTCGATCGTGACATTCGAAACATCGATCACGTTACTCATATTGTATCGAATCTGCAAGTGCCGAAACGATCGATACAGTTTCAAGCTTCAGTGTCGAAATTGCCATCCCTAGAAAACGACCACCTGTTCTCAGTCTCTGCTCATGGTTCTGCTCACCACCAGCCCTGACCGGTCTATTCTGGGCTCAATACGGTTTACATTGTATGTAGAGGTAGGCTTTGTTTTTATTTATACCCTTGATAAAGATGAACAAAAGAGATTGTATAAAATAAACTATATAAGTAATGAGGTATATTTTATGCTAAACAATTTCAGAAAATACAATTGTTCAGAAAAACATTTTGTTTTGTTAATAATATCAGATCAGAACAAAAACAAATCTTCATAAATATACAACTTGGTTGTACAAGTTCATTGGAAGGTTATGGAACTATACAGTGGTCTACAATGGTTTCCTGTTTCCCTAGAGTATAAAAAGGAGGGAACACACATTTGAAATACTGTGGTCGGCCACATCATCATGGCGAAAGGCAAAGAACTCCCTGAAAGCATCAGACAAAAGGTTCTTGACCTCTACAGATCAGGAGATGGCTACAAAAAACTAAAAAATTAAAAGATACCACTTTCCACTGTTGTGCCAGTTATTAGGGAGTTTAAGGCCACTGGAACAGTGGCTAACCTGCCAGGTAGAGGACGCTAGTCTATCTTGCCCCCATGTGTAGTGAGACGGATGGTTAGAGAGGCAAAAAGAAGTCCAAGGGGCACAGTTCAAGATCTCCAAAACAACCTTTGGGTTACAAGGTGTCTAAAGCTACCATTCGACGACGCCTACATGACAATGGTCTTACGGAGTGTGATCAGAAGATAACAGAAGGCTGTGGGATGGAATTTAAATGGTGTTGCCACGGTAACCCGTGAACACTGACACCGAACAGGCTATTATTAAGAACGTTTGAAACAGAATCAGCCATTGACACAGACATGCATTGTGACAGTGGCTCCATAGACTTGCTGACATTTCTTTTCTTTCAAAACACAGGTTCTGCAGCAAAATACACACGACAAACCTTTTATATTTGACATTTAAACACGACACAGAGGTGATAATGCACCAGCGCAGTGTTGGTGAATCGCATTACGGATGCAGAAGTCAGGCGCCAAAATAAGGTCATCGCCTCTGGCGGTCGGGGAATTGTAGAACATGGCAGGGCGAAGGCATCCAGCTTTGCCATGCTGAGTGAATGAGGAGCACGACAGAGACAGTGGTTTGTGAGATCAAAGCGCAGCCAGCACATTTTTAAGTCTTTACATTTTCCTCCTGGGGAAAGCGAAGGCACTGAAGTCGCTGGAGAGCATATGCCACTTTGCTAAAGGCAGTTCGTTTGAAGAATGTGTTACCTTTAATATGCTAGATTTTTTCCCCCATTATATCTTAACCAGCAGCCACAGCCCTCAGCTCCCTCAACGATAGTTACAACCGTCACACATTTATCCTTTTCACTGAAGCAGCAGCTGCACTGCAGAATTTCTGTTCGTGTCCAGTGTGGGCATTACGTCTGAAGAGACAGCAATGCCAACGGGTCATCTCACCATGACTTTGCACTTTATTCTTGCTCTGACAGTGTGGAGTAGGTGGTGTGTTTCAGAAATATGAATTTGTATTTAAAAAAAGTCATGATAGCAGGTAACAAAATGCTCAGGAAATTGTTCAAGGGTGTGAATAGAGCAGAGTATGTGCTGTATTTCTACACAGAGAGAGAGAGAGAGAGAGAGAGAGAGAGAGCATTGACAGCCAAGCTGTCAGCAGCAAGCTTTTGAAAAGAGCCCTGAGCAGAACCATCCAATGAGGGAAAGCCTACTATACCTGACATAAAGCGATCGCTTCTGATTGGTCCGTAGGGAGCCGCAGACGGAGCTGATGTTGTGGTTCATCATTTGTTCCCGCAGGTCATGGATTTTGGCCTCAAAGCGCCCGTATTCTGCAACAGACAAACCAGACAACGGCTCAAAATAGAAGACTGTGGTGCACTTTTTAAAATCTCCGAGCTGTGACTTGAGTTGGTTATTGCATTGGATGATTTCTTAGCAGATGCCCTAACCCAAAACAACGTACCTATCAAATACTATGCATTTATACAGTTCCTAGTCCTCGCTACAGTATTTCCCAAAGCTCGGTCCAAAACAGTTCTATTCTCCAATAATTACTGAAAGAGTTCCGGTTGTCCTACACTGTGGGCGGCAGTGTAGTATAATGGTTAGGGAACTGGACTTGTAACTGAGAGATTGCTAGTTCGATTCCCAGGTGGGGGCACTGCCGTTGTACCCTTGAGCAAGGTACTCAACCTAAATTGCTTCAGTAAAATATCCAGCTGTATAAATGGATTGTATGCAAAGAAATGTGAACTGTATAAGTCGCTCTGGATAAGAGCGTCTGATAAATGCCTAAAATGTAAAATGTAGTTCAGGTTGAGCATCCTGCTCGAGGATACAATGGCAGTGTCTCGCCCCGGGAATCAAACTTGCAACCCTGTAGGTAACAAGCCCAGTGCCACTGCCACCCTGCCACCCTGCCACCCCACTGGTGGCTGCTCGTACAAATGCAGAGCCTGCATAGTTACTAAGTAATGCAGGTAAATAGAGCAATTTCCTTCAGTAAGTTGATGGATTCAATATTATAATTTTAACATTGAAAAGGTATAATGCCTTTACCTTCAGAGTCATTGCACATACTGCATGTATGTGTGCCACATAAATAAAGCGTTTTATTAGTAGCAGTAGTATGAAAACAACGCTTGCCATGCTTCATAAATAGGCAACAAAGGAACAACGCAGACCAAGTCCTGGAGAATGGTCAGGATGTTCAATTCAAGGAAACGCGCTCACAATATATGTACATGCTCCAAAGACTGTTATATATTGTTTTTACATTATTCAACATTGTGTAGATATTGTAATATTGTTAGCTCATTTTAGCCACTTCAACACAAAACTGATTGATTTAAAACAACGAATGAAAAACACAATTTATATTATTCTCATAAAACCTTTGTGGCTGGGAGCTACAATAACAGACTGAAAAACACACATATGCACATATGATGGCACTATTTTATACACACATTTTTTACTCAATGTATTAGCATTATTTATGTATTTTATTTATTAGTACTAATAATGACGATGATGGTGATTATGATGACAATAATGCTACTATACCTACCATAACTTCTACTACTATGAATACATATTAAAATATGAATAAATCTAAAGAAAAAATATTGGGATTATATCCAATTATGCACCATGATATTTAGAGCAGTGTTCAGACAGCAGTGTCTCTACCGGATTTCCTATGGTTCTGGCCTGAGCAGTGCCCTGAGGACTAGATATCTTCAAGCAGCAATTCAGAGAGGTGAACACTGGGAGGATTTGAATTACAAACCTTTAATTGTATCACTACAAACATACACCGGACCAGCCAAAGTGTGGTGCGTTAGACCGCTACGCTATCCGCCAGCTTCAGGAGAGAATTTTTGCGCACATCATTGCAACCTGTATCAAAATGTTGGTTCGCCGTCTCTAGCTACCCGAAGAAAAAAACACCTCTTGTTATTAATCTACAAAGGGGTTTAAAATGAATGACATCTTATTTAACATCTCTTAAGTATTTGAAAAATATCATATTCCACTGGTCACAGGACTGGGTAAGAGGTTCCTTTGACAAAATCTGATTTAGGAAAAAAGGCTTTGAGCTTCTTTGCACCATACCTGTGGATGTTCACTCCTACTGTATGCCAGAGGACTGGTGGTTTTACAGGACAGAATTATGGTACAGAATTTCAGAGAAGGCATGACCAACACTCCAAGAAATTGATACTTAGTATTACCAAGTGTGTGTGGGAAGGGGGGAGGCGTTGCACTATTTTCCTTCAGTGTGCACTACACTGTCTCACACAATTATCTGTGATCATACTTTCATGGCAGTAAATAACGACTCTAACAACCTCACAAACCTACTTTATTACTTTTCTACTTAAGAATACATAAGAACATAAGAATACATAATGATGAGAACGGGCCGTTCGGCCCATCTAGGCTCATCATGTCCTAATCTAAAGAGTATCTAGTACTACATCTAGCCTGGACTTGAATAGCCCAAGTGTTTCCGCCTCTACTACCTGACCTGGCAAGCTGTTCCAGGCATTGACAACTCTCTTGTGCATTCACTGACTGGAAGCGTACGCAGACAAAGTAAAATGTTAAAACACAAAGCAGATTATGCAACGCCAAATGTGCGCTCCTGTCCTTTATGTGAGGCACACTGCACCTCTTTACCGTCAAGACCGCACCAGCTGAACCAATCACTTCTGGGACATGACTTAATCTACCGTACAACACAAGGGATCAACGGCCCCCACCAGCAGTGAGCCGTGCTCTTCCTGATCGGTTCAAGAGTCGGTGACAGTTCCTGTTGTACGTGTAGAACATTCATATACACTACCGTTCAAAAGTTTGGGGTCACCTGCTGGAAACTATTTGTATCTCATAATTGACAATGCTTTACACCGTATACATTTCTGTAAATACTTTAAAATGACAAAAAACACATGTAACAATGAACAAAATGAACATCAAAGAAATGTTCAAGAAAATTATATTGAAAATTGAATCTTGGATTCCTCAAAATAGTCGCCCTTTGGCATGAGAATAGCCTCACAAACAGTGGCCATTCGGTTAATAAGTTTTAGCAGGAAATCACCCGACATGTTTTCCCAGCTATCCCGCAGCAATTCCCAGAGAAACTTGTGGGTTGCTTTGCTTTGACTCTTCCTTTCCAGTTTGTCCCATCCAAGTTCTATGGGATTGAGGTCTGGACACTGGGCAGGCCAGGTCTTTAGTTTGAGTTGTTGTTCACATTCCTCCTTCACCAGATAGTTCTTGCACAACTTCAAGGTGTGTTTCGGGTCGTTATCTTGCTGAAGAATGAAGGAGTGCCCGATTAGCCATAGTCATAGATGGAAGGTGACCCCAAACTTTTGAACGGTAGTGTATCTGATTTAATTAACTACCAAACCGAGGCTTTAAATATCTTGGTTATATCTTGGTTTCGACTTAAGTTAGTTGCTTTATCGAAATTGCCAAAATGTAAGGAATGTTTTCTCTTAAAATGTTTGCCTCTTTTAACCAGTATTTAAATGTTTAACCATTTTTAAAATTATTTTTATGTTAAACTGAGACAATACATTACTGTTTAAATCACATGCATGCATTTGTGTAAAACAGATAACTGGAAACACAGAGCAGAGATTTAAGTTTCTCAAAGGTAAACAAGTAGGACATTTCAAAGGCTGCCGTGAAACAAGTTCCATAAAAGTGTGAAACCCCAGCTTAGGTTAACGAGCTCATATTTCTCATAAAATGCAGCCATGAAACCTCACCAGCATGCCATTGTGGGTCATGTTCACCATAATCAAACAGCCACGCTTTTCTAGCCTCACACTTTTCAAATTCAGCTAGAAACAGCAGCCTTGCAGAGATCGAGAACGTCAAGAAAAGGATTTGCTTTAGTTTGTCTCCACAGTTGGAGAGGTCTTTATGAAACCCACAGCAAATCAGTAAGCTGTCACAAAGCATGGACACTAGGAAGTGATAAGACACACAGGTCCACTTCAAACTACACTGGCACACTTACCTTACTAGCTCTGCCCAGTTCTTTTGAGCTCCACCACAGATGTAAGCATCCCTTAAACACCCGGTTGTGAAGCGGTTGAGGACCTGTCTAACGGCTGCCAGGCCAGCGCACGGCTGCACACGCAGGCAGCTCAGTGTGTGAGAGGGGTCCCAGCCGTGTGGGTGCCGAGCTCTGGCCGTGGGCTGGGATCTGGCGCGCGCGCACGGCTCCAACAGAGATGCTCCGGCGAGGAGCTGACTGCCAGCAGCCCACAGACCCAGCAGTGATTGGTCCCTGATAAGAGACATGCATGGTTGAGCCCCGACACATCCCCCTCCCTCCCTCTCTCCCTCTCTCCCCCTCCCTCCCCCTCTCTCTCTCTCTCCTCTCCCGCGCAGACCCCAGGCATAGGGTAGACACACCCCTGATCAGGGTACTAAAAAAGACCAGGGGAACGCTATTATTTTCTCTTCTAACTCTGAAATCAGCCCTTTCCTCTCTCCTCTCTGTTCTAATATTTGCCCGGACTCACTGCTTTACGTTTCTGCACGTTTGGGGGCACATATGAAAGGCACCCAGTGCACTGTCTGATATATGGTTATTGGGTCATGCATGCATGATAAATACATTTTGATTGCTGGTGTAACGGAGTTGGTTCTGACTGCAGCGAGTATCGAACCGAGGATCCCAACGCCACGATTAGCTCGCTGAGCTAAAGACCCGAGTCCCCAGCCAAGGGAACTAATCGTACTCTTATCGACGTCACTTTGTGCAGCGGACGCTCACGTGCTTAACTCACGTCTTCCGAGCTCCGCTACACTCTTCCCTCAACTCCTGCAGCAGCAACCACAGCCTGACAGATAGACATCAGTCTTATGATCCAGGTCACGGAACCAATGTAACGGAGTTGGTTCTGACTGCAGCGAGTTTTGAACCGAGGATCCCAACGCCACAAGAGACACGATTAGCCTGCTGAGCTAAAGACCCGAGTTCCCAGCCAAGGGAACTCATCGTACTCTTATCGACGTCAGCGGACGCTCACACTCATGTCTTCTGAGCTAAGCATCAGAAAGACAGAGAGAGAGAATTTCTTGAACAACAGTGAAATTGTTATTATAAATTGTTATTATAAATTGCTAATAAAACAAGCACTTCTGAATGAAAGCCAAGCCCTCTCAGCAATGGAATAGTCTGTCCACAGGTGTAGTACCTCAGGCATAACCGGTCAGTTACGTTCTCCAGGACTGGACAGGTAGGACTGATCCAGCATACGTCAGAGCATGCAACCCCCCCTTAGTCTGTGTCCGAGCGTCACCGTCATGATCTTGGGATTACACGCAAAGCTTGGAATTAAATTCATCGAGACAAATTACTATTCCATGCGGGCCTAATACCAGAACAAATTCAGTGTCCTCTGAGGCATTGAGTCCAGGCTCGGGAGAAGGCTTGGCGGTACTGCAATCTCAGGGTACAGAGGAGTGTCAGAGATGTGTGTTTCTGCTTCTTGCTCCATCCCAACCTCTATTCTACACAATTGGATTAATTATTAGGGGGGCGACCACACATAAAAAAACAGACGGTGCTAATGTATTTTACATAGGGCTCATATGTTCAGGGCCGATGGAGCATGTTTCTGCAGCATTGTTCAACTCAAAAATGAAAAAAATAATTCAACATCAAAATAAAAGACCTAGCCTCAAAGCGCCCTGTTCAATCCAGGGCTTTCAAATGAGTACTAGAAAAGTTGAGGGAGTTGAACTTTTACTCTGTTATGGTGCGGGGGTTGGTGCATTTTCTTGGCATGGTTTAGGTCCACTCAACCTCTTAGAGGGCAAGGTAAACACCAATAAATACAAAGGCATTCTGAGTGATCACCTTCATCCTATGGTGAAGCATTTCTATCCTGAAGGGAGTGGTCTCTTCCAGGATGACAATGCCCCCATCCACAGGGCACGAGTGCTCACTGAATGGTTTGATGAGCATGAAAAGGATGTAAACCACATGCCATGGCCGTATCAGTCACCAGATCTCAACCCAGTTGAACATTTATGGGAGATTCTGGAGACAGTATTTTCCACCACCATCAACAAAACACCAAATAATGGAATGTCTCATGGAAGAATGGTGTCGTATCCCTCCAGTAGAGCTCCAGACACTTGTAGAATCTACACCAAGGTGCATTGAAGCTGTTCTGGCGGCTCGTGGTGGCCCAACGCCTTATTAAAACACTATGTTGGTGTTTCCTTCATTTTGGTAGTTACCTGTATTTGCTCAATATGACCTTTATCACTGTTGAATCTACAATTAAAGTTTGAAATCTGATCTAAATGATGAAACCAGCCTCTTCTTGGCTTAGCTGTACTTCTGTGTACTGTAAATTACAAACCTATGCCAGAAAGGAAAGAGTTGGTTGCCAATGGATACAAGGTCTACATTTCTGTTTATATCCCTGGCAGTGAAACATAATAACACGACATGTCATGAGATGTCAAGGAGGAGGACTGTGAAAAGAAGTGGGAAAAAAATCTGGCAAATTCAAAGTGGTTAATCGGCCAATAAAAACCCAAGTCAGAAACTACGAGTGGTCCGGGGAAGTTGTGGGTGGTGGGGTTGGGGACCGAGATGTCTTCTTACTGCGTTGGCGAGCGACTGGAAAGCTGTCACAGAGCTGTCATCTGGCCAGGACTGCGCAGTCACACTGACATCTGCAGCCCAGCTATACTGCAGGCATTAAAGCACCAGCTGGCATCAACTATGGAGACGAGAGGGAGATCAGACATCATCATCTTGAAGTATTTTCCCGTTTCTATGTGGAACATCCAGGCCCTTAGCCTAACGCTTCATTGTCTGGGAACAAAAAGCAAAGCCTTGGAGTTGGAGAATGAAAAACATTCAGGGCCAGATTTACTAAAATAGCCGCAGCACAAAGATGGTTGCTATTTTGTTGACTATTTTGCGGCTGAAAATAGTGAAACATTAACAACCAATTTACTAAGACTTCAGTAAATGTGTCATTTCTAATTACACAATCAAAGAAATGAGGCAGCCTCATTCCTAATTTGCAGTAGGATACGCCATAAAAAAGGTCAGAAACAATATTGCAAAGCTCACACGTCCAGATCTCGGCACGAAATGGATGAGCAGCAACCAGGCACAAGTGCGAGGGAACAACGAGAAAAAGAAAGTATTATACAACCGGAAACAACAAATTGGTCAATGAGGTACAGTGTCACAATGCTGTAGCATAGGAAAACAACACCTACGGAGAAATAGAATAGAATTGGTGTGACATTACAAAAGAAAATAATTCCTTAGGCATAACAAAACAAGCAGTAGATGATGTAAAGAAAACAAACAACTGATAGTGTAAAGAAAATATGACATGACGTTAGGCGGAGTTCCAAAAGAAAAACTGTCCAACAACACAATGCGGGAAAAAGACACCGGTGGTGGTCCAACCGAGGAAAGAATATTAGAATAAGAATAAAGAATAGAAACAAATAAACTTGTGATGGGAGAAGGCCACAGAGCATCTCAAAGAAGCTGTATTCACAAATCAGTTTATACCCTCCTGACTGCATACGCACAATACGATTCAGAACTGCTTTTTTATACTGACTGCTAGCTGGTGAAAAATTGGTCAATGTAAATCCCATGTCCTTCCATACATTTTTTATTTCAAGTTCTAGCAAATAATAGGCCTATTCATGCTATATAGAATATACATTAAAAATATAAGAATATACATTCTGACCTAGCTGTCTGTAGATACAGGTATTACTGAACCTAAAGCTGTCAACATTTAGCACATTTTAGATGATTTGTTTCGCATCGCTGGGACAGTGAGTAGCACTTCAGAAATACCTCGGTGATATCAGCACTCATAAAATACTGCCTGGTATTTCAAGAGTTCTTAAAATTGTCACGCAGAGGATAGTCTAAATTAAGGCATGCTTTAGTAAAGCAGACTGAATTCTTAATCGACCTCATTTACTAAATCTCCACCTTGTTTCAACGCGTTAACCCCCAGATATACATATGTATGAACAGATTTACATTTACATTTTAAGCATTTAGAAGACGCTCTTATCCAGAGTGACTTACAAGATGTGCATTAATACATGGTAGGAACAATCATAGTTTGCACACGAGATCAGTGCAGTAATACAGAAATAGACATCGTTGTAGGCAGCTGCATACCATACTATGTCTTTTATTTTATTATTATTTTTTTTATTAAATGAGAAGGCAGGGATACATATACAAGAAGTGTACAGCAAGTAAACAGTGGTGATGACAATTGGCTAGATGTACAGAATTCAGTGGTAGTGGAGTCTGAAAAGGTGGGTTTTGCAAGTGATTCTCCTGATCGATTGAAGGTCGAACCACCGAGGTCAGGACAGAGAAGAGGCGAGACCGGGCGCCCGGAGGAGGGATGGGACAGTCAGTTTGCCAGAGGAGGCGGAGCGGAGGGGTCTGGCTGGGGTGTAGATTTATCTATTAATCCAAAGGAAAGTCGCAAAGTGACATAACCCCATATCTCTTCTTTACTAGGCTGGTCTACATCAGACCCAGGTCCCTGGACTCAGAACTATATGTTAAAAAGCGAAATAGTTTTAGTAGCACCACCTGTAGTTTATAGCTACTGTATTTAAGTATCTCATTTGATATGCAATCAGGCCCACAGGGTTTCTTAGCCTGGAGGTCTTTTAGTTTTTATTTGAGTTCCTGCTCAGTAATAGGGAGGTCTAGTGGATTCTGCACCATGTTTCTTGTAGAACTATACTATCTATATTCTCAGGGCCGGATTTAGTAAAGGATTGCAACTGTTTCTCCAACGCAAAAGCAGTCACTACAAGGCTGCAATATTGGCCTTAATAAACGGTCACAATGAGTCAAAACGCAATTAGGGTGCCAATTCAGTCCTAAATCGAGGCATCTGGAGCACAAGGCCTGCGCCATCAAGCCACTGCAACTAGTCCAGAACGCTGCCGCTCGTCTGGTGTTCAACCAGCCGAAGTTCACCCACGTCACCCCTCTACTCTCCTCTCTGCACTGGCTCCCCATCGCAGCACGCATCAGATTCAAGTCACTGGTGCTTGCTTTTCAAGCGGCTAGAGGTACTGCCCCCCATACCTCCAGTCACTCATCACTCCCTACTCCCCACCCAGACCCCTCCGCTCCGCCTCCTCTGGTAAACTGACTGTCCCATCCTTCCAGGCGCCTGGCAGCCGCTCCTCGCGGCCTCACCTCTTCTCTGTCCTGACCCCTCGCTGGTGGAACGACCTTCCGCAATCGGTCAGGACCGCGGAGTCACTTGCGATCTTCCGCAAGAGACTCAAAACCCACCTTTTCAGACTCCACTACCACTGAACTCTGTCCATCTAGCTAAATTGTCTTCACCACTGTGTACTTGTTCAACACTATACTCCTAAAAAAAAAGAAAAAGTGCACTAACCTTTTCCTTCCCGGTGTTACAGGTATGGTACGCAGATGCCTGCAATGATGTCTATTGCTGTATTACTGCACTGATCTTGTGCGCTAACTATGATTGATCTTACCATGTATTAATGCACATCTTGTAAGTCGCTCTGGATAAGAGCGTCTGCTAAATGCTTAAAATGTAAAATGTAAAATGTACAAGGCAGTAGTTTGAGCGGGTCTGATGTAGACCAGCAGACCAGTCTAGTAAAGAAGAGATATAAGGTGGCGGTTTTCCAAGGAGGGCTTTGTAGATAAACAAGAACCAATGCCTATCACGTCTCTCTGAGAGAGAAGACCACCCAACCTTTTCATACAGGGTGCAATGATGGGTACCATACACATAACCAGCAATAAATCTGAGGGTGGCGTGATATACAGAATCCAGGGGTTTGAGGGTGGAGGCAGATGCATGCCTATAAATCACATCACCATAATCCAGAACTGACAGAAAAACTGCTTCAATAATCCTTTTCCTACTAAACGTAGGAAAGCTGGTTCTGTTTCTGTACAAGAAGCACATTTTTGCCGTAACTTGCTGACAAGATTATCTATATGATACTTGAATGTGAATTTCTCATCTAGCCAAAGTCCAAGATATTTATATTCAGTGAATTTAAATCCATTCACAGTCGACATATGCAGATCATTGTAATCAATGGCTCTGGAAAACAACATGAATTTAAGATCAACAAGTGCACCTTGCAGAATATTAAATTGATCCCTGGGGAACACCTTTTGATATTGGTAAAAACTCAGAATGGATATTCCTCCGGTTCAGAGAAAGGTAATTCTGGAACCAGGCAAAAGCATTTGAACCAAAACCAACATTATGAAGTCTTTGTAAAAGCAAGGGGGGGTCAACAGTATCACATGCTTTAGAGAGATGGACAAAGAGTGCAGCACAGTGTTTTCCCTTATCTACAGCTGAAACAATATTGTTTGTGACTAAAGTGACAGCGGAGATGGTACTATGATCGGTTCTAAAGCCAGATTGATGTGGACTTAAAATAGAATTACTGTGGAGAAATACTTTGAGTTGATCATTTACCAATGACTCTAGGATCTTTGCTAAGCAGGACAATTTAGAAATCGGCCTATAATTATTTAAATCGCTCTTTTCTCCTCCCTTATATAGGGGAATAACATGAGCTCTTTTCCAAACCCTAGGGACTACACCGGTAGAAATAGAGAGGTTAAAAATATGAGTTATTTGCTCTGTGAAGAGTGGAGCAGAGAGCTGAAGAAAAAAAGGATCCAGGTTGTCCTCACCAAATTATTTCCTAGAATCAATAGTTTGGAGAGCCTCAAACGACACTACAAGAGACTGGTTTAAAGTAAATTCAGGAGCATGGTTTACAGAATGAGCATAATCATTTTTAGTAGGAGGGGATTCTAAGTGCTCATTCAAAAAGATGACCAGCTGCTGCAAAGTGGTAGCCAATTACACCCGCTATTTTCAAGCCAATCCCTCCTCATAATGTGAGTTTGCTGCTGTAGCCCTGTGACCAGTAGTGATGAAGGGGAAGTATTGTCTGCTCTGAGACGGCACTCGCCAGGCCATCGACCGTAACCCGGTACTCCAGAGCCACTCTTATGCGCAGCGAATATCCAATCGCCGTCCCCAGTGGCACTCCCGACTCTGGCCTGATGGGGAAAGCAAATCTGTTTTTGTTCCGATATTAAACAATCGTTACATTTGACAAGAGTTGGAAAAGTGGCTTTATTTTTATTTGAATTTACTACCTTCCAGAATTTAGCAGGATTAGAGTAAGAGCTAGTAATTAAATCTGATCTAATCTGATTTGGCTTTCCTTACAGCGGAAGTACATTTGTTTCTAAGTTGTCTAAAAACATTCCAGTGGGATACATACCCAGTGCGGCTAGTGAGAGAACAAGCTCTATTTCAGGACATGAACAGAGCTGACAGTTCAGGGGAAACCAAGGACTTGATCTGTCCTTCACTTTAAGCTTTTTGAAAGGTGCGTGTTTATTAACAACTGAGAGGAAGGTCTTTATGAAGTAATCCAATGCCAATTCAACATCAGGGATTTCAGATGTGAAATGAATGTCACTATGATAGAGGTCATTTAAAAAGGCTTGTTCTTTAAATGTATTTTTAATGTATTTCTCTTAACAACAACTCTAGGTTGTGTTCCCTTCAAAACGTGTATTCCTAATACATGCTATAGGCAGGGCCGGCTCAAGGCACAGGCAATATAGGCAGCCGCCTGGGGCGCCATGTCGGCTAGGGGCGCCAGGTCGCCCTCACAAAAAAAAAAAAAAAATCTGGCCTGCACTGAGGTGGGGAATCCTTGACTCCCAAATGAAAGTGGGGGTTAAGTAAACAAAAAGAAATACATTTGTATAGCACCCTTCATAGCTGTTCCTCAGAGTGCTTTTCATCTGGCCTGCAATTAAAAACACAAAAACAGCAGTACTGATAAAAAAGTGCTGGCTGCTACAGACAACAAAGTGGGGGTTACAAGCAGCAGCAAACTAGGCTAAATATGGTCAAATGCCTGTCAAGAGGGTGCTGTCACAGGCAACCTCAAGAGACGGGTCAAGCGCAGAGGCAGAGGCATGCACTACTGATGCAGTCAGGCAGAGAGCCAACGTCAGCGCGATTGATATCAGATCAATGACAGACAGATTTTGTGTTTCCAATGACATTGAAAAGGCACAACAAGGTTTCAGGTGCGCAGGGGAGAAAAGGGAGGAAGGAGGGGGAGGAAAAGAGAGTCCAATTAAGAGGTAGGCTATGTAATCAAAATGCCGTTTTGTTGTGTTTCTGTGTTATTGTAGGAGGCTAGGGAGCTAACTAGCGAAGTAATAAACAAGCTAATGAGATGTTATAAATCTAGGCTGAAACTTATCCCACCAGATAGAGCATGAAAATACATTTAATTTGATACCTTATTCACTCTCATATCTTAAGTTTTAAGGAAGTTATTGTCTGCATATTGACCCCTGTTGTTTTTCAATGATCTTGAAACAAAAGCTGTGATTCAATAACATAAATGCCCATAACTTTATTAAAAATAAAGATAATTGCATGACATTTTCAGTAATTACAGATTGAAGCATTCTAAAAAATATATGATATATCTTAATCTTGAATTATCTGAAATTACATTACATAATCAATTAATCACATAATTACATGTTGCGCACACGCCGCGACACGGCAAAAACCACGGCAGGCAGTGAGCATTTGGTCAAAGATATCTCACATTCCGGGTCAAAAATATCGCATTTCGCATCGACAGATTTCAATGAAATTTCACCAGAAACAAGATAAAATGTTAAATTAACGTCCTGCATACCTTTTATTTAGTCCTGGCCCAAATGCCAATCTCGCCTAGGGCTCCAAAATGTGTAGAGCCAGCCCTGGCTATAGGGCAGTGATCACTTATTCCAGGGTCGAAAACGCCAGATGCCACAATTTTGCCACTCCTACTTGATAGGATTAAGTCAATTAAAGTGTATTTTGTGAGTTTTTTTGATTTGGCCTGGTGGGTTCAGTGATCAGCTGAGATAGACGGAGACTGCTCCAAACCTCCTTAACATAGTCTGAAGCATTAGAAAACCAATCAATGTTAAAATCACCCATAATTAACAATTCTGAATTGGCATATTGAGAAAGTAAGTCTGCCAGTTTATCAATGGAGCTAGCATCACCTATATATCCCTACTACAATGATAGAATCATTCAAACCTAGATCTACTTTCAAGGCGATAAATTCAAAACATTTTGGTACTGTAACAGCATATAGGATTGAAACCGAAAGACAGGATTTGACATGCAAGACCACACCACCTCCCCTACCCGGTCTGTCTATTCTGAATAAATTGTATTTGTCTATGGCCATATCAGAGTCACTACTGCTTTTATTTTGCCATGTTTCAGTGAGCACCAGAATGTCCGGATCTGCCTGTGAAACTAGTATATTTAAATGATCTAATTTCCGACGCTGGAGCAAACTTCTAATGTTCAGATGAAGAAAACCCAAGCCGACCCTGGAATTAAGCATGTGTGGATTATTGAGGCAAATGGGAGCCATGCTAATTGCAGGGGCTAAGATAGGTCTGGTGCCCTGCCAAGAGAAGAGAGAGGTGTGGGGCTGTAAAGGGACCGTAATTACGTTTGATTTAATTACTGTACGTCCTGAATATTGTTTGATATGTCTAATAGTAATTCTAACAGGAATTGATCATAAAAGAGTAAAAATAAAATAGAATAAAATAAAAGGCTGGCAGTGTAGTGTAATGGTTAGGGAGCTGGGCTTGTAACTCAGAGGTTGCAGGTTCAATTCCCAGGTTGGGCACTGCGGTTGTACTTAACCTGAATTGCTTCAGTAAAATATCCAGCTGTATAAATGGATTGTATGTAAAGAAATGTAAACTGTGTAAGTCGCTCTGGATAAGAGCGTCTGCTAAATGCCTAAAATGTAAATGTAATGTAATGCTAAGGATAAGATAGCAGAACCAGAATGACAGGGGCTAGGGCCCAGGGGCCAGGGCCCAGTGGGCGAGCATGATGTCAGCTGTGGCCCAAGCCTGAACTTAAACTGGAGGGGCTTTGGAGTTATTAAGGCTGATGGGTTTGAAATGCTTGGGCCAGCGGCACATCAGTTGGGAATGAGGGACACGGGGATGGAACCAGGAGACTCCAGCTGTAATGATCCCAGAGCTAATGACATGTTCGATGCCAAAAGCCTAGAGCCAGCCCAATTTGGGTGAATTCCATCACGTTTTAGGAGTGAAGGGCTGCCATCAAATTAATTCAAGTTATCAACAGGTTTTACAATAACTTTTCAGCCCAACATGAAGCTGCCGAAGAGAAGTAAACCTCAGGCAACCGTGACGGGGTGAGGAAGGCAGGGGACTTGAGATGATAGGTTTCCTACCACACTGGGTAGGTGAGTAAATAAATATGAATTTTGAACTTAACAAGCACAATGTCTTAAGTAAGAGTCAACCTGGCTTTTTAGCAAAACACCACACAACAGATCATATTTACACCCCTCACATCCTAATAAACATGCATGTAGCCAAAAACAAAAAGAAGATTGCTGCTTGCTTCATAGATGTCAAGAAAGAATTTGATTCAATGTGGCATGATGGGTTGTTTTACAAAATTCTTGAAGCTGAAGTAGGTAAAATTTAAAATGTAGGTAAAATGTATGCAATAATAAAATCATACACAATAAATAAGTGCTTGAGTAAAAATTGGGCACACAAGGACAAGAAATGGTCAAAGGGCTGCAGTTTGAGTCTAACAATATTCATGAATGAATTGGAAACACTGTTGGAACAATTTTCCGCTACTGGTTCACTGTAAATGACAGAGATTACATTCTTGCTCTATGCAGATGACCAGGTTCGACTGTTGCTCACTGAACAAGGGCTTCAGCAGAGCCTGGATCTTCTAGAGGTTTACTGTCAGAACTGGACCCTGACAGGAAACATGACCAGAACAAAGACTACTGTATTTAAAAAACGGCCCAGATGTCAGGGAAACACATATCATATATAGTGCATCCTACACCTACATAGTTTAAAAAATCTGCCCAACTGGGAGCTTCAACTTGGCAGTAACAAAAACTGAAAGAGAAAACTTGCAGGGAATATTATGACAAAAATGTAAACTACCTGTAAAAATATGGTTTAAAATCAACCATTCAACCTACTACATTCTACAGTATGGCAGTGAAGTGTGGGCTCCACTCACAGATACAGACTTTTCTAATTGGGACAAACAAATGTGCTACAAATTTAGAACAACGCACACAGGGCAGAATTAGGCCAGTACACACTGTTGATTGACATCCAAAAAAGGGAGATAAAATTCTGGATCCATTTAAAAACGCAATCCTATCATTATAAAGCTCTGGGAGGTGAGGAGATGAAAATAGTTCCTGCAGCAATTGGCACTGAGACTGAAGGCACCAAGATACACTAACAACAAACAGTGTCACTCAAAGGATGAAACAACACAAACACAATTACATAACTTGTTGGGTCACACAAACAAAAAACAAAGCAAATATCTGGCCAAAACAAGAATACACCATGCCAGACTATCTGACCATGGTTAAAAGATTTTAAACAAAGAAAAATTGAAAAAATATAGACTTTATGAGCACATCCTGAGCATCAAGACAGGACAGCGGCTGTGCTCATTCTGCAAAATGAGGTAAGAGACTTTTTCTTACCAAAAGTGACAATTATACAGAGTCCTAGATTTCTCCAAAATTAAGAAAATATGTCCTGAATTGGAGAATACAGGCTGCCATTCCTCCCGGGAGAGAAGATTGAGTGTGTGACACTGATAGAGCTCAGCATGTTGCCACCTGCAACAACCTGAGTGACAGTAAGTGATTCAAATAATACTATTCAAATTCCTTTCCCCACAAGAAGGCTCAGTTCATCTAATTTTGATTTATGTAAACGTGTATTGCTCTTTTTTTCTTTTTTGTTGAGCTTACAGTATTAAAATAGATGCTCTGGCCACATAACTGCATATACTTGTCATGCCAATAAAGCACATTTGAACTTGACATCTGGTAAATCAACAAGAAAGGATGAATTGGGGGGGAAAAAACAACATGATTCCCCATAAAATATATATACATCCATACCCATGGTGGTAACAGTAACCAGTTTCTAATGATGCCTGTGAAGTACTTCTTCAACAAACAATCTCATACACATAGTTACACACGTTTTAATAATGCTGATGCTTTCTCTCACAGCCTGTGAGAATGTGCAGAATGTAAAGACGACCAATTCCTGACTAGAATCCTAGTGTGTGGCAGCATTTCATAATTAGCCAAAAAAGAAATGTTGTGTATTGTACTGCATGAATTGCCTGCATTATTTCACATTCCTTCACACCTGCTGCTGCAAATGAGAATAATTAAAACAAATGGAGAAAAAAAGTGTGCTGAAGAAAATAACATCTAGAGCACAGGGTCATGCTAGTAGCAGGTTGTTAATAATATTCCTTATTTGCTTAGGACAGATACATAGAATGTCCGCTCGATGTCCTGATTCTTTATTTCCCGATGCAGCGAAGAAATCGTTTTTTTCTTTTTCATTTCTCTCTCTTTGTTCAGCTACAGGGGCACTTAAGCCCTCTGCACACAGACTCCAATCTAGACTCACTCCTCCGATTCGACCAGTCAGCATAGTGGCAACATGCCCTTAAAACTGGTAAAAAGTTGAGTCAGAACTCCACCACTTATGTTGTTCAGATCCAGTAGAAAAGGAAGGAAGAGGTTGTCTTTATTCAGTTTGTGCCTAGTTTTGCAAGCAAAGACTGACTCAAATGACCTGGATGGCTGAGCGAGTGCAGCAGGCATTAGTGCTTAAGAAATTAGACCTTTAACTGTTGCTAAAGTCCAGATGGGGATACTTGAGCGATACACTTAACCTGACATAGGTATTCAATAAGAAGCTCAATCATATAAGCTAAGTAAGAAAGTTCCTTGCTGCTAAGCAAATACTACACCGGGAATAAGCAACCATAATCCTGGAGTTATTTTTCTGACTTTTGTTCCATTTGAGCTTGATTGCATAATTTTGTCAATTATTAAAATTCTGAGCTTAAGTCTGAATGGTGAAATGCTGAGTACTTCCAGCACATGGTCATTTGCACTACTGAAGCCTAATATTAATCCTGATATTAATTATGTAGGCATTCATAAATATCTTTGGCAATTAAGGACAAGGGTTGCCTACCCCTGCATTCCACAATACAAAGTGTTCAATTTCAGAGGTGGAACATTTTACATTTACATTTAAGAATTTAGCAGATGCTCTTATCCAGAGCGACTTACAAGATGTGCATTAATACATGGTAGGAACAATCATAGTTTGCAAAAGAGAACAGTGTAGTAATACAGCGATTAGTCAGCTGCATACCATACCTGTAACACTAGGAAGGAAAAGGTTAGTAATTTAAAAAAATTATAAAAAATTGTGGGGTAAACATATTCAAAAAGTATTGAACAAGTAGGCAGTGGTGATGACAATTAGCTAGATGTACAGAATTCAGTGCTAGTGGAGTCTGAAGAGGTGGGTTTTGAGTCTCTTGCGGAAGATCGCAAGTGATTCCGCGGTCCTGACCGAGTGCAGAAGGTCATTCCACCACCGAGGGGTCAGGACAGAGAAGAGACGAGACCGCGAGGAGCGGCTGCAAAAGGTGGAACCTTTTGTTCAACAAAAGAAGGACAGGTACAGAGAATAAAGAGGACCTTTCACTTATGAAAGCCTCTAAACCCAGGAACTCAGTGTGGATGGATCGATGACAAAATCATCCCAGAAAAAACACAATGACACTTTAGAATGTTTAGTTATTATTGCTTATAATATATAAGTTATTGTATACTTAGTAAATAATTTAAAACTGCATTACAATCTCTTCAAATAGTGTTGACTTTTTAATAAATATTAATAAATACATTAGCGCAGAGGCCACACTTTCCACATTGAGAAATTCACCGCAAGGTTACAGTCAGCACTGCTGCGATTATACATTAATAATAATATATATATATTTATACATGAGCGGCACGGTGGTGCAGTGGATATCGCTGTCGCCTCACAGCAAGAAGGTCTCGGGTTCGAATCCAGGCCGGGGGCCTTTCTGTGTGGAGTTTGCATGTTCTCCCTGTGTCTGCGTGGGTTTCCTCCGGGTACTCCGGTTTCCTCCCACAGTCCAAAGACATGCACGTTAGGATAATTGGAGAGTCTAAATTGCCCGTAGGTATGAGTGTGTGAGTGAATGGTGTGTGTGCCCTGCGATGGATTGGCGACCTGTCCAGGGTGTATTCCTGCCTCTCGCCCGGAACGCATGCTGGGATAGGCTCCAGCCCCCCCCCCCGCGAACCTGACCAGGAATAAGCGGCTTAGATAATGGATGGATGGATGGATATTTATACATTATACACAAATCTCTGCAGTGCATCTTTGAGTCTTGTGTAGAGCTTTCTTAATCTGGCTGCTCTAGCCTCCTCATTAAAAACACACGTGCTAACATTCATTGGTACTACATAGCCATTAAGAATTCATTACAAATGAGCGTAAAGCATTTGTAACTGCATGTATCATAAAGTGCTGCCAGGTGTAAGAACCAGTCCATGCTGACTATGCTGGGAATGCGGTGCTTTTCATGACAAGTTGTTTCGGAATGTTGGAAGATGCAACGTTAATTGATTGATTGAGACAAAACCATTTGGAAGGGGGAGGTTGGAGAGCGGAGTACTTTTTAAATTGATAAGGTGTATTTTTTCGTGGATACTACTATACATTTTCCTCTTTATATTTGATAGAATTTCAATAACAAATAAAGAAAAAATTAAATACAATTAACACCAGCCAAAAAAGGGCACTTTTTGACTCTGAGGGCAAAAGGGCAGGGGCTCAAGCCCCCCTTGGGCCCTATCTGTGCATGTGCCTGATGTGGATGCCTCACTTTGGATTCAGAAAAAAACATGGTGTTGTTGTTGAGACCGAATCTCCCATCTGTAGAGAATGTGGGAAACATGTAATGGCCAGAGGAGGGAACACGTTAAACCTTGCATTCCACCTTCATTAGCATCATCCTTCACGTTATGCCACAATGGAAGAACTGAGTGAGCTAAATCTAGTACTAGATCCGATAAACGGAATTCGCAAAGTGAATGATTTAAATTGATTTAAACATGCAATTGCAAGAAGTGAACTATATTCAGTTGCATCTTTTGTTTTATTTTTCAGTTAAAATGTTATATAAATCTGTAAAGAGCCATACAATAAACAGATCCAGTTATACATTTTGTGTGATACTTTTTTTTGCTTGAAACCGTGACACACCGAAAACACCATGATATTGAATATGATCCTCATACCGTGAAAATGTCATACTGTCACAGCACAAGTCACAACCAAACAGTTTGTCTCCAAACGAAGAGTAGGAGAGTTGATCCAGACAATATATTGTGTAAAGACAATGAGGCAATACCTTACATGCTCATAATGCCATATACACACTTTAAAACTGTTCAGGATTATTCAAAATGAAAACTCTTAGTAAATAGACGGTTTTTAAAAACCTTCTATTTACTAAGAGTTTCTTTTGAAGCTGATCTCAACCGTTTTAAAGTGACATATGGCATTGAATTGTGTAAACAGAGTTGATTTCAAATTGGATGAAAATTATATTGAGGGACATCAGAGTTTATTTGTGACAAAATTATACTGGAGGGATTGAATTTATCAAGACATCAGAGCCATTGAATGACAGCAGACATCAGAGCCATTGAATGACAGCAGATGAAAAAATCATTAAAAGACCTAAGCAAGGGCGAATGTAACTGTTGGCTGGTTCTGCCCGCAGCAAGTTTCGAACTGAGGATCTCTGACGCGACAAGAGAGCGATTTAGCTCACCGAGCTAAAGACTCAAGTCTCTAACTCCGGGAACCAATCGTTATCCACGTCTTATCCACGCCACCTTCTCACCCGCAGAAACTCCCGTGGGCGCCATCAGTTGTATGATCCGAGTCATGGCACCAGAGCCCATCCTGCTGATCTCTTACGAAGAAAGGGTTCCCCTAACTCCAGGAACAAGACTCCAGACTCCAGGCATCGCAGTACCCATCTGCTACACGGAATGGGTTCGGATAACTGTTCCAATGCCGGATAATGGTGCTGACCAGCATTTGTGATATGTCATCATTTCACCCAGCCTAGTAAATTACCACCCTGCTTTTCTTTGAAAAGGTTATTCTTAACAAGAAATAAATATATTATTCTTAACAAGGCAATATAAATATATATATATATATATATTGGCTTACGTGTTTTTCATTGATTCAAATGTTATTATTTCAAATGTCTTTTTATGCCCTCTGCAAAATGTCTACTGCAGACTGCTGTGTGACAACCTGATTGCGTTACGGTGTCGCACAAAATAAATATTGATTGATTGATAGATATCTTTTCCCCGGTCAGTGCCGTCAAGACATAAACGCTCCATCTCTTCCACTCTTCTGCTGCGCAAGCAGGATGCGAGATCTCCACACCTGCATCTTCAGGTAGAATAATGAACCAAGGAAAACTGTATTCCAGTGGAGAAAAGGGCAGGCAAAGACGGCAATAAATCATTCAACATTACGGTTATCGATGACGTCCTTATTAATACAACTTCAGCAAAGTGCACTGTGATTAATGCTATTTCTCTCAAGTCCCTCGTTAAAATGAATATTCCCCAAACCAATCTAAGTCAGATGGAGTATATATATGCTTGCTACAGCTCCGTCTTCTGTAGGGTGCACCTACTCTGAATACCTAAGAAGGCAATTTATTACAACAAAGCTCAAATATGCCCCTGGACAGATATGCACCTAGACAGATTAAAATGCAAACAGATTTCACGGCACATTTTATGTCTTTTTTCTAATGAGACCCACAAGGTTTGCAAAGGAAACGGAACACTGGATGTTTCAGTTTTGAGAATGTGCTGTTCTCCAAAGAATAATTTCATCATTCTTTTTCATAATAAAGGACACATGCTTCATTCTACCCTGCGAGGTTTCTGTCCTTGGGAGATTCTGCCTGACAGCTCAGTGGAAAACACAGAAACCGAGAGAGAAATATATCAATTCACTTAGGCCATACCAACCATTAAGCCATTCATTAAAAATGATATGAAAATCAGGTGACATATTTATGCTTTTTTAATACATTTTGCATGCCATCCCTTGCCCTACCTATTGTGTGGACTACAGGAGCAGCTGAAGTCATGATTTAATTTTGGCTGTAGAGCCCCTGGCTTGTTTTCCGTTTTGCGAGAAGCACACCTGCGCCCTTGTTTAGCTGCTCTGGCATCTCTCTTGCTGCCCAGCGGAGCCCAGCTGGCAGCCCACAGGACGCTGGTGGGAGTTTAGGCATGCATCTCAGAGCACTCTTTAGCTGTGCGCTGACGCAGTGTTTAATCAACGTGCGGCTGTGAAGGCTCCATATTCAATATTTGTTTCAGAGCGGGGCAATTAGCCAATCCTCATCACCACTGCCTACTTTTCAATACTTTTTGTATATGTATCCTTTCTTACTCCTCAAAAAAATTAAAAAATAATAATAATAATAATTTACTGACCTTTTCCTTCCTGGTGTTACAGGTATAAGAACATAAGAACATAAGAATACATAATGACGAACGGGCCACTGCCTGCAATGATGTCTATCGCTGTATTACCGCACTGATCTACTGCACTGATTGTTCCTACTGTATTAATGCAAACGCTCTGGATTGTTCCTGCTTAAAATGTTAAATGTTCGGCTTTGGCCGCACATCTTGTAGGGAGGGGGAGGGAAGCCGCTCTGGATAAGAGTGGCCCTGTAAGTCTTCGGTCGACGGCTGGGCGAGTGACGTCTAAAATGTCAAATGTAAAACTGCAACTCACATTACTAGGGGGGACTGCAGAAAAATAGCCTGGTCATGATCCAAATTGGGAGAAAATGGGATAAAATCAGAAACAAAAAAAAAAACAAAAAAAAAAAAAAAAGCAAAATGCAGGGAGGGACTGCAGTGCCTGGACATGATCCTGACGGTAAAACCAAAAGAGCAGAAACCTTAGCTCTCTGCACCGACCCCTCAATCACCCCTTCCCAAAAGCATCAACGGAGAAACCCACAGTGAAGAGAAAATCACTCCAATGTCCCAATTCCAAATACTCTGGCCAACACTGGTAGTCACTACTCATTTATAAAAGCATTTTCACCAAAGCGATTAAGTATGTTATACATTATATAACATAAACTCTATGTATAGTATGTTATTGCATTTCTGAGATGGCTCACATTACATAAGTACACTTTAATTATGGAGCTGTAATATCTTCATAAATGCTTGTTATTGACATATTTACTTATTGGTGCTCTTCATATATATATATATATATATATTGTGGTGTCCCCAGGGGTTGGGCGACACGCACGGACCTTGCAGAGGGCGTAGGCAAGTTAAAGAACATAGAGGAGGCAGTATTCAAAACAAAATGATAATTTATTAACCTAATAATCTTGTTGACAAACACTACACAAAACAAAGGGCGGGGTATTCGTGGGGAATACAAACACAAAGTCCGCAATCTTTATCTCGTTGTCAATGTCCGTTCCAATTCCAAATCCAAGTCAGTTCCGCAATCCAGTCCGTAGTCAAAATCCAAAGCAATCCAATTTTCCAAACAAACAAACACACTCCAACACTCTTTCCAAATCCTGGCTGGTCAAAAGACTTCACAGGTACTTACTCTCCAAACTCACACAGCAACTCCTTCCTACTCCTCTCTCTGGGTAATGTGAGCCAGTCCTTTAAGTAGGCCTCGAAATGGCTTTCAGCTGGTCGTTAGTTCCATTGCCTTCACTCCGTTCAGGTGTGACTGTGGCCTGCTGGGAAATGTAGTGTTTTGGGCTGCCATGTGTTGGAGGCCAGGCAGCCATTTTCTTGTGCAGCCCATTGGGCTGCCACAATATATATACAATTTAGGGATGTACTTAATCTACGTTTTTGGGTTCTGCCAAATTCCAAAAAAGCAATCAAGTTAAACAAAATATACAAAGAATAATTGTCCCTACTTTAAAAACAAATGAAAACCAATTAACAATATCATTTAGAAGCATCTTAAAGTTGAGTCAGTTTTCACTGGCCTATATTAGGCATCAGTAATGCTCCATACCCTAAAACTCTATTCTGTGGGCTAGTGCTCTTTTATGCGCAGCGTCACTAGGACTGCAAACTGTCCCGCATTAGCCGGGACGTCCCGTTTTTGGCCCAGATTTGTCTCGTACCGTACGGGATGTTCCTTGTCCCGTATAACAAAATACCAGTCAGACATCAAAATAGAATCCCATCATATTGTAACGGTGTAAATAAGTTCAGTAGTAATGAATGTTAGCTTAGCCACAACGTATGCCAAGTAAGCTTGGGGGCGGCCATTGTTATTGTTGTGTGTTCAGTCTCCCATGATTCCTTGTGTGCCAGTTCCCCATCACCCCTTCTGTCATAGAGTGGATTAGTGTTGTAACCGTGACTGTGTTTGTACGTCTAAGAAGTGACCCCCGTGAGCTTCTCGTGTTCTTGGTTGAGCCCTGCGTCTATAAGCTTTGTTGTAGTAAAGCTGGCAGCGCGATCATGGAAAAGCAAACTCTTCCTTCAGCAATCGCCGTTACGATATACAGAATGTGTTGATTTATATCCGTACAACACCATACACGCTTCGCCCCGCGTATTTCTGTCCCGTATTTGGACGATAGAAAGTTGGCAACCCTGGTCATGACAGCCTCGTGAAATACAGTATCTGACACTATTTTGTTGGAGAAAAACTTTCATTGTAGTTTGTGTCACGTACATCATGTGCTATCATTCTCATGATCAGCAGGGCCATTTAGTGATCCGGTTTCACGGTCCTTTGAGTGGCACCAACACAGAGGGCCGGCGCAATTTGACAGCAGCATCAAAACAACAACAGACATCGTTATACAGAGACCAGAAGAGTCATGTAATGAGGCGGGGGAGGTGCTGTTCTCCAACTGTGGTCTTCACCTTCACCTTGTCACCTTGCAATCGGTCAGAGGATCTTCCGAATCTTGGTCAGATCTTCCGCAAGAGACTCAAAACCCACCTTTTCAGACTCCACTACCACTGAATTCTGTACATCTAGCCAATTATCATCACCACTGCCAACTTGTTTAATACTTTTTGTATATGTATCCTTGCTCACTCCTCAAAAAAAAAAAAAAAAAAAGTACTAACCTTTTCCTTCCCAGTGTTACAGGTATGGTACGCAGCTGTCTTGCGCGAACTATGATTGTTCCTACCATGTATTAACCCCTTATTGCCTGAATTTAAAAAAATGTAAATTAATTTTTTGCTGTATTAAGGTCTTAAGGGGTTTGAGGCTAATTTGCAGCAATCGTCAACAAGGGGTTAATGCACATCTTGTAAGTCGCTCTGGATAAGAGGGTCTGCTGAATGCTTAAAATGTAAGATTTAATGCAATGTCACCAGCAGCACGAGACAACGAGAGATGCGATTCACTCACTGGGCTGAAGACCAACATCCCCAGTTAAGAGAACTAACCGCATTCTTGTTCCTGACTCTAGGGAGCGATAGAGGACATTCATGTGCACACGCACGGCACCTGAGCTCCTCAGCTATCATGCACAAACACAGTGTCCCCCTGTTCCACTGGCCTCAGGTTTGAGAAAGACAAACCCAGACAAACCCAGATCATGCATCTTATGGAGTGGCACTTCTCCTAACTGAAATGCCAATAACAAGACTCCAGTCAATGTGTGGATGCTCTGTGGAATCTGAATGTTGTGGGAATGTGACTTAACATGCTGCACACTTGGACAAGCCTTGAAAAGTACTATTACTTAAAAAAAAATTTTTTATACATTTATTTCCCGTTTTTCTCCCAATTTGGTTGCCAATTAAACCCTCTATTTACTCTTTTCCCCACCCTCATGAGTCCGTCGCCCGTCCTCCGGGAGCGAGATACACATTCCTGGCTGGAATTCTTCCACGGACGCCTTTTACCTTCTCCTCGACGGACTCGTGCCGCTCTCCTCCCCCTCCCCAGAAGCGGACAGCCAAATTCCGCCTCCGATCGGGCTTCCCCAGGGCCGGTCTGGTAGAGACGCGGGTTTCGATCCACGTCCCTGACGGGCAGCGCACACCACTCCGAATCGTGGTGCGTTAGACCGCTACGCCATCCGCCAGGCCCAGTACTATTACTTTTTTACACAAAGTACTGGGAAGTAAGCTTTGGCAGACAGACACTGTGTGATGTATGTATGCATTTCACATCTGGTGTGGGCCAGTGTCACGGCTTGTTAAAATGGAGTGGCTCCTGTAACCATGTCGTTCTGAATGATCTGCCGATCTCACCAACCTGGTGCCGATGGCACATCCCGCCCCATTCAATCTTTATAACATATTCAGTCTTCATAAAGTGTCAATTCTTCATATAAAAATGACACTACACTGAGTTGACTCAGAGTCTGCAATAAAGTTACCACGTAGCAACAGATATGCTGAATGAACATGAACATCATATATATATATGCCCAAATACTTTCCCAAAGCATTTTACCTCCCAAAAATGGTATTAAACGGAGAGGACATGAATGGAGGATGCGTCAGGAGGTGTGTTATAGGGGATGAGGATATAGAGTTTAAGTGGGAGCGCTATGGGAGGTGAGGGATGTGGAGGTCAGTGTTATGGCATGTGTCAGAAAGTGTGTTTTCCACACGGAGGCTGTGGGGGTGTGCTGTGGTTTGTGTCAGTAATTGTGTTACGGGGAGTGAAGATGTGAATGGGAGTACTGTAGACTGTGTCAGTAATTGTGTTACAAATGGTGAAGGGGGAGTACTGTAGGCTGTGTCAGTAATTGTGTTACGGGGTGTGGTGGGAGAGTATTGTGGATTCTGTCAGTAATTGTGTTACGGGGTGTGGAGGGGGAGTATTGTGGATTCTGGGGTAATTGTGTTACAGGGTGTGGAGGGGAGTATTGTGGATTCTGTCAGTAATTGTGTGGAGGTGTGGAGGGGGAGTATTGTGGATTCTGTCAGTAATTGTGTTACGGGGTGTGGAGGGGGAGTATTGTGGATTCTGTCAGTAGGTGTTTTCCTCGTACACTCCTTCCTGCGGACGGCTAACACCCAGCTGGACGGTCTGCTGCAATGCAGGGCCCTGTCAGGCTCCACAGACCCAGGGGACCAGTATGATCTGCGCTCAGGACACTGGGCCCTGTCAGGCTCCACAGACCCAGGGGACCAGTATGATCTGCGCTCAGGACACTGGGCCCTGTCAGGCTCCACAGACCCAGGGGACCAGTATGATCTGTGCTCAGGACACTGGGCTCATCACCAGCTCCACTCGTTTTGCGTATCATACATATCATTTCAAACGGACGAAGCGGAAGCTCTTACAACACTCTCCCTTAAGACGTGAGTCACTGTGCCTCACACCTGTTCTGTGTGCCTCACACCTGTTCTGTGTGCCCCTGCCTGTCAGCACGAAGGAGCGTGACCAAACTCATCTCTCATTGCTCATCTCTCATCGCTCATCTGCGGTGATACATGGCTGTGCACACGGTAGGACAGTAAACCTTTTGTTCCCCAGTAATAATTAGGCCCAGGATAAGGGCTAGGCAGGAGGAACCAGGCGTTCACCAAGCCATCTCGAGTGAGCTAACCCGTTTGTTGTGGGATCATCGGCTTCCGAGCTTTGACTGCACAGACCCCAACTGAGCCTCACATAAACCTTCAAAGTCGATCTGGGTGCATGGGTTCAATGGGAATGGTATGGCAGGGTACGGAAACCGCTCTATGTGCCCTTGAGAGACTCTCTCTCTCTCTGCGCCAGGCTGAATGAGAAATGGGACCCAGGTGCCGATCTCACCAACCTGGTGCCGATGGCGCATCCCGTCTGTGGCAGCACAAAGCAAGCTCTGACGGGTGAAAAGAGAGAGCAGTTATCAGTACCGGCTTCTCCGTCCGCCACTACCGTTCGTGGGTCCAAGAGATCCACTCAACCCCTGCACATAATGACCACTAATGCAAACGCTTAATGCTTAAAAGCGACAGAGAATTGCTTGATCGTGTTTCACTGACCCCCGAATTTAAGGACGCCCCTTCATTTTCCACATTTTCTCTCCCGTTACGGGACCGAAGCCCTAAATTGTGTTTCAAGGCCACCCCACCAACCCCAGCCTCATCTGAATTATGAGCAATGCAGATCCAAAATGTTATACGACCCTGGACCAGAGCAGCTCCTGCCCTCGTCGGTCTGTATCAGGCTCAAACAAAAGGTCCTCAGATGTGGCATCTTTGGGTCTGTTTGCTGGGTGTTTGTCCTCAGTCCCCAAAGTCCAACGTTCCTACAGGCGATCCGAATGCCCTGCTGCTCCCTAACGCTGCTCCCTAACGCTGCTCCCTAACACTGCTCCCTGGAGCCACGCCCACTGTCCCATCTTCACACGCATCCAGACTTGTGTAGAATGTGTACACAATGCCAAAGGAAAATACTACGGCCCTCTACGGCAACAACAACCCAATCCCACTGCCGGGTTTCACCAGAACATGACGGGCGAAACATTAACGGCGTTCAGCACATTTCTGAGCACTTTAAAAGCAACTGGAAGCTTCCACTGCTGCGTTAAACCACTGACTGGGAAACAAAGGCATGCACATTTCCCAGTGAGACACTCACCCTCTGGGCGATACTGGGCAAAGATGGTCACTGTCTGGCCCGCCCCCTTCAGGGCGGCGGCTGCCTGCTCATGGGTCGCTCCTCGCAGGTCGATGCAGTTTACCTGCAGAGAACCATAAACCCACACGAACACACCTCCTTAGATTGTACATACCCCCAGTATCATAAGATAGTTCACTTTCACTGCCCGAGCTGTTATTTAACAAGAGACAAAGGGAGAGAGAGAGAGAGAGAGGGAGGGAGTGAGGGAGATCCTTTCATAAGGACATTGCAAATCAGCAGACATCATTAACACTGGCAAGATCTAATGACTAACAATACCGTTGTTCATCCAAAGACACACAGAAGGCACATGCGTGTCCTTAAATGACACGCTATGTCATCATTGAACCAGGTTTTTTTAAAGCAAACAAGCAATTGAAGGGGTTAATCTTAAGTCATTGTGATTAAGTTTGAAAATTAAGTTTGCATCGCTTTTCACTGTGCTTAGGCATCGTTAACGATATTCACGACTTAGCACCATTTCTCTCCAACTCAATTTTTCTAGAAATGTGAGCAGATCTTAGCAGGCCTGATGAAACGGATCCATTTATATCTGGTCACCATATTTAAGGGACTATGTCAAGTCGATGTCAGCCCTCCGTGCCTAATACAAATTTGTTACACGTGGCGTGTAAGACAAGGCTGAGTCAGCATGGCATGGGTCAGGACAATAGTCTTGTTGGTGTGTGCACAAAGTGAGTCAATGCACTTTCCAAATAAAACAACAAAGTAACAATAAAACAAAAAGGAAAAATAAATGATGTAAGTAATATAAATGTCAGTCAGCATGAGGCAATTGAAATAACGGAACAAGTTGTACAGGCGGTCCGCTCTCGTGAGTTTGGGAGAGGTGAAGCGACTGTGCCGCGTCGGCTATAATTAGCCCCTGAATCAGGCCAGCGCGGTGCCCCCCCGCAATCAGGGCCTCAGCACAGCCGGCTCCCCGGCGGCACAACGCACTTTCATTTCCGTTTTTTAATCAGCGCTCATTTCCGGGGGACCGCAGTAATCGGGGGGGTGCAAGCCTGTTTCAGAGAAGTCCTGAGGAGATGCCGAAATTACTAATGAATGATCGAAATGGCAGTTTAGCCCTGTGAAAAACAAACGTGAATTAGCGTGCGTTCCCATGAATATGTTTCCCTTATTTTCCCTTCTTCCACTGAGGCTGACAGTGCAAAAACGCCCGTTTTTCTTTCGCACATAATGGTGCAGCAGCGCTACCTGGTGGCCTGGCGATGCTCTGCAGTGATCATGGCGATAAGGAAGGCACAAATGACATATATTAAGGTCTGTGCTTCCTGAAACTGGCACGCAAGTGTGAGGTACTACAGTGTTTGACTCTCCGATTACCAGTACTTTCAGAATACTGTGCACAGTGGGGTCCAAAGGTCTGTGTCCACTACCAAGATCTGTTTGTTTTCATCGTTCATCAAAAACGAACACAACATTTTTACTCAGAACAATTTGACCTCTAACTACTTCACCTAAGCTCTGCTGACATAAATACAAACAGCTGCAAAAACCTTCCTTTGTAAAGGAAGTGTCCTTTTTCAAGATTAAAGCACCTGCAGTAGCAACAAGAACACATAGAGGACCATATTAATTACGTCAATATCCGGCATTAATTGTTACAAGACCAAAACACTGACACTGTATATCAGTAGTGTCCATGTATTAAAACTTAAATTAAAAATAAGGTGTCACAACATTTTCAAGAAATGAAAGGCAATGGTGTGCAAACCATCCTTTCTCAAACAAACATTGTTTGAGAAAAAAATTGCAAATACCACATGAGTAAAAATGTTGTGTTAGTTTTCCATGAACGATGTTGGTAGTGGATTCAGACTTTTGGACCCGGCCGTATATAGAC
>JAINUG010000254.1:90000-97500 GCA_029706075.1 Aldrovandia affinis | reverse complement strand
TACATGTGTCCTCTCCAGGCCTGGGCCGGTTCTGGTCCGCACGGGCCCGTAACCTGACCCAGCCGAGGCCCTGCGCCCGAGGCGTTCCCCTCAAAGAGCTGTGTGTGTGACGGATTTCCCCGTCGCTGCAGATCATCATCATCGTTAATAATGCAGCGCTCTCGCGGGCGGGTCTTCATCGCGGGCCGGCAGAGACACTTCGTCACAGCGACCACTCTCCTGCAGCGGCCCTCAGAGTGACGCGTGTCCAGAACAGAACTACGGGAAGGAGCGCCGCGCGACTCACATCAATCAAGGGTCACGCGACCTCTGACCTCTGACCTCAGTCTCAGTCTCACAGAGTGTAAAATCATCATAGTGGTTCTGTGTGGCTCAGTAGGTAGAGTGTGGGTCTGTGTGGCTCAGTAGGTAGAGCGTGGTTCTGTGTGGCTCAGTAGGTAGAGTGTGGTTCTGTGTGGCTCAGTAGGTAGAGCATGGTTCTGTGTGGCTCAGTAGGTAGAGCGTGGTTCTGTGTGGCTCAGTAGGTAGAGCATGGTTCTGTGTGGCTCAGTAGGTAGAGCGTGGTTCTGTGTGTCTCAGTAGGTAGAGCGTGGTTCTGTGTGTCTCAGTAGGTAGAGCGTGGTTCTGTGTGGCTCAGTAGGTAGAGCGTGGTTCTGTGAGTCTCAGTAGGTAGAGCGTGGTTCTGTGTGGCTCAGTAGGTAGAGCATGGTTCTGTGTGGCTCAGTAGGTAGAGCGTGGTTCTGTGTGGCTCAGTAGGTAGTGTGGTTCTGTGTGGCTCAGTAGGTAGAGCGTGGTTCTATGTGGCTCAGTAGGTAGAGCGTGGTTCTGTGTGGCTCAGTAGGTAGAGCGTGGTTCTGTGTGGCTCAGTAGGTAGAGTGTGGTTCTGTGTGGCTCAGTAGGTAGAGTGGTTCTGTGTGGCTCAGTAGGTAGAGCATGGCGTTGGCAACACTTAGGTTGTGGATTCAATTCCCACTGGGACCACATATACAGAAAAATGTATGCATTCACTACTGTAAGTCACTTTGGATAAAAGCAATTGCTAAATGGCATATATTATCGGCTCATCTCAGTCTGTGCATACGCTACTGTCGTAGTTGTGGCCGACGCAAAAGAGCATGTCTTTACATTTATCTATTTGGCAGACGGCTTTGTCCAAAAAACGCATTTTGGCACACAACACCAAGTGCAAGTCACATGACAAATGACAAGTATGAGCACAGCACAGTATTGAGTAACATTACAGATCGGATTCAGCTGCCACACAAGCAAATTAAATTAGACATTAAATGCACTAAAAGTACTAATCAAAATAACAACCAAACAAAATGGAAGGAGCTTAAATCAAATAAATTAATAAATAAAGTGCTATAATTGTAGCTACATTTACATTACATTTACATTTTAGGCATTTAGCAGACGCTCTTATCCAGAGCGACTTACAAGATGTGCATTAATACATGGTAAGAACAATCATCAGTGCAGTAATACAGCGATTAGACATAGTATGTGATGTGATTGCCGACCCTCTGAATAGGCGAGGTTTTCAGCACTGGTGGAAATAATAATCCCCATGTATCACTTGACAGATTCATAAGAACAGAAAAAATACTATATTCATAAGAGCAACACATACTTCAGGCATTTCACAGGATCAGATGCATATGATACTCTCCTGTTGCAGAATGTAAATGCAATGCAAAGCATGAGGGAGATTTCTGGAAGCTCAATCAAATACTGTTCAAAATAAAATAATAATTGGCATATCAAATTCTTCTGATGAAAACTGACATTTTATAGAACATTCCAATCTGATGTGGGATTACACCCATTAAGGCACTGTGGCTATGTATTCACATTTCTTTTTGAAGCACAATGGAATCTGAATTTGAATCATATCTTGTATTTATTGCCTGATATTCAAATGTTGCACATGGAGTGTTTCACCACTAGGTGGGAGTATACTTCTAATGAAATATCGACAAACAGGATTGGGAGAGGACAAGGCGACTTTAATTTGGCCTGTTCAGCACCAATGCCGGATTCTGCACACAATTCCAAATGATGCATCTTAAATTATCAAATGGTGTAAATAAAAACCCAGCTTTAATTGGCACACAGTGAAAACCATTATACATAAATACATAAATATTAAAGCAGGATACAAGTGCCTGCATACTGAAAGGGCACTGCCCTGCCCTGAAATTTATAAAACCCATGGCCCCCTCACTCAGTGCACATGTTCACTATACTACAAAAAATGTGAATGTCCACTTAATAAATCTAAATCTCACCTCTAGCTAGAATATTCTGCTGCATAGTTTATAAGATCTGTATTGGATTCAGATACATACATTCACTTACACTGCCCTGCTGGAAATAAGCCCACATGTCCAGCCTTTTCTTCTTGGACATGGCTCTGAATGTAATATCTATATTACTGGGTATATTTCACTGGGAGGGGAAGAGTGCCCCCTACTGGTAAACTAACAGCTCTTTAACAAAAGAGCATCACTGCATTTCCCCTGCAGATCAGCTGTACTCTTTAGATTTGAGCTCAAATAACAAAATATTAAGAAAATTTAAAAAACATGCATTTTAAATGCCAGCATCTCTACGGCACTACTATACACTATAAGCATGTTTTCAACAGAATTATTATGAGATAATCAAGGTGATAATCTTTCTGGAAAACAAGGGAAAAAATGTTTACATGAAATATGGATACCACATGCCCAAAGAAGTGCCTGGGCTAAAACAGAAACCATTAATCTGTGCACATAACACACTTAATCGAATGTTGGGCTATCGTCAGTGTGTGGTGCTATTGGCCTTGGTAAACTTGGCTTGATTCCACACAGACGTTGTGCTTCTGTGGGAATATTGTAACACATAAGAGGACAGGCAGGCAGTGTAGTGTAATGGTTAGGGAACTGGGCTTGTAACTCAGAGGTTGCTGGTTCGATTCCCAGGTGGGGACACTGCTGTTGTACCCTTGAGCTGAAGGTACTTAACCTGAATTGCTTCAGTAAAATATCCAGCTGTATAAATGGGTTCCATGTAAAAGAAAAAAAAAAAAAAGTTAACTGTAAACTAAACTAAATTCCAAAAATGTAAATGTAAATGTAGGACAGGAAGAGAGTCAGGAACTGATTGTGACATATGCAAATCGCATCATCACCATAATCGCATTGTGACCTTAAACAATGTCATATGCCATCTCCCCCCTGCCCTGCTGCCTCTGGACCAGGACATGGTCTCTGCTGGTCCCTATCAGACATGAACCATGTACGGCTGGCAGTGTAATGGTTAGGGAGCTGGGCTTGTAACTCAGAGGTTGCAGGTTCAATTCCCAGGTGGGGCACTGCTGTTGTACCCTTGAGCTAAAGGAACTTAACCTGACTTGCTTCAGTAAAAATATCCAGCTGTATGAATGGATTGTATGTAAAGAAATGTAAACTGTGTAAGTCGCTCTGGATAAGAGCGTCTGCTAAATGCTGTAAATGTAAATGTAATGTAATGTACAAGGACCACTGGAGATGCACAGACTGCTCTTGCTATTCTCAAACAGCATCCTTCTACCAGAGACTGTTATAGCTGCCACACTGATGGTTTCCATCTGAGACAAAAAAAAGGCATTATTTAGCCCCCACAGTAACAGTGGCAATCAATTTTCCAACTTTCTGTCTTTAAACTTTGTTGTGGACCGAGTCCCTCTACACAGTTATACCTGCTGCTCTGTACTTTTCCACCTGAAACGCAGGAAAGACAATGTCCAAGGCCTCACTCTCACAGTGAATATCAGGTTTCCCACAGTTCATCATTCAATTTGTTGTGATGACACGCGCTGCTCACGTTCGGGCAGCCCCCCCCCTGCAGAGAGCGAGGACTCGTGATTGGTCAAAGGTCGGGGAGAACGAGGGACGGATCGCGGCTGTCTGTTTCCGTTGGCAACCTTTCATCTCTGGAGCGGCGGAGCCTCATCCCGCCGGTTAAATAACACAGGCGTGGCGGAGCCTCGTTTAACCCCCCCGAGGGTAATCCGTCTGCCCCGACGGAGAGGGCTGGCCCACAGCCACTGCCCCAGCCCCTGGGGAGCTCTCCCTGGACGCTGGAGGTTAATAGAGAGTCACAGCGTTTCATTTACGGGGCGGGGGTTTGGAAAGGTGTCTGACTGTCAGCTGGAGAGGGAGGGAGAGAGAGAGAGAGAGAGAGAGAGGAGGGAGAGAAAGAGAGAGAGGGAGAGGAGGGGGGGAGAGAGAGAGAGAGAGAGAGAGGGAGAGGGGAGAGGAGGGGGAGAAAGAGGGAGGGAGGGAGGAGGGGGGGGGAGAAAGAGGGAGGGAGGGGGAGAGAGGGAGGGAGAGAGAGGGAGAGAGGGAGAGAGGGAGAGAGGGAGAGGGGGAGGGAGAGAGGGATAGAGGGAGGGAGAGGGGAGGGAGGGAGGGAGAGAGAGAGAGAGAGGAGGGAGGGGGAGGGGGAGAGAGAGGAAGGGAGAGAGGGGGGGAGAAAGAGGGAGGGAGGGAGAGAGGGGGACAAAGAGGGAGGGAGGGGGGAGAAAGAGGGAGGGAGGGGGGGGAGGGAGAGGGAGGAGAGGTTGAAAGAGAGGGGGGAGGAAGGGGGAGGGAGAGGGGAGGAGGGAGGGAGAGAGGGAGGGAGAGACGTGGAGACACATGGAGACGAAGGGGGCCTTCACTCTCAGACGGATTGCTTCGACTCGGGCCCATTAATCAGTTGCCTACTGCCGTCCGTCCTGTTCGCAACCGCCCCCCTCCACCCCCCACCCCCCACAGAGATCCGCCCCCCCCTCTCATGTCCCGCCCCCTTCCCGCCATCACACAGGGTGTCGAAAGGACGCTGGCCCGCCTTATCAGTCCAATCGTGACGCAGTTGAAGAGGAGATTTAACACGCTCACACAGGCCTCTGCAATATCACTCCCACTGCACGTCCCAGCCAGGCCATGATCACAGTGCAAATCACTCACAGCGCTCGGATCACAAGCGCACAAACACAATATCAAAACATAATAACACCGCCTAATGCGAAATCAGGAGAGAAAAAACAACACCCATCATTTTCATTTGAAATTTTAGAAACTTCACGAATCTGTCCCCTCCGCACCCTCGAGAGGCCCGATCTGAACACGTCCGGCGCCCCAGGTTCCAGACGGACCGCATTAAACATGCAACACAACGCACAGCGCTCCCAGACTCCATTCCTTTGATGTCACTCTGTGTTTGCCTTTCCCTGATCCACTACGCGTTGGCAATCTATTGAAATACAACGTAGAAAATACATTAAAGACCTTTTAGTGAATGAATGAATACAGAGTTGTCTCCTTTGGATAAACATGTTTATTTTTTCCTTGCAACATTGCTCATGAATATATCAATCCCAATAGTATAATAGTATACACAATATTTTTCGCTAATTGATCATAGATTAATATATCTATCTGCCATTTAGCAGACGTTTTTATCCAAAGTGACTTACAGTAGTGAATGCATAAATTTTTCAGTATATGTGGTCCCAGTGGGAATCGAACCCACAACCTAAGTGTTGTCAACACCATGCTCTACCTACTGAGCCACACAGAACCATGATTAACAGGACAGAAGACATCAAATATGTCTGAGATGACTGAAGTACCCCACTACACCGCTCTACATTACCCACCTCACTACAACACCCATTACTGCACCCACTACACTACACTACACTACATTACACTGCACTACACTGCACACACTACACTGCACTACACTGCAAATGATTATTAACCTCAACCTACCAATCTACCCAATTTAATTCCCGGTCCAACAGAGCAAAAAGTGTTAGGCAGAATACTGTGTCCTTGAATTTTAAAGATAACTTTTTTCTTAAATGTCCCCCAGGGTTCAGGGCAGACAGGCACAGTTAAACACCAGCTCCAAGCGCAGACGCAAATTAGAGTGTAAATTGGTCACCGGCTTTAGGTGTGCGTAATGAGCCTTGACCCTTCCAATAAGGGGCCGGCCCACTGGGGACCACGGTGTAGCGGGGTTCCCTCGATGGCCTGCTATTGGACGTCCTGGATGTCACTCAGCGGAGTGCGCAGGGAGCTTCTGTCACGCCTTTTTCCCCATAGCAACACAGCGAGATGTGTGCAGGGAAGTGACATGCTGTTAATTAAACAGCAGACAGAGAGCTGGGGACATACTGCGCCGTCTAAAGCTGGGAGCAGGAGCAGAGTGGGACGGGATTGTGGAACTCACCGACGTGGGTTAGATTTCCCAGGTGCAAATTAATTGTGAAATAAATCTCCAGTGTTTTAGCTGCCAAGAATGTGACTTTAAAACGACGTGTTTGCGAAGCTGATTTTTAAATCGTGTTTAGCAATCAAATGTGCTATAAACTCACCGTGCAGTTAGCATTTGGACTACATGCGGTGACTCGTACTCGTACTTCATCCTTTTATGTAATAAATAATAATATTACATTACAGGCATTTAGCAGACACTCTTATCCAGAGCGACTTACACAGTTTACATTTCTTTACATATCCATTTATACAGCTGGATATTTTACTGAAGCAATTCAGGTTAAGTACCTTTAGCTCAAGCGTATAACGGCAGTGTCCCACCTGGGGATTGAACCTGCAACCTTAACGTTACAAGCCCAGTTCCCTAACCATTACACTACACTGCCTGCCTATAATAATAATAATAATCAAATAATAATAATAATAATAATAATAATAATAATAATAATAATAATAATAATAATAATAATAATAATAATAATAATAATAATAATAATAATAATAATACCCTGAATGTCAAGAACCCAATGCGTATGTTGATGACAGTATTGCTTTGTCTCACACTTTCCACTCCTTTGAGCACTGCTGCATCTACGTGCTAAGAGCTCCAGGTACCTTAGATCATGCCATTTAATCAGAGAGTCCAACATGCACCGCAAACAGCTGTGAAGAGTGGGCAGTGGCACACTCAAACGCCACTCGAAAAATAAAAATAAATATGGGTAAAAGAATGGCACAGCCGGTTCAGTTTCTGTGTAAACAAACCACTTGAGCTAATGGTTGAATCATAAGTACCTCACTGCTGCTGCTGAGGACCATTATGAACAATGCAAACACACTGCACTGGCAAGGATCATGACCAATAAATATGAAAATGAAAATGATTTGCCCTCCATAACCACTCTGGAGTTACGCCCAAGGCCACTCTGTTTAAAACCGTGAAGACAACAGGAAGTAGTCTACGAAAGCTGGGCAAGCACTTATGAAATTACATTTTACAATGAAAGCCACTTTAAATGATTTCTCTCTTCACATCCCTGAAAAAATACAGCCAGGTATAGGGTTTGGCTGGACATACTATAGCACCATCTATTTTCATAGTACACCCAGCCAATCTCTTTCTAGAGTCTAATAAGTTTTCAACTGTGAATAACTGAAAAATCCTATAGGTGCACCTTAATGTATAGGTAACTGCCAAAATAAA
>JAINUG010000254.1:5000-87500 GCA_029706075.1 Aldrovandia affinis | reverse complement strand
AAACTTTGTGTGTTTAACTCACCCTTCAGCATTCAACAGCCGCACACACGTTTGACATTTTTTATACTTTTGGGCATTTAGTGGACGCTCTTATCCAGAGTGACTTGCAAAAAAAGTGCATTTGTACATGGGAAGATCAATCGTGGACAGTGCAAGAGATCAGTGTAGTGCGGTGTGAGTAGGCAATTTCATCAAGAACATTCTTTCAAGAACTGACAAGAGGGTTGCAAAGCATAACCCCTTATCACCAGATCTCAACGCAGTACAGTTCCAGACACTTCAATAGAGAACAGACACAGGTCCGCTTTTTAGACAAACAGGAACAAAGGCATTCCTGGGGTGCGTTCTGCTGCTGAATCCCACGCAAACCGTCACACCTAGGAAACGGAGGCGCTACATATGTTCCCTTTGAGAGGTGCTTTGTCACAAGATAATTTGTGCATGATGAGGCTTATCATATTCCATAAATAGACATACTGTACACCACTGGTGAGCTGGTGAGCTCGGAACAGAGGCTGAATTCGTACCTTTAAACCAAAGATTAATCTCAATCTGTTATAATTTATTATTAATTAATTATAATAATATAAGCATGCCAATTAATTGAATAACCTGTCGGCAAGTAATGACAAAGCTTCCCCTTCCTCCTGTGCTTTTCATGACTATTTACCGTCCACCTAAACATAATGCAGTATTTCTTAAAGAATTTGCAGAGCTTTTATCCATTTTATCAACTGATTATCACAGAGTCCATATGACTGGAGATTTCAATGTACATGTGGACAATGGCTCAGACTCCAAGGCTATGGACTTCATCAATCTGCTACAGTCTTTTGATTTTACCCAGCATGTTACCAGGCCAACGCATAGACATGGCCACACTTTTTTGGGGTTGGTTATTTGGTTGCCTCTAGAGGTCTAAGCACCACTGTATCCTCTATTATTGATGTTGCTATGTCTGACCATTTCTGTGTATTCTTTGAGGTTAGGGTCACCTTAGAACATTAACATTTACAACACATTATCAAGAAGCACTATCTTAATTCTGAGGTAGCTAATAAGTTTGTAAACTGTAAATGATATGCCTATGCTAGTCTTACCTTTCTACTGTGACAATTTGGTGAACAGTTTTAATAGCAAACTTAAAACAGCCCTTGATATTGTTGCTCCAGTCAAAATGAAAAAGGCCTCCTCCAAAAAGAAGGCTCCATGGAGAAATGGAGAAGTAAGTCATCTGAAAATAAACTGCTGTAACAATTCCAGTCAGGTTTCTGTTAAAACCACATCACAGAGACTGCTTTAGTTAGGGTGGTAAATGACCTGAGACTCAGTATAGACTGTAATAATGTCTCTGTCCTTGTCTTATTAGACCTAAGTGCAGCATTTGATACTGTGGACCATACAATTATTTTCATCTTCTTGAAATTTGCATTGGTCTATCTGGTATGGTCCTACAATGGTTTTGGACTTATCTGATGGGTAGAACATTTTTTGTTGCCTTAGGAGACTATGCCTCAGAGAAAGCAGATATTACATGTGGAGTACCACAAGGCTCAGTTCTGGGCCCTTTGCTCTTCTCTTTATACATGCTCCCTCTTGGCAGAATCATCAGGAAACATGGTATTGATTTCCAGTTATGCTGATGATACACACCTTTATATCTCTGTATCAGCCAAGGATGTAAGCTCATTCATTGTTGTAGATAGATGTATGACTGAGATAAAACTGTGGATGGCACAACATTTTCTACAACTAAACCAGGAAAAAAAAAATCATAGTCATTGGAGCGATAAACAATCTAAAAACCTAGAGTCACTGTTTGTGAATATAAAAACTGAAGTAAATAACCTAGCTGTTACTCTAGATCAGGGGTGGGCAATCTTACCCTGTGTGGGCCTGGTGAACCTAGGGTGCAGGCTTTTGTTCCAGCCGAGCAGTAGCTCATCTGATTTGACTAATCAGCTAATCAAAGTCTTAATCAGGGCTTTGATTAGTGGAATCAGGTGCGTCACTGTTCAGTTGGAACAAAAGCCTGCACCCACACCGGCCCACACAGGGTAAGATTGCCCACCCCTGATCTAGATGCTGATTTGAGCTTTCAGCCTCATATTAAGAATGTGACCAAAGCTGCTTAGTCCACATTTCCGGGGTCCATCTGCTTGTTATTGAAGGAATAATATTTACAGCCAAGCAGCGCAGGACATGTTTGCCGCAGTGCAAATCCATATTAAGTTCCTCACAAAACAGACTGTCTAAATCTCCCTGGTGGTGGTGGTGTATCCAAAAACGTATTTGTACAGAGATAGTTTGCATAATTCACAGTTCATTAATAAGCCGATAACAAATGAAATCTCTGGCTACAGCCCAAATCAAACCCTGTGCAGACAATGCAACGTTTTATTGTAAGTAAGAAAATGAAAAGAGCGAATCTGAACAAATACAGACAAATTCATTATCAAAAATGATGTATTTTTTTTAGCTTGATTAGCTTTTTTTAAATTTTTTATGCTGCTATAAAAAGTATGAACACTGCCTGTTCCATAACAAACTATCTGTTTATTGCTGTCTAGAGTGTGCTGTTCTGAAATGTTAATAATTTAGATTCCCATGGCAACCAATTAGGGAATCAACATCTCATTTTTCCAAGTCTCAAATGTTGATAAGGTACAGAAATATGGTTTAATTAAACAGCACACTCTAGACAAGCAATAAATAATCAAGCTAAAAAACACATCATTTTTGTTAATGAATTTGTCTGTACTTGTTTAGATTCATTCTTTTCATTTTCTTAATTACACTTTGTTTTCACAGCAGTCAATAACAGCACAACAGTGAGGAGAAAAAGAGATGACATCAGAGTTGTCCAGCTATGCGACTGGGCAGCATTGAGACAATCTTAAATCATGAATTTCTCCTAAAACCGCCGCTATGCCCATTACATACATACAAACCAGACTACAGCATCACAGCAGGCTGCCGTCTCTCGGCTGCGGCTGTCAAGGACAATCCACATATGTGTATCTTTTAAAAAGACAGCAGCATTTCAATCTCACATACAACTAACAAGGCCAAATCTGCACATCCCTCCCCTTCATGTTAACTCAACCCGTTTTTGTTGACAGAAGGAAAAAAAAGTTTGTTTGTTCTTACAATACTGAGTGTGGACTATATGTGTATATATCACACACACACACACACACACACACACACACACACACATATATATATATATCAGGACGAGAGGCAAATTCTGTTGCACTTGCCAATGACAATCTTGAAAATGCATCACAGCATTCACTAAAGAAGGCAGTTATGTTTCAACCTAAAGTAGAAATACAAGACTAGGAGTGATTTGTGGCGTGATTTTTGTACACACAATGGCACATATAACGATATATAATATTTAAAAAAGCCAAGTGTGCTTGTAATCAAAATATCGAACAAAAGGAGGCGGGAAAAATCTTGTTCAAGCCATTCAATGCTTAGGAACAAGCAGACATTTGATTCAATGCATTCAAGTGTCTAAAAAGAGGTACATTCGTTGTATGGGGGAGACAGAAGCAAAAAGCAAGAGAGAGACATGGAGGGAGACAACAATTATAGGAGGTGTAAGCGAGAGAGCAAGCAGCAGTGAAGGAGCAAGCATGCAGGCGGGCAGGCGGGCAGCGTGTGGCAGGAGGAGGGGTGGGTGGTGTCAGTACCTGCTGATCTCAGCGTCAGGGAGAAGACCTAAGTGGTAGTGAGGGAAAGGGACGGGATGCAGGTAGCTTTTGTCACACTCTACGGGGGAATAGTGGCGGGGAGAGGGCGCTCGGTCACACAGTTTGTTCACAGTGCTGTAAACTGGCTCTGGAGGCCTGGGGGTCGACACACAAGCAGAGAGAAAGGAGAGCGATTAGTGCAGTGACCATACATCTACACTAGGAGGCGACCCACATGCTGATTTCACGAGAGAGAGAGAGAGAGAGAGAGAGAGAGAGAGAGAGGGAGAGGGAGGGGCATAGGGCGCCCAGATTCAAAACTGGGCTTCAGTTGACATTCTCTCCACACCTGAACTGGCCCTCGCTATGATTCAGTCGACATTTGTCCTCAACTTTGACTCAAAATTACATGCAAGTGTTTCATTTTCTCTTCACAAACACAGTTTGCAGTTCATCAAAATTAGGGAAAAAATTGTGTATATATTAAAAAGTAGCAGTAGAAAATGTAACACATTTGCATTTGTTTGTTAGGAACTCAATCCAGGCTAGACACAGAAAACCAATCAGGCCCTCGTAAGGTAAGATCTGGACTCTCCCTCCATAATTTCGATGTATATAGTAGGTAGGGCATGGCGTGAGCATAACATGGAGACATCAGAGAATATCATTAAAAAGTAAATGGAGAGTCACAGCAGGAAAAAGATCAGGCACAAACTTTAATGCTCTAAACAAACTTTAAACGTAATCATTATCACTGCGTGGGATATTTTCCCTTCTATGGCTTGAAGACCTTCCCCATTAAATGGCCTTAGCTACTCTTAAAATGGCAATGTGGAAGTGCCTTTAGAGTTAGCCAGCGGCGCAACAAAAAGCAGCTACCATTAGTCACGGGGGGAGGGGGGAAGCGTGACTCAGAAGGGTGTGCACTCTCATGCAAACTTTTAATTAGGTTCACCACTGCAAACTTTCAGGTTTTCAGGTGATAATTACATTCTGTTTGGCTCTCGTCAGAGCTTGGTTGATAGTCCTCTTCTTTTTGATGAATAAAGGCTTTGTGCGCATAAGAGCCCTAGCTTCTCGGCTTGCCAGTGAAAGATACAGCACTGGCAGTGAAAAAAATACATAGAAAAATGGAAAATAAAAAGTTGGGGAAAAAAATAATAATTGTTGTAACGTGGACAAAATGCACTGTCTACCCAATTAGACATTTAAAAAAGGCATTCGCTTTCGCCTGTGCCGTTGTCTTACCTTGGTCTCCGCCGCTGCTTGATGGAAATCTCAGCAGTGGTCGCTGCGGATAATTGCTTTAAACCGAGGGAACCCCCCAGGACTCCCACTCATTAAACCATTGATTTCTCTCTCCTCTCGGATCAAAGCAATGACCTTTTAAAATGGGAGAGCTGGGCCTGAATAAAGATATCGGTATGCTGTGTCACTGGCGCTTGGAGTCTCACCTTAACTGGAAGTGCTGCGAATCAAACCTGTGACCCTCCCCTTCTTCTAATGAGGTGTTTCTAACAGAACAGAAGAAAGAAAGAAAGAAAAACTGGTGATTAAAACAGCAGTGATTTGAAACGTTGCTTGTGGTTCTGCACCTGCACACCGCACTCACCTCCAACCTGCAAGATGGCGGATTGAGGGAGGTGAATTTAGTGCAATGAATCCATTCGGGCTCAACCATGACTCAACCATGATGTATAACCTACAAACTGTGTGGTTCTGTGTGTCTCAGTAGGTAGAGCGTGGTTCTGTGTGTCTCAGTAGGTAGAGCGTGGTTCTGTGTGGCTCAGTAGGTAGAGCATGGTTCTGTGTGTCTCAGTAGGTAGAGTGTGGTTCTGTGTGGCACAGTAGGTAGAGCGTGGTTCTGTGTGGCTCAGTAGGTAGAGTATGGTGCTGACAACACTTAGGTTGTGGGTTCGATTCCCACTGGGACCACATATGCTGACAATTGATATTGATATGCTCACTTTGAATAAAAGCATCTCCTAAATAGCATATATTATTATTATTATTATTATTATTATTATTGCAAATGCCAAGCCGTTTTCCTATGTCGTGAAACAGAAGGCCAGGTCTGTTTAGATAGCTGCAGTACAATCATAAAGAGAAGTGCTGTTGTTCTGCTGCAGCCTTTCAAATTCGATTTCCTTTCCTTGAGTAAAATCAGTAAAAGTTGTTATCCATATGCAATGACCTAGCTATAAATGCACCTCACTGTACAGCTATGGCCAACAACTTCTGTCACAGGAAAATCACACATAAGTCTCGCAAATGTAAAATTCACACCACAAATTGAAATTGAAAAGCTATTTTTAGCAGGCAGCATTCAGACAGTTCACTTTTTACCAGTGGCTAGCTGATGCGTGAATAATATTCAGTGACTGAAAACCATTCCTTGGATGAAACCTAACTTTACAGCACTTCTGCTAGGCAGGCAGTGTGGTCTAATGGTTAAACTGAATGGTTGCAGGTTCAATCCCCAAGTGCAGGCTTGCCATCCCTGAATTGCTTCAGTAAAATATCCAGCTGTATAAATGGATTGTAAAGAAATGTAAACTGATGTCATAAGAGCGTCTGCTAAATGCCTGTAATCAATGAATGGCAAATGAATGTCAAAAGCTAGGCTGCCATCCCGTTAGAAGCTGTTCTGAATGCATGTCATATGAGGCAGGTCATCTAGAAGACACTTACATTCTCCACATTATATCGCTCTTCATATTGACAGTGTATTGCTTGTTTCAATATTCATCTTTATGACAGAAACACAAATTCGATGAAAATTGGAGCACAGCCATGACACAGACACAGACCAAAACAGATGGAACAAGTTAAATATATTAAAAAAAAAAACACAAATACTACATTAGCTTAGATTTTTTTAAGAAATGCAGGTGTTTTTCTCTGGTTTTCATATGTATTTTTAAGTAAAACAACATTCAAACTAGATAAGAGACGTGAACAAATAAAACTTGTAAGATATGAAAATACCAGCATTTCAGAAACATTTTTTATTTATTCTATTTACTCTGCATTATAGCATAAACCCTGGATACAGTATCATATCAGACAAAGTTATCCGTAACCATAGAGCATCACATTTGATGATGTTAGTCTTAAAAAATAGCTTGCTGTAAATAATTTGCATGAATATCGTTTTTTCTGTTAATGGGCAGAACCAATGCAATGCATCATACTGGAGGTTAGTGTTCTCTAGCATGTAGTGCCATGATATTGTTAACTCGTGAAAACATGACACAGAGTTGCTGCAAACATAATGTTATTTCTGTTGTTGCAGATAATGCAGTTCACAGAGGTCACAGGGTATGCAGGTTGCTCAAAAAACCGAACGCCAGGATGAAAATGTACAAACTTGCAGTAGTAGCTACAGTGTGCTCAAACTCCAAGAACAATATCATTAGAAGATGATATAAAAAACATAGCTTAATCCGTTCAACTACTCTAAAAAACGGACTCTGCAAATACTCAGAAATGAATTGAAATCATTATAATACAAAAGGGCAAATGACGTCACATCCCAATAATGTTTTTAAAACGTTAAATAACTCTTTTTTAAAGTTGTGAAAACGTTGCATTCTTGCGATTTTGTTGTGTCGCAAACATGTACTTAAAACAGTATAAGTGTGACCTGGACCCTGCTGATGGGAAATCGTGGTTTGCGACGGGGCTTAAAAAATAAACAAATTAAAACGTTGAGGCAACGTTGTTATTCACCACAACCTTACTGAAATGTTGTAACAACATTGAGTTCCTTACTTTTTGATTTGATTGCAAGGTAGGTACTGCATTTTTGACATTTGACATTTTAGGCATTTAGCAGATGCTCTTATCCAGAGCGACTTACAAGATGTGCATAAATACATGGTAAGAACAATCATTGGTTGCGCAAGAGATCAGTGTAGTGATACAGTAATAGACATGAGTGTTGGCAGCTGCATACCATACCTGTAACACATGGAAGGAAAAGATTAGTAGATTAGCATGCATACATTTACATTTACATGTACTGAGCAATCTTAAGTTAGTAGTGGAGTCATGGGAGCCCATGCTAATACACCGAGACAGAGACAACTGAACGCTTTGACTCCTGCTCATTGAGGGGAGATGCTGAACAGAGCAGGAGTTACATTATCAGGACATCTGCTCGTATCCCCAGGTTCTGCTTTCAGGTTCTCCCTTCTGTCAAAGATATGAGTGTGTATTTACAACTCTCTCATAATGGATATCCAGCTGGTGGCGAATTCTATTCATATGGCGTATAGTATATTCATGAGTCTATTCCCATCAGACTCATTTGGAGTCGTTCCCATTAAGAATTCCTCAGGAAACATTTGGTGGAGAAGCTTCACAGGCTCTCTGTCTGAATGAGTATGGAAAGAGCTTCTGTGAAGGAAAGGGATTGATGCCGCCTATGTTACAGCCTAGTTGCCTTCTGTGTGCTTGGATTGGAAACACTGACGATGTCTCTTCCTTGTCAAAAGTGGAAAGCAACAACGGAACTATAGACATAATCTAAGAAAGTCTCTCAAATAAGGTGTATAATCATCATCATTTACATTTACATTTTACATTTACATATCAGGCATTTAGCAGACGCTCTTATCCAGAGCAACTTACACAGTTTACATTTCTTTACATACAATCCATTTATACAGCTGGATATTTTTACTGAAGCAATTCAGGTTAAGTACCTTTAGCTCAAGGGTACAACGGCAGTGCCCCAACCTGGGAACTGAACCTGCAACCTCTGAGTTACAAGTCCAGCTCCCTAACCACTACACTACACTGCCGCCCATCATCATCATCATCACTATTATTATTGTTGTTGTTGTTGTTGTTATGTCGTTAAACGCTTTGGAAGGAAATTTAGCCAAAACGATGATTTGAATTTGAACAGAAATTTAAGACAGATTGAATGAGAGATAAAGAGAAATTACAAGAATAAAAAGGTGTAAGGAGGAGGAGGGAGTAAAACCAATAAAAATCACTTAATTTGTTGGAAGGCCATTTGAATTGAAGAACCGCTGTCCTTTCTGAATGAACTCTGCACTGATTGTTTTATTGCTACCTTTGAATTGTGACTACAGATTTACCTACAGGGTCCTAGTTTAACTATGTGGTTGCTCCTAGCACCTGTTACAAATGGCTTTCAACTTGTGGTCCTTTAACAAACCGTGAACTCAAACTGAGTTCAAATGAACTTTTGGTCCTGGTCACTGACAGGGGAATTATTATTATTATTTTATTTTTTTCGATTTTACCCCATTTTTTTCCCAATTTGGTAGCCAATAACTCCCGCTGTGCTTAGTTCAATCCCCTCCCTCGTAGTTCGCTGCTGTAGTCCGGTGACCGGCAGTGACAATGGCGAAGCACTGCCTCCTCCGAGACAGCACTCGTCGTGCTGTCTACTGTAACTCTGGCACCCCAGAACCACTCCTGTGTGCAGCGAACTGTGTCAGCTTCCTTCCCCCCTCCCTGGGGCGGACAGCCAATTGCCGCCCCCCTAGTGGCACTCCCGGTCAGAGCCGACTCTGGCACGACGGGGAATCGAACCCCGGTCGCTGTGGCCAGCGTCGGACGTTGAAACCACTAGACCACGCGGGAGGCCTGACGGGGGAATTATTTAACATTATCATTCCAGCACAAGCACACAGCAACACTAGTCTAAGCAGGGGGAGGATGAGGAGGAACAGAAACAACTGGCATGGTCACATGATTTGTAGTTCTGTAGGTCTTTGGTTGGCCTTTGGACACCACAGAGAGGATGGCACACAACAGCAATCCACCAGAGAGGCGCATTGTAGGGTAGAAGTTGAGGTAATTACCGTAGGAATGAAAACCCCTCCAACCTGTTAACATCCTCTTCCCCTAGCATGTGTTTCGGGATCGGAGAGTATCTACCAGGAGAGATCGGGGGAAGGCCAGTCTTGTACTCCAAAGATTCATGGCCAAGGGAAGAGATATGCTTGTCTAGAACTGGAGAGAACGCTGTAAAGGCAAAGAAACAAGGTCAACCTCACTGTTCTTGCCCTTACATATCAAGGACATACAATAACAGAATGTGTATCAGCTGCAATTTAGTACAAGAGACTGTTGTTATTGAATCATACTCTTTGATATAATTCTTGGTGGGGAATGAATTACACAGGACAAAGGTGCAAAACAGCAGACATAGCTGGTTTGTGTAACAAAACACTTGTAATATAATGTAATGTAATGTAATTAAAGGACATATCATTCATTAAAAAGTATATAGAAATGACACTTACAGTGTGTGATATCAGGAGGCCCATAGGGGTCAGACAGGTAAACATTGGTGGGCTTGCCCACCTTCAGATAGACAATATCAGACGTATTTTTCAATATGACTACCGCTTCCTCGTGAGAAACGTCTTCCAATGTGTAGTGGTTCACCTGGGAAGGAAAAGTCATATGTGATGCAACGCTCCCTAGTGCCAAGAACATACAAAGACAAAGAAACAGAGCCTCACACATTACTGTAATATTAATGCAAAGCTTTAGCTTTGGCAGGAGGCCAGTAGAGAAACAGTGATGGGAGAATTATGGTGCTAAATTCAATTCTCCCACGAATCGTCGGACTCAATGGACAAGCCGAGGATAGGTATGCCTGTGTTTAGTGTTTATTGCCCGTTCACATCTGAAGAAAAAGACTATTTAGTATTTAGTAGCATTTTAATATTATTAGTTGGGATGAAATTCCACTGCAGGGTGACACACACACTCGGTTGCATGTTTTGAATTTTCAGTAAATCTTCTGTTCTGATTTAATAGTGCTAATGTGGTTTTAATGTCTCTCTCTCTCTGCAGTTAATCTACTTTAAGTCTTTTGTAATAAAAAAATATGTTTGTGGTTCATTTGTTGCAATAACATGATAAAATGATTTATTCAACATATTTTGGTAACTTGTTATTATGCATCTATTTTGTCATTTGGGCTATCTGTCCTAATGCTTAGTAATTACTAGCTCAGTTATTCATCTAGGGTCCTAAAAAAGTGAACTGAACAAGTACATAAGAACGCTACTTAATTACACCAATCCACAAATCACATTACTAATTTGTTGGAGGAGCACAAATGAACAGAAATAGGGTTGAAGATGCATATCGTTACCTGAGTCTTTCTGTTAAAACCCTTCAAGCAACATCATTCTTTCACAGAGGACTGACAGCAGATATCTGCCCAGTGATATCAAAGTGCGCTGAAAGAAACCAGCATACCCAGTATGCGCACACAGGACCAGTGGTTTCCAACCACGTTCCAAGAAGAACTACCCACCCTTTTATTTTTCATATGATCCAAAGTCACACTTTTCTGCTAATAATTCACTGGTTTTTCTTTCTTGCATGGAAACTGGTTTTGGCTCATTTTGGGCTGCTGAATCCAAATCTGAGCTATCTATGCTCCATATTCATGGATTTTACAAAAGTTGACCATCCAGTCTGGCAATCTTGGTTGGGATAAAACAGCAAAAGCTTGATTATTCTCACCAAAACTACTTCATTTAGGGCCTTAAAATAATTTTACAAATGTTTTAAGTCATAAAAACATGTTTTACATAAATTTATGTTTTTTGTGATTTGCAGCTGTGAAGACTACCTAATCTGCCTAATCTGCTGTTAAGACTCCTAATCTAAGCTTTACAATTAAATATTGGAATTGAAGTAGGTACCTTTCATTGTAAACATTTTTGCATCTATTGATCTTCTAATGCAACATTTTTTTTCAACTTTGAGTGTAAAATTGCAGTTTTCTCAAAAATAATGATTTTTAATAGTTCCAAAACCTGATGTGATAGGCAAAAACTAATGCCAGATTTGGATTCAGCACTCAAAAGTTAGCTAGAATCCATTGAAAAACCCCATGCAAGAAAAATCGTGTTGACCAGTGAATATAATCAACCCAGCCTCTCTGTACCCATTTTGAACTGGAGTTCTTTTCCCACTTTGGAATGCCCGATTGCCCAACGCTCCATGAGCAGGTGGACCTGGCACCCTCCCTCCCTGGTTGTCACTGGAACCAACAGAACCATTCTAGTGACACACTAGAACCCGCCGCCCTGCATGGCTGCCGGGCCACAGTCCGCACTGCTACGGTCAGACCATCGGACGCACCGGGGTCTCAGCAGGGTGAGTCACCGAGCAGCCCTTTCAAACAAACCCCCTCTCTTAAGAGTTCGTGTTTTTAGGGTGTTTCAAAAGTAAAAGGTCCTTGGTTATCGCTGGTTCGCTGGTTCTCTGTGGCTCAGTTGGTAGAGCACAGCATTGGCAACGCTTAGGTTGTGGGTTCAATCCCCACTGGGGCCATATATACTGAAAACGTATGCATTCACTACTGTAAGTCGCTTTGGATAAAAGCGTCTGCTAAATGGCGTATATTATATTAGTATGTTATGGCGATCAGCGCGGTCCGGTGAAGCTGTGCGCTCACCATGAGCAGCCTGTCGGCAACCTGCAGCCGCCCGTCCTTCTGCGCCGCTCCGCCGTCTATTATCTTGGTGACGTAGATGCTGTTGTCTCCGGGGATGTGCTGGTTGCCCACTCCGCCGGCAATGCTGAAACCGAGCCCTGGGGAGAAATGGGGAGGGGGGATGGGGACAGACAGGGGGACTCGTTCAATTTCCTGACATACTTTTGTTGGTTTTTGTTTTAATTGGACAGAAGTGAATCACAGTCCCTGAAACTCCATGGGGCGCGATGGTCCGCAGAGAAGAAATACAATAATTTATCGGCACTGAACAATTGGCTCTTCAGAAAGGGAGAATGCTAAATGGAGTTACTCTCCTCCTGTGAAACAACACTATAAGTAGCAGAGGCCTCCTGAAGAGTGCTTGTCAACGTCGATGCTGCTTTTAATGTGGAAACTGGAAAAGGTCACAGAACCGTTTCACTTCAATTAGAAACATTTTCGAGTCGGGGAAGGGAAGCAGGGGGCCACTGAGCAGTAGGAGCTCCTGCTGACAGGGAATCACTTTGGCTGAGAAGGAACGAGCGTAGCCTTCTCTGTAAATAAATAAATATCCCCTCGCTCCATCAGGAACCTGCAGGTTGTAAATGCCAGCCATGAGTTTAGAGTGCAGAGTGTGTCGACGGGGTCTTCGAAAGGACACCCTGTTCTGGATTTGACTCGACCTGCCTGGAGCGTTCACTCAGACAGCACAGTGCATTCGCCCCAAGGTAAAAAAAACTAAAACCCTCAGCATTTATTTTTAGAGGTTAGCTTTACTGTGAAGTGGGGGGATTTATCAAGACTGCTGCAAACTATCACGAGTTTTGTGAATAAATATTCCTGCCTAATTGAGTTAGTGTGACATTTTCTAAAAAGCAATTAGGCAGAAGAACACAGCTGCAAAGATTAATATTACACAGCTTGTAAACCTGTAGACCTTCACGTGAAAAGTGGTACGGATCGCCGTCCTGTTCCTTTTTCAGTACAACACACTACTTCCATCAGGTCGCAGATATAGAACCCTTGCCTGGAAACGGGCACGCTTTGGCAGGAGTTTTGTCCCCTCTGCCATAGCATCGCTGAACAAAATACCTCGGTAATGATCATGTGCATATGAATATGACTGTGTCTGTAGGCACAAATGTGGATGTACCCATGTGGGCGCATATTTAATGTATGTGTATGTAATAGTGGTGTGTATATTTGTATTTATGTAATTTATGTGAGGCTTTTGTACAGACTGTGGCAACAAATTTCCTGTGAAGGACAATAAAGAATCTATCTATCTATCTATCTAACATCTAACACCGTATGGGCTACAGAGCAGAGAGTGGCAATGGAGTGTAATGGTTAGGGAACTGGGCTTGTAACTCAGAGGTTGCAGGTTCAATTCCCAGGTGGGTTACTGCTGTTGTACCCTTGAGCTAAAGGTACTTAACCTGAATTGCTTCAGTAAAATATCCAGCTGTATAAATGGATTGTAAAGAAATGTAAACTGTAAGTCGCTCTGGATAAGAGCGTCTGCTAAATGCCTGTAATGTAATGTAATGTAATGTAATGTAATGTAATGTAATGTAATGTAATAATGTACAACACTGTATGGGCTGCAGAACAGAGAGGCCCATCGGCTTGTTCATGGCGTGGACACTGAGGAGAGGTTGGGATGTGAGGGGCAGGGTGGGGTCAGGGGCGGGGGGGCGGGGGTCGGGGGTCCACCTTTGGGTCCTTTGATGAGCTTGATCTCGGTGACGGTCTCCAGGATGGGTCTCCTCCGGCGGACGTACAGCTGGACGATGCAGCCCGCCACCTTCAGCGCCTCCACGGCCCGGCTGTGCGACACCTCCGACACGTCGGCATCGTTCACACGCAGGATGCAGTCGTTCACCCTGCGTGGAGACGGAGGGGAAGGAGGGGTCAGACTGCCACCCAACGCCCCCCTGCCCCCTACCCCTGGGCGGCCAGAACATTTGCCGAAGAATGCCCTTCCGGTGGTCTGTTAAGCCTCATGAGCCTCAAGGACTATTTGTTTTTGTTTTTCTCTGTATCCCACCATTTTCCAGGAGTTCATCTCGACCGCCTTTTAAGGGGGTCAGGGAATAATTTTCCAGTCTCCCACATTGGCTCCAATGGTTTTCAGTTTTTTTTATTCGCTCTGGAAAATGCCAATTGTGAAGTGCTGTGTGACAACCTGTTTGTAAATGGCGCTATACAAAAATAAAGATTGATTGATTGATTGATTGATTTCAGCCCCAAAATCAGGCAGGGACCAATAGGGTTGGGTGCAGTAGGGCTGTTTCCTGGACTTTGACTTACAAATAAATGCTAGTATCAAAATAATCCCTATGTGGGTGACTTCAGAAAAGACTAACGTGATGAATGAGGAGAGCAGGGAACACAGAGCTTTAGAGATATTAACGCAGCCACACCGGTATCGGACTAATATTTTGACGCCTATGACGTCTTCCTCAGAGTCCGATAAGTGTTTTTCCTTCACAAATTCAGCAATGACCAAAATATGGTGTTTGTACTGGGAAAATGTTGCACTTGCTTGCATTTACAAGCTTTATATAACACAGCTATATATATTTTTGTTCTTTTTTTTCTCCCATTTTCTACCAATTTTGAACCAATCAAACCCCAGTTGCAGTGGCCAGTGTCAAATGTTGTAACCGCTAGACCACCCGGGAGGCCAAAACAGCTATATTTTTTAAGGTTACCTTTCAAAATTGGACAACTGTGCTGATGTTTAAGAGTATATAAACAAAGAACATCATATCGGTGATGGAGATAGTACTGCATGTCAAATGATTTGAATCTGTAGCCTTGTCTTTATTAAGAACTGTTTGTGAATGTGTTATGAATGTAGTTAGTTACTGAATGTTGACCTGCACACCTGAGTTTTAACATGTAGGCTGAAATTTCTACTAAAAACTTCTATTAAAACTTCTATTAAAAGTTAATATTTCTGTCTTGGTCTGCTACTGCTAGTTAAGAACTAATAGCCTTCCTGTAAACAGAGGTATTGATTAGCAATTCTTAAGAATAAACTTGCACAAATGGGGTGATGTTTTAGAGATACGTACAAAAAGGTTGAAAACAGAATAACCCCTGCCTCAACACTAGAAACCTTTCAGAGCGAGAGAAGGAAAGACACTAATGAGATCACCACTGTTTGATCGCACAATGGCTGCAAGCATCTTTTATTCAGTTTAAGTCTGTTAAAAGCTCAAACACTCCTGAGAAAGTGAAGGACTGCACTTTCTCATTTCAGCGTGGGTAGGCTTTTGCTCTGGAACACATTATAGTTATATTTAGATGTTCTGTTTGGAGCGGAGAGGACTAAGGTACAAAATATCGTAATATCTGTTCATAATATTATAAAGGAATAAAGATTTTTTTTTTTCCTCCCTTGTATCCAAGTCTTGCCATCGATCTGAAATTCACCTAAATATCTGGGTCCGAATCTGTCTGAATTGAATACGTCTTATGAGTTTAGAAAAGGTTTGAAGGGAGCGCCCCTGGATATATAGCCAAAATGCCAAACATATCCAAAAAAGATGTGTTCTTTGGTGTAGGGGTATTGTTAAGTAAATTAACAAAGAAGAAAAAACCAAGGCACTCTTGCCAGTAAAAATGCCTTTATCATATGACTAACAGTCCTAACAAACTGCTAATAACCCTTGACACATTTCGGGAGTGACAAAGTTGTAGGTAGGGCTGCACGCTATGGGCAAAATCTCACATTGCGATAATCTTGCTACATATTGCGATTGTGATATAGCACGCGATGTAACAAAACACATGGGTGGAAAATTGATCATTGATATTACATGTGTTCCAGCCATCATAGAATAGGCATTATATTAAGTGAATTGAGGGAACCCAAACAACACAGGACCTCAACCTGTAAAGGGGATCGTCACAGATACGGACGGTTACCGTGTTTGTATGTTTATACCGCAACTGTACACACTACAGTGTCGGTGGAAATGCAATTTCAGACAAACAACTGTCTGGAAAATCACTGTCACTACCCATACCCAGGGACAGAGTGTGACATTTGGTGGCAGTGGGGGATAAATGTTTAATACTACCTCAATTTGTCCTCTTTCCCTTACTGCATTTTTCACCTGTGAGTTTGTGAAGGTGTAGCGACTGTATGAAATACAAGTGCTCTGTTTTTGAACTAACTTGTGGTTCTCTGTGGCTCAGTGGGTAGAGCACAGCGTTGGCAACGCTTAGGTTGTGGGTTCAATCCCCACTGGGGCCACATATACTGAAAATGTATGCATTCACTACTGTAAGTCGCTTTGGATAAAAGTGTCTGCTAAATGGCATATATTATTATTATTATTATAACCCTATGTGTGCACCCATGGAGTTCGCCCGCTAAACACAGCTACGGAGAACGAGAGAGATGTGATGACATTAGTTACGGAAATGGAACCTGGCAGAAATAGAGCAGGTATATTTCAGGTGCTTGTCATGTGTGTGAGCGTTGCCCAAGGCCGGCAACAAAGCGCTCTGACACAATCACATAATGTGATACTGCATTCAGTACATCTTGATGTCAGCACAAGTGTGATCTGCTGTATAACTGACAGCTGTCTAAACCTAAGCCTGAATTCCACCTACCCTTTCCTCCAAGGATTTCACACCACCTCCAGGAAACGTCTGCAAGAAGTATGAAAAACTGAACTTTCAGGGAGCTGTGATAGCATCAGCTAACTCTCGGGAACAAAATGATATCAGCACTCTCTGGACTGCATCTGTGACAGACTGACTCATCTGTTTCTGATCACAACCTTTTTTTAAAACATTTTTTCCCCGTTTTTCTCCCAATTTGGTTGCCAATTGTACCCTCTGTTTTATTTTCAATTCCCCACCCCCACGAGTCCGCCGCCCGTCCTCTGGGAGCGAGACACACATTCCTATTTCCCCGCCTCTTCCGAGACGGAGATCTTCCACGGACGCCATTAACCTTATCCTCGACGGACTCGTGCCGGCTCTCCCTCCCCCCTCCCCCGGAGGTGCAGCCAAATGCCACCACCGATCGGGCTGACGACCAGGGCCGGTCAGGTAAAGACGCGGGTTTCGAAATAGCAGAATAGCAAATGTTCCATTCGGGTTTGCAGCAGTATAGTGTAATGGTTAGGGAGGTGGGCTTGTAACTCAGACGTTGCAGGTTCAATCCCCAGGTGGGGCACTGCCGTTGTACCCTTGAGCTAAAGGTACTTAACCTGAATTGCTTCAGTAAAATATCCAGCTGTATAAATGGATTATATGTAAAGAAATGTAAACTGTGTAAGTCGCTCTGGATAAGAGCGTCTGCTAAATGCTTAAAATGTAAAATGTAAATGTTGTGGAAGAGGTAGGGACTGGGCGATAACCTGCGTCCAGAGGTGACAAACCTGAGTCGGCCATCCTCTGCAGCAGCCCCGCCTGGGATGATCTTGGTGATGAAGATGCCGGGATCGTCCCCAATGTGGGGGTTATCCATTCCTCCAGCAATGCTGAATCCCAGACCTGAGTTACCCTGCAGGAACAAATCCACATCAGTGTGCATGTGTACAATAGACATCGATATACTGTACTTATATACAATAGACATCGATATACTGTACATATATATACAATAGACATTGATATACTGTACATGTATAGAATAGACATCGATATACTGTACATATACAATAGACATCGATGTACTGTACATATATACAATAGACATAGTGATATCGCTATACTGTTCATATATACAATAGACATCGATATACTGTACTTATATACAATATACAGTATGTCATCTCAAAATCAGGTGAAATTAATTCTATGGATCATTGCCTGGATTCAATCAACATTTCTCATTTGCATTTTAGTTTTTGTGCTAATTTGGTAATTTTTCTCAACTCAAAAAAAGGTTGCTAAACTAAAAAAGCAACACTTGCATTTATTAAAGTGAAAATTAAGGATTAATGCTGAATATACAGAATGTCCATTAAATGTTTTAGGGACCATGAAAAATTAAATGAGCATTACACACAGTGTTTGAATATTGACACGTTCTACAATAATGTTGCTCTGATACTGAGGGGACTGTTTACAAATGGGTTTCATTTTTAGTGCTTGAAATTAGACTTCTTTATATTTCTGTTATATTTAAACTCTTTTCCAAAGAGAAGGGAAAATGCACGGCCAGCTCCGACTACAGATAAATCTTTCCATGCAACTTTAATATGTCCCTTAATGGGATTAAGAAAAATGTCTGCACACTGTTTGTGGGAGCATTTAAACATTTTAACAAACATTTTGCTTAATTCCTAAATGATATGTCTCCATATAAAGGTTTAAACTTTATTAAGTTGGGCATTTTTTCTCTTTATGTGCAAATAGGCTCAGCTGCTATTGTCATTTTAAAACTGGCTGAGGTCCAATCACAGCTTAGAGCCAAGTGGTCTGTTAATTAAATATGGGCTGAGCCAAAGTGATATCAATGAGATATATATATTTATGTATGTATACAGTTAGGTCCAGAATTATTCATACCCTTGAGGAAAATGAGCAAAAAAGACTGTCGAAAGCAAGTAATACCATTACTGAGATATACTGTAATTTTACAAAAGGTGGAAAAATCTTTTACTTTATTAATGATTCAATAGAATCAACAAAATAACACATTTTTCAGTACTTGGTGCAGCCTCCCCTGGTAATGACAATACCCCCCAGCTCTACATCCCAGCCAGACCCCTCCGCTCCGCTTCCTCTGACAAACTGACTGTCCCATCCCTCCAGGTGCCCAGCAGCCACTCCTCACGGTCTCGCCTCTTCAATGATCTTCCGCAAACGGTCAGGACCGCGGAATCACTTGCGATCTTCCGCAAGAGACTCAAAACCCACCTCTTCAGACTCCACTACCACTAATTGTCATCACCACTGCTTTCATGTTCAATACTGCACCTTGTAATATGTATCTATGTTGATGACTGTCCCTCCCAAAAAAACACCTAACTTTTCCCTCCTTGTGTTACAGGTACGGTTTGCAGCTGCCAATGATTACAGTATGTCTATTACTGTATCACAACACTGATCTCTGGCGCGGACTATGATTAATCTTACCATGTATTAATGCACATCTTGTAAGTCTATTGTAAAAGTATGGAAAAGTATTTTAAAGCTTGGTGATTACAGAGGCCTGGATTCATTAAAAATGTATGCCTGTTTTTATGTTCTCTTAATTTGTGCTTGACAAACTGTTTTTGTGAAGAAAAGTGGAAAAAAAAGTCAAAGCCAAGAACAGAATTGAACTGAATTCAAGCCAGAAACCGCCTATCTGAGGCATAACTGATAAGGACAGAATGAGCACTGAATCACATTATCACATAACATAGACACATTCTCTCTGGGCCCAGAGACAAGATAATGAGACTGCAGCTCCACTATACTATGCAATAAATCACAGCCACCATTGGCTTTGTTTTGTTTCAGTGTGTGTGCCATTTCAGTGGTCAATATCTGTCGATATGCTGTCTGGGGTCTGGTAAGCCGCTAATCAGTTAGCACATGTACCATGCCACAACAGCGTCTCATGGAAATTCAGCATTCCTGAGTGTAGAACTACCCACAAAGCCACGCTCCCAGTAAACATTTGTAATACTGTTTTCAGTTTGTTACATTAGAGGCAAAGTACAGGTGGATTGGCTAAACACGTCAGTTGGATTAAATGGAGAATGAAACCGCATTTATTTTATTATTCTTCTTTGGGTTTATGCTCTTTATAAATCCTGGAATGGGATCAATATTGAAATCAACACACACCGCTGCTTAGACACGCCGTGGACAGAACGTTATTTTTTTATGCGCCTCCTGACGAGATGTTTATTCCTCCAATTTCAAAACCGGATACTACCAGCAGCAATCACAGAGATTGCCTGTATTCTGGAGGAACTGCAATGCAAGTCAAGGGCATTTCTGAATGGCATTGAAAAAAATGAGTCACATTAACGTAATGACATTATGATGATATACTGGTAACTGCCAGAATAAAGGAAACATCTTTGAAGGGTTCTGGTGGCTCTGTTGTGGCGTGGTTTAGGGACACAACTCCTCAGAGGGTAATAAATACAAAGCCATTCTGAGTGATCACCTTCATCCTGTGGTGAAGCATTTCTATCCTGATGGGAGTGGTCTCTTCCAGGATGACAATGCCCCCATCCACAGGGCACTAGTGGTCACTGAATGGTTCGAGGAGCATAAAAATGAGGTCAACCATATGCCATGGCCGTCTCAGTCACCAGATCTCAACCCAACTGAACACTTATGGTAGGTTCTGGAACAGCGCCTGAGACAGCATTTTCCACCGCCATCAACAAAACACCAAATGATGGAATTTATCCTGAAAGAATGGTGTTGCATCCCTCCAATAGAGTTCCAGACATTTGTAGAATCTACAGCAAGGCGCATTGCAGCTGTTCTGGTGGTTTGTGGTAGCCCATCACCCTGTTAAGACACTGTATGTTGGTGTTTCCTTTATTTTGGCAGCTACCTATATAAGATAATAGTGTTATAAATATTACATAAATCCAGTATTGACATTTCTCCCAGCAATCGTTGGCTGGGGCTAGTGTTTCGGGGGAGAGTATCGATCGCTCGTTCTGTAGTGCGGAAAAATGTCTGTCCCTTTTTACTCCCTGGAGAGCTTTCCAGAGGGCTCTCAAACAAAGGGAAGCTAGCTGAGGTCGAAGGCCATGAAGTTTTAATACAATGTCATCATCTGCTGCTGACCTCTGGTGAACAGTGATGCCAACATCTTGAACTGGCTGCACTGCTCCGGAATACTAACGAGTTAGAGAATCTGGATGTGCAGATCTGTGAAGGCATCGCACACTATTAAACCCCACTAATGCTTGGTATTATCTTTTTGTTTAATGACAGTGTGGGATAACATTGTTGTATATATAGTAGCTGAGGGTGCAGTCACATAGTTAAGTGACTGCCCTCAGCATTTTCCTTGTCCACAGTTTTGAGAACCCCTTCTTCGTACTCACCCGTTCCAGTGTAATTTCTTCAAATTCATATTCAATTTCTGTCCCGTTGACCTACAACAAAAAAAGAGAACAAAATAGATTTTCTTGCTCCGTGCCAAATAACTACGGTTATGTTTGATGAAATAAAATCCAGTCAAAATCGAGTGAACGGCAACATCAATGAAGCTAGGAAAGGGAGAGAAGAATCATTTGTCACAGCTGCTATGCTGTGAACTCTTTGAATCAATATTAATATCAAAGACTCTGATCAAACTATTTACAGTGGCTCATTATATAAGTAGAGCTCATGCTAAGTTCACCAACTTGCACAGAACAAAGATGAAAAATGTTTTTTTAAATACATTTTAATAAGATTGAGCAAGTATCAATTTTTAAGCAAGCTTGAAACTTGTTGAATTAATTATTAAAATCGGTCTAGGATGGAATCCTGTTCTTATCATTACAACCCTTGTTTTTTCCCTCCTAGAAGATCATAAAAATCACTTAACAAAATGTCAAATGCACTTAAGGCATAATAAGGGAAGGAGCGATTCCTGTTTGCGAGCCTGGACTCAGAAATATCAATGGATAACGCTACAGGAATGACAACGAGCTGGCGCCATTTCCTATTACCAGACAAACAACAAGCTAATATGTAGCTACAATGAGTGAAGCTTTTTTAGATTGGACCGAGGATCAACAGTCAGTGTTCTGTAGCATCACGGTGCCTGCCTTTCCACACCAATGTACTTTCTGTCTTGACTTTCTGTCCCTTTCCTATTTACCATCCTTATTTACCATTTGTGCTTAAAACACAATGATAACCCACGTCAAAAGATAGATGAGCGGATGCAGGAAAACGTACGATAAGAGGGAAACACTCTTTAACAATTAACACACATATAGGAATGAGTTTGACTTTCATTAAAACATTCATTTTTAAGTACACTCACGGAATTGTATTTAATGTGATGAATGTGCTCACTGCAAATTGAAAGACAATAATATAATCTGTGTTTCAGACGTACCATGGGTAGATAGGTTTCTCAGACTTTCATAATTCACTTTTAGCATTATACATATTTTGCTACACACGCATATGCACATGCATAAACATCTGTTCAGTGTTGCCTGGCCTGTTTCCAGTTCTGGCACTCCAGAAACCAGCCATTTACACCTAACCACTGCCCTGTACAGCAACATTGTATTGCATTCTGTGACATTGGAATGTTTTTTTATTTATTGAAAAATGTAACCATTGAAATATCTGAATAAGCATCCATGAACAGTAACTAATTTGGAGAATGAAATCCATGGAATGTCTTTTCTGTGAAGGTCAGATAAGTGACACATACCTGTGACACCTCTGGGAACAATGATTGAGGTGTTGAATTTACAAGAGGAAAACAATTCTTACTTAATCAAGAAGTCTTAAATACGCATACATGCTAGGAATAGCTTGCTGCCATTAGTGGCACAGCCAAGACCTCGCCATGGAGATGCTTTGCCTCCATATTATATGTTAAATCATTTTTAAAATGATTGTAGCAACACGTGAGAACATAAACTTTTATGACTGAGGGGGGGACGACCTAAAAATGGGTAGTCTCTCAATTTTATCCTTCAAAGCTTGACATCAATGTCATCTGGCCATCTGGAGACACAGAATATTCAACAGAATATGTTGGCCCTATATATATATATATATATATATATATATATAGCAGGAACAGGGGTGTACAGTTTCCACGCAACCAAGTTAAATAACAAAACACACACAAGAAGTTCAAATGGAACAAACAGGGATTTATTAGTGAAACTCACAATAAATGGAGGAGGGGAAAAAGAGAAAAACTTGGGCGAACAATCCAAGTCCACAATCCCCAATCCGTTCTCATAATTTCTAGCACCACGTCTTATGATATGCATGCTTCACATGGAGTCCCATATGCTGTTTTTAAATTTTTAAATCTCTTTTTTTTATCAGCAAATCAGGCAAATCGTTCCCTTGACATGCATCTTTGCACCCACTGAGCCCTCATTTCAATGTGGCTGAGGATTCAAATCAGGTGTTCAGTCTAGTCAGGCAGTGCCTCCAACAATAATAAGGCTTTGGGGTGGAGCCAGCATGCTGTCAGGTACTTCCCCTTGTAAGATAGATAGATCCTTTATTTGTCATTGTAACACGTACAACGAAATTGAAATGCCAACCAGTCAGTTGAAATTGAAATATCTATATTTTGTTTGCACACCATTGCCTTTCATGGCCTCAAAATGTTGTGGCACCTTATTGTTCATTTAAGTTTTAATACATGGACACTCCTAATACACAGTGTGAGTGTCAAGGCCTGGTAACAATTAATATCGGATATTGGCATAATTAATATCGGATATTGGCATAATTAATATCGGATATTGGCATAATTAATATCGGATATTGGCATAATTAATATGGTCCTCTGTGTGTTCGCGTTGCTACTGCACTTGACACTTCCTTTGCAAAGGTTTTTTGCAGATGTTTGTAATTATGTCAGCAGAGATTAGTGAACTAGTTAGAGGATAAATTGTTCTCCTGACTAAAACTTTTGTGTTAGTTTTTGATGAATGATGAAAACAAGCAGATCTTGGTAGTGGACTCAGACTTTTGGACCCCACTGTACATATAAGCTGAATAAATACACAAAATACATTTAAAAAACAGTTGTATGACCTTATGACCACTTTGACTGGCTGAAACAACTGATAACTGTTATTGCTTACTGATAGCGTGTCTATAAGCATACTGCATTATCAGTGGTAATTGCTTAATCAATTTAATGTATAGACCTACATAGTGCTTTGATTATCAAAGTTAAATTGATATTTTTTGAGAACTTAAAAAATATATATATTGAGCATAAATATTGTACATTGGTGATGCTCAACAGTGACAGTTAACAGTACATGATTGTTGATGTCTACTATATTCCATCTCTTCGTAACCCAGTACAAAACTGTCTGGTCTAAACCCACACCAAAGGTCAATAGTGTAACTAGTATTTTAGACAACAACCCCACTGTCTTCAAATAAACAAATAGGACATAACATCTCAAAAGATTGACTTCACATCTTACACTTTTACCAAATGCATTATAAGTAAGGCACAGAATTTTCCATTATTATTTTTCTCTAAACGATCCAGGAACAAATGGAGTAACAATCATTTGTAAATAAGTTGACTATTTCAATTCTAAATCAAAACGATGGGCGAAATCAGGTAAAAAGAAAAATAGATCGTTTTTTATCAGTGAAAATCGTTTTAAACTGAGAAGGCTGGGACTTAATTACAAGAAACCTTGACATTTCCAAGTTTTTTTCATTAATATTGAGGTTATTATTGTGAATAGTCACTTCCCAGATGGAAGTGAGCTTACATGAGTAATTTAAACCTGGGGAGATAAGCAGGTTACAGCTGGATTCCCTGCTGCTGTCTCAATAACCAGCAATGACACAGAGCCTTCACAAATCTGTCTTTGATTGTCTTTTTTTTATTTTATGCACCAGAAATAGTACACCACAGACAATTTACTAAAAGTATGGCTAAATATAGATAAAGCTTCACTTTTCTCAAACAAATCACCTTCATGTAAGTATGAGAGAACTACAAAGTTCACAAAAACTACAAGAGCAATGCTATCATTCTTTTTCTTAACAGTCTGAATAATGCACACGATAATGCGTGTGTGTGCCTGTGTGTTTGAGGGGGGTGTATATAGTTTTAACCATTTCAAAAGTAGAAAGCCCTAGCAAGGTTATTGACCTGAATTGTTTCAGTAGATATCCAGCCATGTTAATGGACAGTGTGTGATCTGCGAGCTGTGTTGCCCAGGATAAAAACATTTGCTGGGTGCATAAATATTGTAGGGAAAATAGAGTGCCGGCCCTGTTATCTAATGAAAACAACAGCGCAGTTAATAGCCTGCTGCAGTCGCCCGGCTTGTGGTAAGTCACGGTACTCAACACCTGACCACAAGTCTCTGTCATGAACTGTAACTTGGAGGTGATGCAGTCACTGAGGTGGAACAATCACTTCTTTCACAGAGGATCTCTGAACAACGGGTTTTCTGAAGCGGTTTGGAACTCGAACCCGTGTTTCATCATGAATATTGCTAATGTTAGGGTTGGTCTATTAAATGTCAGTTAGGTGAAATTATCACTGCAGGTGTAATTGGTAAAAAAACTAAACATTTTCACCGACATTTTCATTGCCTGAGCTTTGAAAATTCAGATTTCGGACAGCTAGAATACAAGAAAACTCTTGACATTATGACTCCTGAAAGAGAAGTCAAACATTTGCACGGTCCCGTTTGCAGGTCTGCCACGTTGAGCCCATGATCAGTAAACGGGTTCATGCCCCACACTTCAGCCTCATCTCTCTCCCTTCGCCGATGCATTTTCAAATTGCATGCATACACAAGAACACGTACTGCAGGGCTGAGTGCGCTCAAAGAACATCATATTTGGCCACATGTATACTCTTTGGTTCTATAAGCGATAAAACTCTTAATTGGATAATTACAATCGATGAGAGAAAACTGATATGGGTCACTGGAAATAAGGTTAAAAGTAACATCAGATTTTTTCTAATTAATTTTTTGTATCCTCGTGATGATAAATCCTTGCTACAAAATAAGTCATTTTCTGATAAGTATTGGACTGAATGTGGAACTAGCGCCGTCAGTAATATCATCACATGGCATGGTCCAGGGGCATAATCAATACCCTCCATATATGCTGAAATTGGTATAGGGTTCTAGTCAATGGGGTAGCTTTTACAACGATATAAGGTTTCCTTTGGTTTGCGTTTACTGTCATGAATGAACTTTGAACTAATGGTTAGGGAGCTGGGCTTGTAACTTAGAGGTTGCAGGTTCAATTCCCAGGTGGGGCACTGCCGTTGTACCCTTGAGCTAAATGCCCCATTTACGCCAATACATGGAGACCATCGCAAAGCGTAGTTTCCAAATCAAAACAATAAAAAAATCGAACAGTGATGAAGAGAGACGTGTCTCCACGCACCGCAGCCGCTCCACGCACACACACACACACACACCCACACACACACACTCACACGCACATACGCACACACACACACACACACACACACACACACACACATACACTCACACACGCACACACGCACACACACACACACACACACACACACACACACACACACGCACACACGCACACACGCGCACACACACACACACACCCCGCTCCACGCACACACCCACACACCCCACTCCTGCCTCAGCTCTCCCAGCACGCAGGCTCCAGGACACTTCAAATGTTTCACATTTTTCTTCATTTCTTTATTTTAAGTAGCTACTGTATGTTGATAAGATACAATGCCAAAGGTGTGAAGTACCTTGACTAAAAGGAAAGCAGAAATGGCTAAATGGGTACATTATAAATACAGTACATACGTACGTATATATATATATATTGAATATACTGTACATATGCATTATACAGTATATACAGGGCGGCAGTGTAGTGTAATGGTTAGGGAGCTGGGCTTGTAACTCAGAGGTTGCAGGTTCAATCCCCAGGTGGGGCACTGCCGTTGTACCCTTGAGCTAAAGGTACTTAACCTTACTTAACTTAAATTGCTTCAGTAAAATATTTAGCTGTATAAATGGATTGTATGTAAAGAAATGTAAATTGGGTAAGTCGCTCTGGATAATAGCATCTGCTAAATGCAATGTAAATGTAAATGTAAAAACACTGAATTAATCCTCATTACTATAAGAGCACCGAAGCTTTCAACATGAAAACATACATTTCTCTTTGCTGCCCTTTGACATCATGGAGTTTTCAAGCAGTATTATATTTTTTATGCATGGCCATATCTTCAATGTACAGAATGGTGATGCTAATTTAATTTGTAGTTAAGGTTTATCATAATTCAATTTTAGCTGTGCTGTATCAAAATGTTTGTCTTAGACTTTGCACTTTTTCTGAACTCTATATTCTTTAAAAGTGTTATATTTGCTATCACTCTTGGGATCCCATCCTGTGTGTTTATCAGTCTCCCAGCTCATAGCTGATTTCATTTCGGACTGTTGTGTCTGAAAACAAAACAAAAATCACAGACCTGCCAATATTGTGCACTTCATTGAGATCAGACAGGAACTTTGAGCAGCAATCCATGACAAAACTCTTCATGTGATGCATTGCATTTCACATTGTTGTGCTGTTTCTCATGTGATGGAGTGCCTGGGTTGAAATCCCCAACATGCATGCTGGCATGTTGGCTAATCTGATATCAGTACTTTGTTTTTAGTAATATTTATTATGTTGCATTTGGCGGAAGCTTATCATGAATTGTGTTTTATGGAAAAAAGTGAATAATTCAAAATGAGAACCAAGGGAAAGCTGGATGTAACAAGCATACAAACGGATGGTACAAACAAAGCATCCAGTGCAACTTATTATTTTTTTATTACAAACTATTTTTACTGAAGCAGTTCAGCAATTACCACTGAATTCTGTACATCTAGCCTATTGGTCTATCGCTGTATTACTGCACTGATCTTGTGCGCTAACTGTGATTGTTCCTACCATGTATTAATGCACATCTTGTAAGTCGCTCTGGATAAGAGTGTCTGCTATATGCTTAAAATGTCAATGTAAATGTAGGTTAAGAACCTTGCTCAGGGTTGGGATTTGAACCTGTAACCTCTGAGTTACAAGCACAGTTTCAAATCTCTCTCATTGCAAGACATAATGACACCGGAACATTGACAGACATCACACATTTAAGAGGGGCTGAATCCGCAATCCCTAACAAATCTCTTGAATTATTCAAACAGCACTTTGCCAGAAGGCATCAAATAGGTGTTCAACTCTTTTCAGAAGTGTTGAAAAAGCTTTAAAAAAATACAAGCTTTGGCTTTAAAAGATCATTGTGTTTTTTTTCGTGTGAGTTATAGATTGTAATAGAGTACATTCAGAAACACAGAGTACATTTGAGTACATTTGAATTGTAGAGATTCAAATGTATATTGTTACAGTATATAGAGAACAATGAGAACAACTGTTAGAGGCCCATTTTCACCTTACATTAGTGAATAATTGTTCAGGAACTTTGTATGTCTGTTTTTTTTTGTGTCTGTTTTTACTTTTGTTTGCCCTCTTCATCCATACGTCTCCCTTCTTTTTATTTTATTTTATACATTTATTTCTGATTTTTTCCCCGTTTTTTTCTCCCAATTTGGTTGCCAATTAAACCCTCTATTTACTTCAATTCCCCACCCCACGAGTCCGTCGCCCATCCTCCAGGATCGAGACACACATTCCTGGTTGAGTGTTCCCGCCTCTTCGAGACGGGCCTTAACCTTCTCCTCGACGGACTCGTGCCGCTCTCCCTCCCCCCTCCACCGGAGGCGGACAGCCAAACGCCGCCTCCGATCGGGCTGACAACCAGGGCCGGTCTGGTGGAGATGTGGGTTTCGATCCGCGTCCCTGACGGGCTGCGCACACCACTCCGAAGCGTGGTGCGTTAGACCGCTGCACCATCCGCCAGGCTAACGGCATTAGCACGGCATTAGCATCCCGCCATTTTCTCCCTTCAGCGACCGAACTGCCCCGGGAGGAACGTGCCCCTCCTTGTTTCAACATGAGTCACGCATTCAGACTGAACGACAAAGAAAGGTTCTAATGCAAACCTAAATAAGACTTCAATTAAAACCAACTCTGGACGCTAGAGGGACATTTATTTAGGGGTCAGACCCCTGGCACCTTTCATGAAAACCTTTCTGTAAACCTTGAAACTGAACATTCAGGAGGACTAAGGTTCGATGCCAACGTCACTGTCCTCAAACCAGGAAGTGGTAAATATTTGTTTATTGTTGCAGTAATTGTTTTTTCTAAATGCTTTTACCTACATGATTTAAAATGTGGTTCTCTGTGGCTCAGTTGGTAGAGCACAGCTTTCAGCGAAACTGTTCTTGAGGTTAACACTTTGTTCAATTCCCACTGGGGCCTGCATATACCTGAAAATGTATACATTCACTACTGTAAGTCGCTGTCCTCAAACCAGGAAGTGCTAAATATTTGTTTTATGTGTGTTATGTTAAAAAATGCTTTACATAAACAGTTCAAAGGGAATGATATTGTACTTACATATGGCACGGAGTCCAGTGTCTCTGCGTTGACAATTATAGGGGCGGTGCTTGCCTGAAAAGGAAAGAGACGGAGATGAGGTCAACACAAACAGCAGGCAATCTCATAGTACTCCAGTGCTACTTCAGTACCGAACCGTCACTGTTCTGACTCTAATGCATGGCATTACAAGCATTTATGTCAGTTTCCATCACATTCGAGACATTTATTACATTGTTTGTGACCTAACAGTTCAGACTGACTGACTTCTGACTTCAGCTAAAATGATTTAAAACCTGTTGGGAGTTATAAATACCAATTTGCCTACATTAGTCAGTAAGTGTAGCCTTTGTCCATGCCTACTTAAGCCATTCATTAGCTTTTATGATCAAATAAATACGCAGAACGGTGTAATTGCTGCAGTTGCTTGAGTCAGTAAGTCAGCTTATCTTTTATTCAGGAAAAAAAGGAGGCATTTGCAGAGCTTTTACATTTCAGTTCATGAATTAATAAATGTATTTCATCAAGATGAAGGGCGTCTTCGATGGAGAAGAGCACTCTGGCAGTCCACTCAATTGGGGAGCTGACATGGGTGTAGCTCTTAGCTGCACCGACAATTACTCAGTTCTGAATCACACCCATTTATCATAACAGCCCTGATTTGGAATGCTCAAACGTATTCATATCCTTAATACTCCCATTTGCCGAGTGCAGTTAGAGGAAGTGCTCCCCCATGCCTCCAGACACTCATCACTCCCTACACCCCAGCCAGACCCCTCCGCTCTGCCTCCTCTAGCAAACTGACTGTCCCATCCCTCCGGGCGCCTGCTCCTCGCGCACATCTGTCTTGCGGAAGATGGCCAGTGATTCCGCGGTCCTGACCGAGTGCGGAAGATCGTTCCACCACCGACAGACAAGAGGCGAGACCGCGAGGAGCGGCTGCCGGGCGCCCGGAGGGATGGGACAGTCAGTTTGCCAACAGTCCTACAATCCAGGAGGGCTGCAGGCACCCCCTAGGGCAGCAACATTTGTCCAGTATTCATAAATGTTAATGTTTACGGTACTACAAAGTATGCTGGGGATGAAGACTCAAGAAGGAGAGGCTTACGATAAGTAATGTTGCTATATGCAATATGTAAGGAATAAACCACTCTGGACTGTGCAGCTGTATGAAAATAAACCAGGACAAGGTGGTGTGATGTGGTCCTGAGGCAAGGCTAAAAGGGCCGTTAACCACCCTGAAGTGTTCAACTGAAATGAAATGGAATCGAATGTTCAATTGAAATAGAATGTTGAACATCTTGTGTACTGATTTGGAACCATGAAAAGGTCACTTTAGCTTCATAGCTATGCATTGTTTGGTTTCTCATTGCGGTTTTACTGGACTAATCAACACCCTCTTGACCAGACAGAATCAAGTATTTAACCAAGCCATGGCATATATATATATATATATATACAGTATATATATAAAACCATCTCAGCAGTGCATATTACCTCAACCTGGTGATGCTAGTTAGTCCTTCCTAATAACAATTCATAATGTTTCAGTAACAATAAACAATTATATTTACATAATCTGGATATTAATATTTTATGAGGCATTTGTATCTTCCCCATGAAGTGTTGCCAATTCCCCCAATTCCCATGAAACAGTATCCATATGAAAATGTATTTTTCAGCCCCTATTTTCAAAAGCTAACGGGGGTTTGGTCCATCAGCTGGTCTGGCGAGAGGAGACGTAATTCTCTCCATCTCCCCAAACCAGCCAGAACGGAGTAGATTGTCTCCCCGCCCTGCGAAACACACCCTGCACATCAGGGAGCCAGCACAGAGCACCTGTCCCAAACACGTCAGCTCAGCAGGGGCCGTCTGGCAGATTTGGGTCGCACACCGACCGGTCACCTCGATACTCTGCGTCGGGGGGCCAGATGGAGCCCACTGATTGGTCAATATAGGGACCGCGTCATTCGAACCGCATCTGCACCAATCGCACGCTCGTACTGTCTCCAGGAGCGCAGCCTGGTCTGCCAAACGAATCAACACTTGATTGAGCTGATAATGCGCGTGTGCTGCATGGCACGGAGAGCTAAAGGCAGTGTGGTGTAGTGGGTAATGAACTGGGCTTGTAACTTAGAGGTTATAGAGTAAACTCCCAGGTGGGCACTGCTGTTGTACTGTTGAGCAAGGTGTATTTCAGTCAAATAACCAGCAGTATAAATTGGCAAGTATGTAAAAAAAAATACAAAAAAGTTGTATTAACTGTGTAATCTGCTAAAACAAGTCATCATTAATAAAAGGATTATGATGTGTCACATAACAGATCATTGAGAAATGTTATTCATCCATTACTTTATTCGGACACTGAAAACCACATTCTTCCCCAAACACACACGTCTTTCAATCTGAAAATCCTGGATCCATTTCAAGCATGTATGTCAGGATCACTACTTTGGTTCTGTTGACCTGAGAGGAACCCATTCTGAGTAAAACTTGTCTGGCCACAGCACTTAACAAACGTTTACAACTGAAGAGCTCTCTCCGTCCAAGACCAATTAAGCTTTTGGGGAAACGATTCGATATTTCACGCGGAGGGTAGCGATTGCTCTGGGACGAAAGAAAAAAAGGGCCAAAAAAAACCCCCGTCCGGACAAAGCCAGAGTGTTCTGTGCAGATAGCGCCTCTGAATTGCCTTTCAAAGCCCTAACAAGCCCGCACTGAGGAGAGGGGGAGAGGCACAAACATGCCAGACTCAATTTGGGCAGGGCGGGAGTTGGCCCGCGCCGCTCTGGTTCTCCTCCGAGGGCATTAGCATTCAGCCGCAGTGCGGGACACAGAAGACGAGTGTTGCAGAGACAGAGGCAGATCGCTGCTCACTGAGATCGATGCCAGCAATCAAGACACTACCTGCTCACAGCGCCGATAATTGCATTAATGGATGCAGCGTCGTGAGCACAACAGCTTCATGTAGGTGAATGAAATGTGTGTGTGTGTGTGTGTGTGTGTGTGTGTGTGTGTGTGTGTGTGTGTTTGTGTGTGTGTGTGTGTGTGTGTGTGTGTGTGTGTGTGTGTGTGTGTGTGTGTGTGTGTGTGTGTGTGTGTGTGTGTGTGTGTGTGTGTGTGTGTGTGTGTGTGTCTGTGTGTGTGTGTGTGTGTGGGGGAGGGGGCTTCCAAGAATACACAGGCTTCAAGGCAGGATGAATAAAATCAACAACACCAGCAATGAAACAGCAGTGTAGCAGAATGACTGAAACCTCTCGCAGCAAGAAGAACAAACATGCTGCTACTGGAATCACATAAAAAAGCTGCAATGACTTACTCTTGGACACACGTCACAAAAATGAAAGCGTCCCCTTCAACAAATTATTCTAAATCTGTGCTGCTGCTGCCGTGTGCTCTTCTAAAATGGCGGGGGCCCGGGGGGGGGGGGGGGGGGGGTCAGGATGGGGAATGGAAAGGCCCTGGCAGGCCGGGCCTGTGCTGTGCTGGGCCCAAAGCTTGCTCCCGTGTTTGGGTTGCCAGGGCCGGACTGCGGACGACCACGTGAAGAAATGAAAGCTGGTAGAACAACAGTCGAAAGAGGCCCACAGCGCAAAACAAGTGAGAGGAGTAAAACAGGTTTGAGCTCAAAACAGGACAGCTCCCCTCACACCAGCAAATCCACACCTTTTTGTAAATAACGCAGTGCGGAACAGAAGCTTTTCCCTTGATGGATATCACACTTGTCACACAATAGAATGCTTGTTATATGACACACATACTGCCCGCACTGGCACGCTGCAATGGGAAAACTTGGTGTTCTGCCAATCGGTGGCAACCCGACCAGCACAATAGAGCAGGTGACTGTTCCGAGCTTCTTAAATACAGAAAAATGAAAGGTACATTTTGTGTGGGGGGAAAAAGCTTTCAGCGCAGTATTCAACTAAATGTGGCACATATACACAAAGTGCTTTTGTCTAGTGTACCGTAGGTGCTTAGTGCTCTCTATGGCATCGAGAAAAACAGGACAGTTTTGAGGTTTGACATTTGATGAATAAAAATAAAAAACACTGTAAGAGCAAGATGTCTCATTTTGCAGCTTAAAACAATAGTATCATCGTTCATGCGATACATATAAAACCACGTCAATTTTGAGTGTGGCAGCATCGTACTACAAAGCAATCTCAGACAAAAAAATGTTCCGTTCATCTATCACTGTCTGTGGGAGCAAACAATACAAGGAAAGCCAATGAAACGGCTGTACACAGAAAAGCAGCTTGACAGAAAATATACCAGAAAAACATCTCCAATTCCAAACAGTTCACATCATTGCAATACCTTTCTGCAGTGATACTAAGCAGAGACTCTTACCTAAGAGATGACAGGGCCTCTGCATGTAGATTACAGAGTGAAGTGTGTGGGTTATTTGGGACAAAAGCCTCTGGCACAACAGTAATACAGATCTAATGACAGGAGGTCAGTTAAAGTACACCTGCGCCTACCTACGGCCATTCCCTGAATTATCGTGGGGGGGGATTTAATGGAGATTCTGATATGGTAATCTTCATGGTTCCAGGGCCAGTCTTGGCAGTGCACTCTGCTGACATTGGCAGTGCTGGCAGTTTTAAGCACTGTTCAGTGCTTACTTATGTTCTCATCTGGTTGTGTCTTTTGAATGCATTTTTTCCGGCTGATAAATTGGGATATCATATGACTTCATTTTTTACAATGCTGCTTTTACAAAGGAGTATTCTGGGGAAATGTAGAAAAAAACATAATAACTTAATTAGTCAAAGCTGTGATATATTTGCTCCAATGTTTCCACCGGGGAGGTTGTTGAGTAAAACTCATTACAGTGCATGTGACATGATGCTAGGTGCTCAGTTTCACAGGCAGGTCTCAGTGCAGGCACACGTGTTGTGCAGATTCCCCTGTTTTGAAGAAATAATGAAGACGTTTTTAGTTTTTTTTTTACCCCTCACTCAACACTCACAACTTAATCTACAGTGTCTTCAATGCAAGCTTCACATAGCTGCTCAAGTTAATTGTGCTTTAAATTGTAACTATGCTTGAACAATGTTGATCACATTTCTCAAGATGTGATGGGAATATGGGAATATTTACAGTTGGGAACAGTGGTCCTCATCCCTGGCCCTGGAGAGCCACATGCTGTGCTGGCTTTGTTTCTACTTACACTACAACTTAAGGTAAAGCAGTAGATTACAGTTACCTCACCCCACCTGGATTCATGGGTCTGAACTGGTTGCTGATTTTCAGGAGAAAGCAAAAACCACCAGACCCTGTGGTTCTCCAGGACCAGGGTTAAGGACCACTGGTCTAGAACCTGGAACCAGGCCGATGGAACCCATGGACGTCTAGATTTTGGGTGATTTTGACCCGTTTCTGTCTGGCCAACTGAAAACAAAATGATGGGTATATTTACTGTCAAAATGCCCTCCCAGGTTTAGTTAATGCACTGTGTAAATGAAGTTTATGTTTACGCTAAGTTTAAGTTTACGCAGTTTATGTACTGTGTCTCACTTCCAGAAAGTTCATCCATGTTCACTCATTCGTGACTCGTCTTATGAAACCGCTGACAGGAGGGATCAACAGGCCCCCTCGCTGTACTGTGAGCGGGCTTATCACCAAACACAACATCTTTACAGACGAGAGTTATATCCGCAAGGACACAATCAATCCTGGCACACGAGGCTAATGGTAACTCAATGTCACAGAGCATGTCTTCCTGGAGTTATAGTGAACAGGGATTTCACGGCATTAGAGGTTGCACCTTTATCTAATTATTTATTTATTCTTTTGCCTTTTTTGGGACCAAACTTTGTTGAGCTCTACTTTATTCTCATCAATAATTTAGCGCAGCATCTGTGTATAGTGCATGATGTGACTACCAATATTCAACATCACAAGCAAAAAATGTCCCAGTCGCTGACAACTCGATTCACAATAAGTTTGTGAATGCAGAGAAGAAATATAAAAACTACTATATCTCGGAAGCTGGCTGAAATTACCAATGTTAGCAATGTTATTTTAGCAGCTCTTCGGTTTGTTATCGGTAATGTTTATAAAGACTGGTAATGTTCTGTTCGATTTTTCATGCATTTGCTGTCATTTAGACATTTGCTCCCTGGTGCGTCTAGTGAAACAACACAATAAAATTGGTAAGATTAGGCGACAAGTAGCAGCACTTCCATGACACCATATCACTGAGACAAGTAAAGTTGTTCATGGTTTGTGTGTATTTCTCAGTTATAGATGTTCCAAACACATCCGTGTGTCTGTCCTTTGCACATCACAAGAATGTCACGGAAACACCGGTGTGAACTGTTTGAATTTTTTTCCCGTTCCATTCTGATTTTGATCCAAATATAACAATGAACTAAACCACAGGTGTCAAACTCATTCCATCGAGGGCCGAGTGTATGCAGGTTTTTGTTGCAACCAATGCACTACACCAGGTGATTTCACTAATTAGCTCACTTCTTCAACCAAGGGAGGGACCTAATTGAAATCACCTGGTGTAGTGCATTGGTTGCAACAAAAACCTGCACACACTTGGCCCTCGATGGAACGAGTTTGACACCCCTGAACTAAACCCTCGTCACACCCACAGGTAATTTATTTTTCTTAAACCAACCTCTTTTACAACTGCATGCGCTGCCTTCTCTTCTCTGTCAACAAACTACTGGAATGGACTTGGACGCGTCTTAATGCACCACTGCCACAGATCAACGCTACCATCGGCACATTGCGCTTTGACAACAAAATAGAGCCTTATGAGTTTAGTGGTCGACAAAATGAGCTGTACAGCAACATTTTTGCAACTTACAAGACCCCCCATTCACCGTGCAGTAAGAGTGAATCGGTTCCCCTGTCTCAGAAGTCCAATGTGTAGTAGATCTGGCCTGGATAAAATGTATCCCCCAACCCCCTGCCAATGAGTATCTGGAAAAATAATGAATCTATCACAGTGAAGGCCCAGTAAATGAATGTTGATTACAGTGCCACTTTGTATGTCACTGGGGCTTTGATTCATTAGACAGCTGATGGATTTCCATCTCTGGAAAAATACTTCAGACTGCATCTAAATGCAACATAGGCTGTATTTCATCCCACACTGACACCTTTGGCCACTTACTCACCAAGATGTGAGGACCACGACAGTGACGAAAATAAACCTGCTCTTGTTAATGACCAAACCAAATATACAGCACTACCGAATCATTGGCTTAAAACTGCAGAGGACAAAGCACATTACCTTTAAATCAATGAGGAGGATGAACCACATTACCTTTAAATCGAAGATTACGCTCAACCGGTTTCTATTTGCATCCCTCGATTACCAGTCAACAAATGAATTAGCTGGATACTCACTAGCAATCGGTATAGCTTCCTTTTTCTTTGCATCGCAAAATTGTTTAGCATTTGCTTGCATCTACAGATTATCTGAACCTTTGGATAAATGTAGTCCACTCTTCCTCCTCAATACCTGAATTCAAGGAATATTTACCTGGTAAATATCTGTTAATGTGAGCTGTGCATATCAGGTGATTTAATGCTCATGGAAAAGCATGAAAAGGTTTTCACCGAACCGACTGGCTTTACTGGGCCATACAGTTGGGATTGAAGTTAAAGTGTAGCATATTCTATATAATGTTTATTTTTACTCAGTTAAACCTCTCATGGTCATTTACGTTCCCTAGCGTGATGTGAAGAAAGAGCGAGCGACCCAACTGAGAGGAGGCTTCGTGATTCCTCGCCAACTGATTACTCGATTATTTATCTCACTTGTTAATTAAGCGAAATAAATGAAAAACAATCCATCCTCCTCTATCCCCAACTCACCAGCCGCCACTGACATACAGCACCGCACACATTAATACTGATATCTTCCTGCATTCGACGTGACTTCCCCATCTGCACCGTGCTGGGACAGTGTATCCCACAGTGTACTGTAAATACAGCTGTGAATTTGAGTCACATGAAAATGACAATGCCACACCAATCAAAGTATAAAGAAAAAAAAACAATCAAATATAATTGTGTGCTTTTAAAAAATGTCATACTAATTATCAGCACAGTGAGTACACTCCATGCCTCTCATAGCTTGTGACTGTAAGACTAGAGCTTTCCTGCTTTACAGCTTGTGACAGCGTTTCTGCTTTACAGCTTGTGACAGCGTTCCTGCTTTTGATACGTGGCACCCATGAGAGTTATAGCATCACTATGGCAACGTGTGACATGGCAACCAGTGGGAGTTCCAGAAGTGTGTTCACTTCATCGTCAGAGACTGTGACGGAGAGATGATGGCAAGGGGGGTGAAACACACAGCCCAGCCCGGCTGAGGAAAGGACTTGGGGCAAGGCCCTGATGTAGAGGGGCCGGCCTTAACAGCCAGTGGCAGTGTTAGCATAATGGTTAAGGGACTGGGCTTGTAACGCAAAGGTTGCAGGTTCGATCCCAGGTGGGACACTGCTGTTGTACCCTTGAGCAAGGTACTTAGCCTGGATTGCTTCAGTAAATATCCAGCTGTATAAATGGATTGTATGTAAAGAAATGTGAAAAGAGCTCTGGATAAGAGCGTCTGCTAAATGCCTAAAATGTAATGTAATGTAATTCTGTATTCTCTCATAAGAACATAAGAATACATAATGAGGAGAACGGGCTGTTCGGCCCATCTAGGCTCGTCATGTCCTAATCTAAAGAGTATCTAGTACTGCATATAGCCTGGACTTGAATAGCCCAAGTGTTTCTGCCTCTACTACCCGACCTGGCAAGCTGTTCCAGGCATTGACAACTCTCTGTGTAAAGAAAAACGTCCTAATATCCATGCGGAATTTGCCTTTAAATAATTTCCACCTGTGGCCTCTTGTTCTGCTGAACCCCACTTATCTTAAAAAATCTTTGGTATTTCACTTTGTTAATCCCTTTTAGGAATGAAAAAAACTCAATCAAATCCCCCCTAAGTCTCCGTTTGCTAAGCTTAAATAGATTGAGTGCCTTAAGTCTATTATCATAACTTTTACCTTTCATACCAGGTATCAGTTCAATATTCTTTGAACAAAGAAGGGCAACTCTCAACTCTCAAAAAGACACAGGCCTGGATCTTAGTCAGCATTTTAACTAAATTTGTCCAGGATTATGGACCAGCCCAGTCCAGGACTTTGATTAAAAATAAAGTTTTTTTAATTATTATTCACAAACAGTTTGGTGAGTTCAGGAATAACCATGGTGAACTTACCGAACTGTGTTTGAGAAGGAAACTAGTTAATTCAATCTAGACAAAGTCTAAGCACAAATGCTGATTGAACACAGGCCCCAGTATCAATCTGTCCCCACGGATGATCTAGTGCCTGAACCTCAGCCCGTGATCTCAGATTCAAAAAGGACCCCCACACACTACAGCAAAGACCTGGCAGAGTGCACATACAGTGAGGTCCGTTTTGCTGCCCGTGGTGTTAAGTAATATTCATGAAACCACTGAAGATGATGTAGGGCAAGTTAAGCCATCTCTCAGTGGTTCTGTGTGTTCATCACAGTGGTTCTGTGTGTCTCAGTAGGTAGAGTGTGGTTCTGTGTGGCTCAGTAGGTAGAGTGTGGTTCTGTGTGTCTCAGTAGGTAGAGCGTGGTTCTGTGTCTCAGTAGGTAGAGCGTGGTTCTGTGTGGCTCAGTAGGTGTGGTTCTGTGTGTCTCAGAGTGTGGTTCTGTGTGTCTCAGTAGGTAGAGCGTGGTTCTGTGTGGCTCAGTAAGTAGAGTGTGGTTCTGTGTGTCTCAGTAGGTAGAGCGTGGTTCTGTGTGTCTCAGTAGGTAGAGCGTGGTTCTGTGTGGCTCAGAAGGTAAAGCATGGTGTTGGCAACGCTTAGGTTGTGGGTTCAATTCCCACTGGGACCGCATATACTGAAAGATTTATGCATTCACTACTGTAAGTCACTTTGGATAAAAGCGTCTGATAAATGGCATATATTATATACAGTATATATTCTCAGGTATGGAATCCAAGAGGAAGCTACCGTTTGCCCAGTTTGTTGGATCACGCTCACACCTGTAACTAATGCTACCCATGCCACTGTACTTGTGTTTTAATGAGAAAATAGTCGTGCTACTTCATTATATCTGATCGCATGTAAGCTTCTAACACTGCACTGTGTCACGGCACCAAAAATGGCACCATGAGCACAAAAGTGGACTTGTTCATCGTTCCACGGACAATTAATCACAGGGCAGTGACCGTGCTTTAACATAATTGTCATAATTGTCTATTTGAGTAAAAGTACGCATTGACAACATTAATAAGGCCTTTTAGTGACACCCCAAGCGCAAGAGCGCAACAGCTCCAGCACTAATACTGGTGGCCATGGAAACGTTACGAAATATCCAGTCACCAATGTTTGTGAATGAGACCGTGACCTCTATGAGTCATCCCTGTGTTTGTCAAAAACCAAAAGGAGGAGTAATCCATTTAATTCCTCAGGCCTGACCCCTGCTTACATCAAGCGCACTTGAAAAAAAAAAAAGAGGCATTTTTAGCAGATGCTCTTATCCAGAGCGACTTACACAGTTGACATTTCTTTACATACAATCCATTTATACAGCTGGATATTTTTACTGAAGCAATTCAGGTTAAGTACCTTTAGCTCAAGGGTACAACAGCAGTGCCCCCACCTGGGAATTGAACCTGCAACCTCTGAGTTACAAGCCCAGCTCCCTAACCATTATACTACACTGCCAATTGAGTCATCTGAGTTGCATTGAACAGTGATGGGGAAAGCAAGTGAGCTTAGTGAACCCCAAAATAGGCAGACCATGTGACACTGATTTGAATCGGCCAAAAGCGGTGTTTCCTTGGACAGTCTTGTCTTTTCATTTGTTCGTATGAGTCTGTAATTTACAGCATATAACTATACCCATTAAGTGAGACTGTATATATATCGCATCACTAACTCTTAGTTATTATGGTTCCCACTCAGATCGGAACAGATTTACATCCCCCATCACTTTTCAATGACATTTTAAGGAAGAATGTATGATTTTCAACTTATTTATTTTTTTAACAGTCAGTTCTACCTTGATCTATAAGGGCAATTATTTTAAAGAATATTTCTATTGCATTGTAATGGGCAGCCCAATGGGCAGACTGGGGAGTTGTATGGCAAATAAAACAGAGTCAGATGTGGCCTGGGATCTTTATCAGCCCAAATAAAGCAAATGGCTTCCTCATCTGTGAATGAAATAAGGTGGGGGACTCAGGGAATGGACTGGAATAAGTAAATGAATTTGGGAATTGGCTTAATTCTGCCGAGGGTGCGTAGGCTGGTCAGGAATTCCTACTCTCCCTCTCAGGCACTCAGAATCACTGAGTCAGAATCACTAAACTGTTGTATTGGACTAAAATGTAACTTTACATTTTACATTTTAATTTTAAGCATTTAGCAGACGCTCTTATCCAGAGCAACTTACAAGATGTGCATTAATACATGGTAGGAACAATCAAAGTTTTGCGCAAGAGATCAGTGCAGTAATACAGGGATAGACATCATTGCAGGCAGCTGCGTACCATACCTGTAATTATTTTTATTTTTATTTTTAATTTTTTTGAGGAGTAAACAAGTATACATATAGAGATCAAGATCCTTTTTCCATGTCCCCCCCACCCACCGATGGTCACAGTAGCTGCAATATTTTATTCATTCATTTTTGAGAGACACTCTCTAGCCTTCATTTTAAAAATAAAGAAAAGCTCAAAAGCAGGGTATGGTGTAATTCCCCCTTCTTCTCCTTGATCAGAGTCTGTCTGTTTGAGCCTTGTTGCTAAAAGCACCATTTCATTGTGCTTTATGAACGTCAGCTTTCTCCAGAGTTCGGCTGTATCATTTAGCAATAGCTCCCTTTCCAAATGCTTGGTTTGTCTTTGTCTTTCATTTTGAGACCATTCTTATTCAACTCGGAATTGGCATAGCCAGACATCTGTCCCCTTGTATAGACCTCACACGCTTCCCATCTGGTAGAAGCAGAAGTTTGTGGGGTATTTCAAAAATAAATAAATCTATAGGTGTAAAAAAATCTGACCGTCTCAAGTTTAAGAGCCACCTTGATTGACCTTGAACTACGGTGTAGAAAATCGAAAGCGAGGCATGAGCAGAGGTGACGATGCTATTCTAGTGACAGTCAGATATATATCTGATTTCAAGTTTCTTCAGACCATAAAAGAATACATTTGGGGGAATATGTCTGCCTGGTAGATGAGTAACATGGATATTCCTTTTTTTGTTGGATTTAAAGTCAGATTGTCACACATTGCGCTTTGAGAAATGACACATGTATTCAGATTAGTGTGAGACGTCATTACCAGTCCAGCAGTCAAGGTGAGGCTGTGTGGTACAATCCCAATCTCCAGACATTAGTACGCTGTCTTGCAGAGAGGACACTGATAAGAACAGATCGTGGAAGAACTGAGACATCCAAATTCAGCCCATATATATTTACAAGATTTAAGTGTTCCCGGTGCACAGGAGTGGTTCTGGGGCGCCGGAATTACAGTCGACGGCACAACGAGTGTTGTCTCGGAGGAGGCAGCGCTTCCCCATTGTCACAGGTCACAGGACTACGGCAGCAAACTATAGGGGTAAGGGGGATTTAACTAAGCACATGGGTAATTGGCTACCAAATTGGGAGAAAACAATTTAAAATAAAAAAGATTTAGGTGTTCATTCAGTAATTTACCTTGAACATGTCTATCTGCTGAGCCCGGGGTAATCTTTAGTGCTTGAAATCTCCTCCTCCTCCTCCTCCTCCACCTGGCCATCTCCTCCTTAATCAGATTATCTCACGTGCTAATAAATGAATTTCTTGAATAAACAGTACTTTCGGTTGTAAAAGCCCTAACCCTAACCCTAACTTGCATGTATTCATTACTTGCTTCAGTTTCATGTTACCACCAAGGCCCCTGACGTTCCAATATGTTATTGTAAATTTGGTATCAGTGGGCCATTTAGAAGATGCTGTTACTACGTACCGGTTAGATTGTATATAATCACAATAGCCCTTTGTTGGCTTTGAGCCGATGTACATACATTAGAAAGCCGAAAGAAAAAAAACATGAACAAATCCCTCAACCGATCTTCCCAGTCGAGAAGATGTGACACTTCCCTGCGTGCTGCAATGGGAACTCACGCGGGACGGGAAGTCAGCCCCTCGTTACTCTAGGACCCAGGTTGTGTTCTCGGCCGATCCTCCGTGAAGCGAGAGGAGCAATCTTCCGTTACTGTGCCTTCAAAACCCTGAGAGCAACGCACTCCCAACCAGGGGCAGCAAAACACACAACACCACTTACTCCAGTGTCTAGTCAACTGTGACGTTTAGAAAAGGCTACAGCAGCTTAGCCTGAACTAGTAAAGAAAGCAAACATCAATCCCCTTTTAACCACAAATGTTCAAAGTTGAACAAGAAAGAAAACAATCGTACTAATGCACTATGCTTATTTAGCCAAATAAAAATCTGCAGCTTAATTCTGCTGTCAATTGTAGCTTATCCAGCCTATGGACAGTAGTAGTAACTTTTTGCAAATGAGAAGCCAGACGTGCCTTGAATTTTACATTTACATTTTAAGTATTTAGCAGACGCTGTTATCCAGAGCGACTTACAAGATGTGCGTTAAACATGGACATCATCTCTCTAGGTCGTCCTCAGACGAGCTTCCATCGGAGTCTCCAATCTTCTCGGTTCTCCATACACCCGTCCGAAGAGCTTTCAGCTCCCACATCTGTCTTCAGCACGCCCACGTAGCACGGGACGCCCCCGCCAGATGCCCGTGTGTTGGCTGGCCATGCTGACAGCTCCCGATGTCTGTGGCAGTGGCCGGCCACAGACATCGGGAGCTCATCATCGTTTGCGCAAGAGATCAGTGCAGTAATACAGTGATAGATATGCCTTTCTATAGATAGACAGATAGATAGACTACCCTGCCTTATTTATTGTGTTAAACACAATGGTGCATTTATCAATATGGCGAGTAAATTAATCTTGCAAATGACCAGGGACCTGATGCCATGACCAGAGACCTAAACTTAACTCTGAATAATAAGAAAACAAACACATCTTCCATACCTAAAGATACGGCCGCTATTCAGTCCAACAAGAATGCATTTTGAGTAACAAATTAAGCACAAGTTTTTATTCGAATCCCACAAGATTTTTTGGGTAACCACCGCCAAGTGTTGTTTGAGTGTTTAAATAGATTGAGGAACAATCTAATAATATAAATTAGTAATAAATTAGTAATAAACCTATTAAGAACCATTTAATAAGCCTGATTTAATAAGTCTGAATAAACCACAAACAGTGCATTTGACATGATAATAACATTGAAATGACCTTTCTAGTGGAGAGTATAAGTTGCATGGTAAAAATCTGCTAATCAGACGGTTACTTGAAGTAGTTATGCAGCAACTGCAGTGCACCTTACCTATACATTATCTTTCTTACTACTGCTAATTACTAACTGTTACTATGTTTTTACCATGTTATTACCCACATATCCTGAGTTGTAAAATAAGATTCTACCAAATTTCTTTAAACATTTGAGTCTGCAAAGAAAGCAATTATACAGTGAGATATTTTATCCATGTAGTCTTGCAGCTGTGGCAGTTTTTTCCCTCTCAAATGACGAAATAACCAGAATGACCACAGTGTGAACTGTGCTTGGCCAGCAACAAAAGTGTGCAGAACCAGTCATCTCAAATCTTGGCCATCTCATTACAACGTATACCGGCTAAGCCGATATCCTGCTCTTTAGCCAGAGATAGCGCTGATCAGAACTCACGGGCGAAATGCGCCACCCCACCACCACACAGTGCGGGAGGGGTTTTCCGCGAGTGACAGATTCACTTCCAAGATTAAAAAAACAAGGACAGCACACACAAAAGTGCACGTAATCTTTCTCTAAAGGCAGTGCTGGCCAGGCAGCTTCAGCACATATGAAACACCGGGGCGTGGCCAGGTAATCACAGAAGCACAAGCTCTCTAACAGACTCTCTAACAATCCCCCGATATCTGACTCTGACTGCTAAAACCCTTCCATTCCCCAACCCTTCATTCCCAAGATCACCAATGCAAATGGGAAGTGAGCTCCTGGTTAAATAAAGGTGTACGACAGCATAATAATAATAATAATAATAATAATAATAATAATAATAATAATATCATCATCATCATAATGACAAAATAGGGTTTGCTTCACTAACTTGCAAAGGGAAGTGCTGGTAGCTTTGCATTTAGCTTTTTAAAGAGTTAACTTTTCCTTGCAAATTGTATAGTTAACATCGTATGCTATACATCACTAGCTAAATATGTTAGCTAATTTTGCTAGCTAATAATAATAATAATAATAATAATATGTTAGCTATTTTGCTAGCTAATAATCATCATCATCATCATAATAATAATCATAATGACAAAATAGGTTTTGCTGCACTAACTTGCAAAGGGAAGTGCTGGTAGCTTTGCATTTAGCTAAACAAGAGTTAAAAACTTTTCCTTGCAAATTGTATAGTTAACATCGGATGCTATACATCACTAGCTAAATATGTTAGCTAATTTTGCTAGCTAATAATGATAATAATAATAATAATAATAATAATAATAATATAATACAGCCTCCAAGCCCCCTCTCTCTATCCTCAGACTCCCGCGAGGCCATCCGATGGAGAGGTGCCATTACCTGGTAGGGGTCCTGCCAGCCGCCCTGGTGACAGGCGCATTCAGACCACCAGTCGCAGCTGCCCCCTGGCCCGCGGGCCAGCCCCGCCAGCGCTCCTCCAGGTGCCCTCGGAGTGGGAGGTGGTGAGCTTGGTGCGCTGGCGGGGCAGGGTGGCCCCGGAGGAGCGGGGCAGTGTCTGGGAGCTGTAGCGGTATCCGCGGGGGGGAGCGTGTCTCAGCACGCAGCCGCACGGACCCTCGCTCAGCCGCAGCTCCACGCTCTGGCTCTCCGCAGCCCGGCAGCAGCTCTGCTGCTTGTGCAGGTAGGCGGTCATCTTTCACCAAAAACCTCTGTCGACCCCAAAGCCAGCCAGCCACCCCCCCCGAGCACCCTCCTCCGACGATTCCCCTAAACTCTCTCTCTCTTTCTCTTTCTCGCTTCTCTCGGTCTTCCTCTCTCCCTCTGTATCCCTCTCACGCGCACTCGTACTCTCTCTCACTCGCGTCTCTCTCCCGCCAGCCTCTCGCTCCTTCTGTCCTTTAGTTTATTTGGTGTCTAATTCCCCCCACTCCCTCCTCTCCCCCCGACTCGTATCAAGAAGCAGAAACAAAATGGAGAGAGCCCCCCCATCAGCCGTGTCTCTCCTGTTCCTCTGCGCCCAGCCCCCCCCCCACGTACCCCCCCGGAGCAGCCGCGTGAGTCCCAGCGGGTTGAGAGAGAGCCGGCGTCAGCCGCGAGCCAGAGAACCAGAGAGAGGAGAGAGGAGAGAGGGAGAGAGGAGAGAGGAGAGAGGAGAGAGGAGAGAGAGGAGAGAGGCAGCGTGGCACCCTGTCGACCGCGAACGCTTTGTCAATAGATGACTCAACTTGCAGCGCGACTTGACAGAGTCCTCCCGGGCTCCAGGCTGAAGCGATCTGTGCCGCCGTGTGGCCGGGATCCAACACCGAGCCAGCGATATGAATCTCCTCTCCTCTGGTGGTAAACACGGAGAGGGCTGCTGAGACCCGGCAGCCTCTCACACGATACTCAATTATCAATTATACCCCTCTGCCTGGAACCCTGCCGACACCCAGCCCAGTCTGCCTGCACTGCCTTCTCCCTCCATTCATGAGAAACGGGACATATTTATACTGTACTATATACTATGTTTATACTTGTGTACATTTGATCTATTTTTGTTTTGTAAATTGTGTGTGCTCAATGTAAAAGTGTAGTCTTTAAAAAAGTCACTGTTTGTAATGAAAACAAGAGACGAGGGAGACAGGGACGAGGGAGCATTCTGACAACTGATGACCTGACCAGTCACAGTGTATTTTCACCAGGGACGCCAACACTAACGGGCACCCAGTAGGACCGGTGAAATTCCTAATGCAATAACGATGAGGCCTATTGTTATCCTGCTATCATATTTTACTGAAACAAGAGGGCTTTGGTTTGAGTAATTGATGCAAAACATTCGGAGGTCAAACAATCCGCTGCTGAGCTACAGCCTGTTCCAAACTCGACTTGTTCTGATAAGCTACAGTATATCTCCCCCTGCTGGCCATAGCACTGTACTGGAAGCTGCCTCCTTGGGTATTTTATTCATAATACACACATAATTATTATACTAAGAAAGAAAAACATAACAGCCACATTATGTATTTACATGACAGCCCATAGAACAGTGCACATCATGTGTACTAGCTGGTAAAAGTGTTTATTCAGCCCGTTCACAGTGAGGAGCCGGTCACAGTAAAATAGCTGCTACAAAGTTTAATGCTTCAGTGGGTTCACTTGAGGAAGAAGCACTTCTGATTTGGCAAATTACCACCTGCATTCTGCATTCTGTAAATCATTTGATGTTCACATATAGATATTTACAATGTGCTCTGTGAGGGAAGTTTTGTAACTAACCTTTTCCTTCCCGGTGTTACAGGTATGGTACGCAGCTGCCTGCAACGATGTCTATCGCTGTATTACTGCACTGATCTCTTGCGCAAACTATGATTGTTCTTACCATGTATTAATGCACATCTTGTAAGTCGCTCTGGATAAGAGCGTCTGCTAAATGCTTAAATGGAAAATGGAAAATGGAAGCAATAATTAAGGTCATGCGTTCTCTGCAGTCTGATATTTCAGTCCTCTAACAGTATGATGCAGATACAGCCTCCATGTCAACACATTCACTGAAAAACAGCACATTTCAGGTTACCTTAATCATCTCAGCTAGTTATTTCATTGATAACAATTGCACCAGGTGGATATTGTAACACAAGCCTGTTCTCGGACACATCTCTGGTATAAACACATTCGGTTAAATCAACAATTTGATTGCACCAAAATCTTTATGATTGGTCTCTCTTAACTGAAATAAGCATAGCTTAATCATAGCCAATTACCTCGTTAGGTGTGTTGTGTGTCGAAAAGAGCAGCTACAGAGACATACACCTGTGGTGAATTTCAATGGAAGTACAGATTACTGTGGATATTGTTGTGCATGATTAAGATGAAGACAATGCAGTTACAATAAAGCATGTTTGTATTGATTACCTTGCTTTGACTCAATGCCACAAAATTCACTTTGAAATTCGAGCCACACCGCACGTGAACTGTCGTTTCCCCTTAGCTAACTCATCTAGTTCTCTGAATGCCGCAAGCTCACAACATTGAAGTTATCAGGATTCGTTTCTGAGGTAATATCAATGTCGGCCAGTGTTTAGCCAGACGTCTTGCCATTATTTACAAATGACTAATCATAAGCCTACTTAATTCCTTACGTTCTATTCTGCAAGATGTTTGTCAATAAGAACTACACTTGCTGATTGGTACTCTGAGAATCATCCGCATTTCCCCGACACAAACTCATCAGCGCTGGCGGAATCAGGATGATACCCAGAGAGCGGACACAGGAGGAGTATCTATGGCAACGCTTGAATAATTTAATAATGAAGGAGCATTCGTAATGAGGCAAACAGGTTGTTGCAAACAGAAAGGGAGGGGGGGGAGGCACTCACAAATCTGAGGAGCCCTCTCCGCAGAGGGCTGGTGGACAGGGCCACACAATGACGTACCACTCGCTCGAAAGTACGTACGTGTTTCCCAAGGAGACAGCTTGACAAACAAGGAGCGTGGGGCAAATCTTTCGGTTGATGGTCGAGACCGGGGCATCAGCTGCAAAATGTGTTGTATTTGAGGAATTCTGCATAGGCCTTGTTAAACCCCCCCCCCCCCCACCCCCGTGCCCAGGCACATGCTATCTTGTTTTCTGAAACACAGAGCACCTCTCTACCTCACCTGACGCTTAGTGGCTCAAGCGCAAAGCGGATTGACAGCTTCAGTCCACAGAGATATTTCGCGACACAACAGGTGTGCATGTGAGAGATTCTCTCATCAACACCTCCGGGAGCCAGTGAGCGGGCGTCTGAACAGCTGACGCGTGTTTGTGCGCGCGTGCGCGTCGCCAACATAGGTGACAGTGGTCCCCCTTGACTGTTATTGTTTGTGTCATAATTTTCACACATTACCAATAAACTGTGGCTGCTCTGCTATCAGCGTACTCTGTGCCTGACTTCCTATCTTTTACAAACCCTCCAATAAAGCCATCGATTATGGACGTTAGCTACAGAGGCGTGATCTCTGTGGGCCGAGGCCACTGCTTCGCTGTCCTTCATGCTCATGTTAACTGTGTTATAAAGCGCCCTGGGATGTTGGCAAGAATGGCAAGCGTACGTACTACGACATAATAACATAACATGACATATGTCATTTAGCAGACGCTTCTATCCAAAGAGACTTTATGTGAAGGCATAAACACATTATTCACTATATGTCCCAATCCCAATGGGAGTTGAACCTACAACCTAAGCGTCGTCAGCGCCACGCTCTACCTCCTGAGACACACAGAACCACACTCTACCTACTGAGACACACAGAACCACGCTCTATCTACTGAGCCACACAGAACCACACTCTACCTACTGAGACACACAGAATCACGCTCTACCTACTGAGCCACACAGAACCATGCTCTACCTACTGAGCCACACAGAACCACGCTCTACCTACTGAGCCACACAGAACCACGCTCTACCTACTGAGCCACACAGAACCACGCTCTACCTACTGAGCCACACAGAACCATGCTCTACCTACTGAGCCACACAGAACCACGCTCTACCTACTGAGCCACACAGAACCACGCTCTACCTACTGAGCCACACAGAACCACGCTCTACCTACTGAGCCACACAGAACCATGCTCTACCTACTGAGCCACACAGAACCACGCTGTACCTACTGAGACACACAGAACCACGCTCTACCTACTGAGCCACACAGAACCACACTCTACCTACTGAGCCACACAGAACCACGCTCTACCTGAGCCACACAGAACCCACGAACCATGCCTACTGAGAACCACACTCTACAGAACCACGCTCTACCTACTGAGCCACACAGAACCACAGAACCACGCTCTACCTACTGACACAGCCAGACACAGAACCACGCTCTACCTACTGAGCCACACAGAACCACGCTCTACAGAACCACAGAACCACGCTCTACCTACTGAGGCACACAGAACCACGCTGGTATTATGTGGAATTGAAGAAACACGTGCTATAAATGATAAGTTATATTCCACGCTCTACCTACTGAAACACACAGAACCACGCTCTACCTACTAAGCCACACAGAACCACGCTCTACCTACTGAGACACACAGAACCACGCTCTACCTACTGAGCCACACAGAACCACGCTCTACCTACTGAGCCACACAGAACCACGCTCTACCTACTGAGGCACACAGAACCACTCTACCTACTGAGCCACACAGAACCACACTCTACCTACTGAGCCACACAGAACCACACAGAACATAATGTGGTATTATGTGGAATTGAAGAAACACGTGCTATAAATGATAAGTTATATTCAAGTGGATACACTCCAGATACTACAGACTATGTGCGATACCATTTCTTTGAGTGACATGACACACGACCTACCCAGTAGAAATCATCAACCCATATTTAGACTCAAAACAACGAGCATGCCTGTCTCGTTTAATGGTGTTTAACAGCGACTACATCCCACGCTATCCCACTTCCTGTGGAAGGGAACTCGAAAGTCACAATGAAGAACCAACATCTCTCGGTTCTACAGGTTTCAGTGGCTGCAGGTATTTGCCAATCAACTGAGACACCTGATATCAATGATCTCACCTCTTAAACCAAGGAGGTTGTTCATCTGTGGTCAGCGCGAGCTGCCCCTCAGAACTGAGAATCTGGGGTTTAGTCAGCACCTGGACCACAATAAGCCTGTTCCAGGATCCTGGCTTAACTTTCACTGTCAGGCATCATTATTACTGCACTGAGATACAGACAGGACATTATACAGACTGCCCCACCAACTGGCTGGATCACAAAATCCTTTCCAACTCGTTAGGGCGGCATGTAGTATAATGGTTAGGGAACTGGACTTGTAACTCAGAGGTTGCAGGTTCAATTCCCAGGTGGGACACATCTGCCGTTGTACCCTTGAGCTACCCTTGCTTCAGTAAAATAAAATATCCAGCTGTATAAATGGATTGTATGTTAAGAAATGTAAACTGTGTAAGTCGCTCTGGATAAGAGCGTCTGCTAAATGCCTAAAATGTAAAATGTAAATGTAAAATGTATTAAGGTTTAATTTGTAGTGGTTTAATCATGTATTCATGAATCTATACATATTTTTGATGTCATCTTTTCATTTCTAACTCATTTTAAACTTTCAAAATGTGACTTTGTTTTCTTGAAACACTTTACCCTATGGATATTATGGGGTGTATGTATTCATGTTCATGTTGCCCCCCTACCCACCCATGAAACGCCAAATGTAACTCCAAAATAATGAACCCAAACCTGTCAAAGATCTTTTTTGGAAGGATTTTCATGCTTCACGGTCAGGTATACATACACCTGTGATGTTTCGGTCTCAATAGCAGCCTTGTGTTCAAAGCGGTTCGCTATTGTTTTTGTTTAATCCTCTTGGTTTGGGTCTGAAACACAGTGGCTTCATCAACAATCCGTACTGATCGTATGAGTAAAATGAGCATGCAAGCAATTCACACAGCTACCACCAGGTGGCAGCCATGGCATGCCGAACGAAGTTGGCTTCGACCCACCACAACAGTAAGAAATCACTATAAATCATATTTCGTTTTAAAATGGAGGGGGAAAAAAGGTTTTGTTGGGAAAATTTACAGAATCCTATTTCAGGGATCAAATATAAAGACATAACATCGAAGAACAAATCCCAGACAGCAGAGTTCAAGAGTTTATTTATTGCTCAGTGACCGTTCATGCATGGAGAGAAAATCCACACTGATCAGAGAGCATTGTTCTGTTTTCTGTCCAAAGGAGAATAATTCTCCTGCATCACGGCGAGAATCTCGTTAAACCTTCAAGAGAGTGACATGCGAGATCTAGAAAATAAATTAAAAACCATTTCAACGGACGTTAAAAACACCAGGCTGAATGAAACGAGAGAAGTTGAGCCAGGACTTCTACATGAATTAAAACATGAAAACTTTCACAGCAACTTCTGCTGTACAATTCGTTTTGTTCACAGTATTCCTTTTCCAAAAACAAACCTGTTACAGCCTTTTTCTCTTTTTTTTGACGGCACATTTTGTGCGATATATCTGACCGAACGTTGCTGAAGCGTAATGACATTATCCTCCTGAGGAAACGCAATCAGCGCTTGTGCGGGAAGAAGAATGTTTCAGCGCCCCGAGTGTTAAATTAAACTGTGATTACAACGCAATACTTAAGCAGAGACAGGTGAGGAGACGGAATGTCTCGCTGTGCATAAAATTGTTGACTTATTTTAGTGAACAAAGGTGCAAGCTCAAAGCGCAGGAGCTCATGAATACAAATATGAGCGCCACGGGATGCCTGCATGCGCACGGCACCCCTCTGTGACATCACACCCGACCCAGATGGCTCCGGGTTCAAGTCCCATCAGCTGACTGCCAGTGTCTCCTGTCATTACCTTCTGTCATGAATTATTGCCATAATTATATTTGTCTTCTGACACCCTCTGCTTACAATATAATATAACACACAGTATGTGTGTGTGTGTGTGTGTGCTCGCGCATACAGCATGCGTGTGTGTGCATATGTAAGTGCGTGTGCATATATGTGCCACTGTGTGTATGTGTGTGCATGTGTGTGTGTGTGTGTGAGTGTGCTGTGTGTGTGTGTGTGTGTGTGTGTGTGTGTGTGCATTTGTGTGTGTGTGTGTGTGTGTGTGTGTGTGTGTGTGCGTGATTGTATCTGTCCTTGCCAGTGCACAGGTGAGATCTCTCTATATAAGCATATTTTCCCAGCAGTATGATGGACTATGCCACACTGCTTTCATAAACAGTGACTTTTCAGACTCCCACCGACTGGAATGTTACATAAAACACTCCAGCACCACAACAGCGCTGTGGTGAGAATGTTTCCCGCTCACACAGCAGCCTGCACAGTAATGCCCCCTTACATGAACACATAAAACATGAGGGGGCAGGTGGCATCACCTTAGCCACCGTTCCTCACGAAACATCAGCAAGTTGAGCAGTCTTCATCACTGAAGCTCCTGCCAAACACGCCCAACAAACACCCCTCTTTCAAAGTCACCGAGATCTCTTCTTCTAGCCATGGCAGCCAAAATAACCTCTTCTAGCAAGTGCAATGTATTTAAATGCATATGTGGATGCATCACAACGATGCATCACTTGCCGCCCATGCGAGAAGAGGCGTCTGACCGTCCGCACCACCCAACAGGCAAACCGACGTGCCTCACAGTGTCCACTGCGTGCGAGTCCTCTCGTGTTGCGCTGGGCTCAGACTCGGCCACAGCTGCGCAGTCTCACCTGAAAGCAGTTCAGTCTCCCGCGGTGCCCCTTCAGAATGCGCTCCGTCACACTCTGCTTCCACTTGCATACGGTGTCCAGCGAGGGCCAAACGACCGGCTCGCCGGCGCTGTCCGTCAGCCGGCCCCTCAGCTCGCGCGCGGAGAGCCCCGTGTGGAAGGACAGCGCCCTGGGGCAACCCGGGCGGGGCGGGCGGCACAGGTTGGGCATGCTCGCCCGGTGCCACCTCTTACTCAGCGCTGTCACCTTGTTCAGCACCGCCGCCCCCATCTCTGTGGACCGGGGGGCTCCGACGAGCCTCCAACACAGACACAGGCGGTCGGCTCAAACCCGAGGAGCGCTGGCTTCTGGCCGGGATCTCGAATGTGCGCTGGCTTCTGGGCGAGATCTCAAAGTGGTCAAGAGAAGCCTGTTGTTCAGGTCCCAGAGATCGCTCAGCTCAACGTCTCTCACGTTTAGTTTTTTTGTCCGTTTCTTTTGTCGCGTAGTTCCGTCGATAGTTCCGTACAGTGGTAAGGAAACGACGAGGCTAGAGGCCTTGCGTGTTCCACAAAAGTGTTCTTGAATCATAGGTCTATTCTCTCTCCTGTTCTCTGCCCCAAACTACATCAGCCTCTCTCTCTCTCTCTCTCTCTCACTCTTCTCTCTGCCTCTCTCTCTCTCTCTCTCTCTCTCCCTCTCTCTCTCTCTCTCTCTCTCTCTCTCTCTCTCTCTCTCTCTCTCTCTCTCTCTCTCTCTCTCTCTCTCTCTCTCTCTCTCTCTCTCTCTCTCTCTCCTCTCTCTCTCTCTCTCTCTCTCTCTCTCTCTCTCTCCTCTCTCTCTCTCTCTCTCTCTCTCTCTCTCTCTCCTGACCTGTGTTAGCTCAGGCCTCTGGCTCCACGGCACGTGTATGGGACATGGCCGGGAGACAGGAGCCCGGGTGACACATACTCAATATATCTGAAGCTGTGGCATGAGGGAGGAAATCAGATGTGATTGGTCAGAGCCCTGATTCACACGTGAACCGCAGCATCCCATAATTAGTGCCAGAGGGAGGGAGGCGAGCTCCCAGCTGTGGGCCCCTCCGATACCAAACGCTGCTCCTGCGTACAGCACGCAATGGCCCTCCCCTGAGGTCGACGGGATCGCCAACAATCCCAGCAGCCCCTATTTCTAACGGTTTTATCATACACACGCAGAAACCTTAGAATCGTCCCTCCGATTACCAGGTTCATCTCTCCATCTTCAGCCGCATTCCTGGTCAGGGGCCCTTTGGAGCCCCCAGCATGCATTGGGGCGAGAGGCAGGAATACACCCTGACAGGTCGCCAATCCATCAGGGCAGCAATACACCATTCATATTACTAAGAAATAGCTATTGTCTTTGGACTGTGGGAGAAACATTTTAGGAAACCCACGCACACGGGAGAACATGCAAAAACCATTGACAGAAACCTTAGAATCGCCCGACCTTTGTGAGGCAACAGTGCTATCCACTGCACCACCGTGCCGCCCCAGTAATGTTCAGTTATGGAGAATTGACAGCAGTTCTTTAAGAGGAAGGCATTGCTACGCCGTGTCAGTGTGTAGCTGTTTTGAAAGCTGGCTGATGGGAAGTAACGTTGACGACTCCGTGTCCTGGAGCCTCTGCAGGTGCTTACGCTCTCGTTCCTCCCGGAGAGACTGAAGTAAACAATTACTGAAGCAGGAACAAAACACACTGTGCACAATGTACGAGGCTTCCAGACACACTGGGTCTCGTCACCATGGTTCCCCATCCCCCCGCCCCCCAGTGGAACTGCACATCCCCGGCCAGGGTCTCTCTCCATCAAACTTTGTTTGGAATTTTGGGCATGCATTACTGTGACGTGGGGACTGGGGTGTTGGGGGGAGAGGACTGGGCGCAGACCAGAGACGCTACTGGCCACGAGCCCCCCGTTCTCCCCAGTTCTCTGTGTAAGAGGGGATTATCCCATCCTGCAGTGCCACAGATAAGCGTGCGTTCCCTCTCTCACTTACTGAGGGGGGGGGTTTGAGGCGTGGAGATGCTTTCAGTCAGGAACTCATTCCCGTCTCGAGAGAGAGAGTGTGCCGAGCAGCGGTCTTTTGTAGTTTGTGCATGTCTCGCCGTTCCGTCACATCCTCTATGTGATGTTCTGTGCTTCACGAGCCATCACCCCGTCACTGTGCCTACGCTCCTGACAGGATACAACAGCTTCACGAGCCATCACCCCGTCACTGTGCCTACGCTCCCGACAGGATACAACAGCTGCAGGGCTGGTATTGACGCGGCGCTCACAGAGGCAGTCTACAGCCTGCACAGAGCGTTCCCAGAGTCCCAGGCCTTTCACAGAGTCAGCCGGAGGTTTTCACAGAATCGTGTAGCTTTGAAAGAGCCACAGCACAGGGCCACAGGGCCAGGGCCACAGGGCCACAGCACAGGGCCACAGCACAGAGCCACAGCACAGGGCCACAGGGCCACAGCACAGGGCCACAGCACAGGGCCACAGCACAGGGCCACAGCACAGGGCCACAGCACAGGGTCACAGCACAGGGCCACAGCACAGGGCCACAGCACAGCACAGGGCCACAGGGCCACAGGGCCACAGCACAGAGTCACAGCACAGAGCGGGCCACAGAGCTGGTGGCAGGGCTCAGCACAGGGCCACAGGGCCACAGAGCTAGACCTTGGCTTTCAGCCAAAGGAACTTCAGACAGTTCTCAAGGCTTTCACAGTAGCACAAAGAAAGCAAGCTGCGCAGTTTTATTTAACTTAATGAGCTGGTAGGAGAGATGGCTCATAATGTAGGCATATATACACACACACAGGGGGTATGCAAAATAACACGAATGAAAGAATAAAGAATAGAGTGGAATAGAGTAGAGTCTACACGTGTGTTTTATATTCATGTCAATACTAATTACTAATATGTTTCTGCTATAAAATATGTTTTAAAATCAACACTTTAATATGTCAGTTTATGTCAGTTTATTCACAATTAATTAACAGAAAGCTTTTGATTTTAAAAAATTTTTATTCGACATTATAGAGTATTTTGTGTTGATCAGTGGCAATAAATGGCTATTAAATCAATTTAAATTCCATGAAGTATGAAAATAAAATGTGAAAAATACCAAAGGGGTTGAATCATTTTTATACCTACTGTATACATATATATATATATATTGTGACACTGGGAGAGGTGGAGGGAGGAGTGGAGAGGGCTGCTCCTCTCTTTTGGCTGCTGTCAGGTGCTCCTGTTCCCTCCCACAGCCTGGAGACGACTACAGGACCTTGGACAGCAGCGGCTTCACTTACAGGCAGGCTCACCTGAGGCTAATGAGCAATCAGCTCAGCTGCCACCCTGCTACTATATATATATATAAATACACACATATGAACACTATATATAATAATAATATACACCATTTAGCAGACGCTTTTATCCAAAGCGACTTACAGTAGTGAATGCATACATTTTTCAGTATATGTGGCCCCAGTGGGGATTGAACCCACAACCTAAGCGTTGCCAACGCTGTGCTCTACCAACTGAGCCACAGAGAGCCACGTACATATAGGGCTTTAATGTCATATTTCCTCCCCTCCATGCATAATATACTATTATGTCCTACTGCCATATAAAATGTGATGATGTATAAATACTGAAACAAACTGTACTCAATAAACCACATGGCAGTGCATCCATCTTATGTCTTTATTTAAACATACGTGTTGATTTTTATTATAGAGCAGCTGTTCCAGTCACGTCGGCACTCCCCAGACTCTTCAGAATACCGTGGTTTCAGAGACGGGACGCGGCCCTGTGAGCTGAGCGTGCTGGAGCACTCCCCGGCTGGCCCCCAGCGAGCCCATGCTTTGAGTCGGCACTGTGGTGTAATGGTTAGGGGAACTGGGCTTCCGGTGGTCTGTAACGTTAAGGTTGCAGGTTCAATCCCCAGGTGGGGGCACTGCCGTTGTACCCTTGAGCTAAAGGTTTTCTGTTAACCTGAATTGCTTCAGTAAAATATCCAGCTGTATAAATGGATTGTATGTAAAGAAATGTAAACTGTAAGTCGCTCTGGATAAGAGTGTCTGCTAAATGCTCATGTAAAAACATTAGTCGGGCGACCTGGAAGAGGGAGCGCAAACAAACGGCAGCACCGATCGCCCCACACGTAGGGCCCAATCTGGCCCGCTGTTCTCCCCATCACGGCTAGGGCCCAATATAATATATGCCCAGACTGTTCTCCCACGCTGATCCAGACAGGACATGGGGTCAAGCTAAGAAGAATTAGGAACTAAGGCCAGGCTTCATTGATGATGAACAAACTGGCAATGATAAAGCTATTCTTTGCCTTTTTGTGGCAAAACAAAAATTGCTATTGGTGCAGTAACAAAATCGGAAACCTTGCAGCCAAAACTGTAATTTTATTCAGAACCGGAAGACAGGCCTGATTTACAGAATGTGTGAGTCAACACAAGGTAATATTAATTTTATTCATAAGCCATGTTTATACCTAAGGCAGCATTAATGCATTAGAAAGCAACACTATATTTGAAGTGGGTCTTATGTATTCATTACGCGTGGTTCTGTGTGTCTCAGTAGGTAGAGCGTGGTTCTGTGTGGCTCAGTAGGTAGAGCGTGGTTCTGTGTGTCTCAGTAGGTAGAGCATGGTTCTGTGTGTCTCAGTAGGTAGAGTGTGGTTCTGTGTGGCTCAGTAGGTAGAGCATGGTTCTGTGTGTCTCAGTAGGTAGAGCGTGGTTCTGTGTGGCTCAGTTGGTAGAGCGTGGCTCTGTGTGGCTCAGTAGGTAGAGCGTGGTTCTGTGTGGCTCAGTAGGTAGAGCGTGGTTCTGTGTGTCTCAGTAGGTAGAGCGTACATATAGTATACAATCAGCTTACTACAGCTGGCTTTCATAGGACATGTGAGATAGGATTTTATGCTGCTTGTATAATGCGTATCATCGCATTCTTCATAACCTTATACCAACTGTTATGAACTGGTCATAATGTTTATCAATGCTTAAGACAAGCGTTATGACCATTATTGAGAGCTCACATGACAACTCACTCCAAGTGTGTCCAATTTCGGTTCATCACATTTACATTTGCATTTGATTTGCAGGCACCCTTATTAAGAGTATTAAACTCATTCACATACAGTAGCTTGCCTTTTTACATATTATCCGTTTAAAGATTAATATTAACTGATTGAATTAAGGTTAAGCTTCCTCATCAAGTGCACAACATCACAGAACCCCCCCCCCTCGGATTCAAACCCGTAGCCTCGCAATGCGTTTCCTACCCACAATGCTTCACTTCCGCCCACCGTACTGCAACACGGCAGCCTGGCGACTGACCCTCGCATGGCATCGATGGCGATTGAGATGTGGTTCAATATCAATTCGGGATGAGGTGAGAGCTCTGGCCCTCTGAGCCTGCGCTCTCTCAGAACGATTTCAGGACCGCCGGATCTATCGGAGCCCCACCTCCCCATCGCATCGCCACAGCTCTTAGCACCGCAAGACCGCCGTAATCTCATTTCTATCAAAGTGGCAGGTTTCAGCGAGTTGAGAAATTGTCGCCTAAACGGGGCGCGCCGGGCTCGGGGGAATTGTTTCGCACGTCGGTGAGAGGCATATTGACGCGAACAAATTCCATCTGGGAGCCAGAAGGATTTCGGCTGTCAAGATCTCCCATCAACACACATCAGCAATCCTATCACCTATCACATCTACCGGAGAATTCAATTTCCAAGGTCTTAAAGAGGCCGGGTTATAACCAGTAATAGCATTCCCACTACCGGCGCACAACACAAAGACTGAGGTGCTTTTAGGCGATTGTAGAATCTAATAAACATTTTTGTGAAGAATGTGCCTGGGTCATCATAATTTCTTGTCCGAGGACCAACAATACCAGCCAATCAAATACGGGACAGCTTTCTGACATCATCAACAACATAACTAGTTAGGAACTTGCTAGCTGCGCATACTTGCTTGTTGTCATATTCTTAATATGCTGGATACTCAATTACTCTTAAAGATAATTGAATTATTCATGAAGAAAATCCCTGGCTGTGTTTCCTATAGTATAACCATCAATTGACTGCTGTGACCCTTCTCATTACTTAAAGAAAATAACAATTTTAGCTTCAATGACCCCTGAACAGCTCAGCAATATTATAACAACACCAACTTACACATGTACTTTTTTAGTGGCACAAACACTTGGAACATCCCTGGAAATACGGAGCCACAGAGAACACGTGCACAATACTACAGTATGCTAATACCCAAGAAAGGTAATGTGTGAATAAAATGATATTTTATTCAGACCGGATTTGTCACCTAGGGAAATTTTTTTCATATTTAGTGTGAAACCCCTTGCTGATATGCGAAAATACCTTTCCACCTGTTTGAACGGTTAATGCACAAATGTTGCTCAGATAGCAAGCTTGAGGTGTGGCTGCTTGCCACAGAGACATGAAGCACAGAAATGTGGCATGGGTCTGCTGTCTTGTAAAATAAAATGGTCTTTGAAGAGTATGACTCTTCTCTAATGATTGTGAAATGTCTGAAAATGTCATTCTTGTTTGGTATGTGGTTGAGAAAATGAAGTGACGGTTCATAGAAACATCTGAGAAATGCTTGGCCTATAGCCTACTCCCAATTAGTAAATAAATAAACAGTGACCTAAAGAGGCTATTTCCCCAAACGGAGATGTTGCAATATTTGTTTTGCGAAGTTGATCTAGTCTCAACTCGAGAAATGAAACCACATCATTATATTCCTTTCTTCAAACATAATATGCTAGGCCAGGGTTTCTCAAACTTTTTTACACCACGACCCCATTTCATGTGTGGGAAGAAATCGCGACCCCATACATAAATGATAGTGCAATTACAACACTGAAAAACATAAACATATATTGGTGGTCTATTTCCAAAATAGTAGCAAATGCATTCACAGGCTATATCTTTATGAAAAACTAATAAAACAGACTTAATAGTAGCAAATACAGTACATTCACAGGCTATATCTTTATGAAAAATAAAACGGACTGCTTAGCCTACTTAATGGGATGGATGTGCTTGGAGTGTTGAACACAGTTCATCGATGCGTGGCTGCACTGGGCTGAGAAAGAGGCGGAGATCCACTTCAACTCTCAGACGCGATCTATATTTATTTTTAATTAAAGTCAATGCCGAAAACTTTTTGTTTCCTCTGAAAGAAATCTAACGGCTTTGCTTGTAATGCGCTGTGTTTCGTTTGCAAGTGGTGTTGCATTTTACATGGCTTAAAGCTCTTGTTAGCTAGAACTTCTCCACATACGACACATTGTGGTCTTGGGTCTTCCTCATGTCCTGTCCATGTAAAGCCATAGATGAGGAATTTCGGGTCATAACTTATTTTATTCCTTTTTGTTTTATTTGTATTTTTGTAATTTTCTGCTAGTCTTTTGCTAGAATTTGACTCACCTGCAGCACCACTCCTGACAACAAACGTGTCCATTTTCGTGACTGCTGTATCGGCGCGCTACACATGCCATGGGGTAGTGCAGTAACGTTAAACGCATGCATTGGATTAAACTCATGCATGTCGGTAGATTAAAAATAATCGGTCAGAAAAGACGGGCAATTTGTTTTTCATAAAAAATGTAAAGAAATGCTTATGGTTAAAAAAAAAGAATAATAATTTTTTTATTTTTTTATTTGGGCGACCCCACCATGACCCTTTGGCGACCCCAAGTGGGGTCGCGACCCATAGTTTGAGAACCGCTGTGCTAGGCTATATGAATTTATCACCATTTTGTTGATAATTCTAGAGGTCAACATTGTTTTAACATTGGCGCCGATAGCTTGATGAACAATGTAGGCTATGATGCAGGAAACCGACACAATGCAAGTCACCTTAAGTTAGCCAACATAAATACCTAGATGGCACATAGGCTACATTTATTAATGGCCATTTTAGTCTATGTGAATGATCAATTCAAATGAATCAAAATGTGATACCAATTAAATATGATCATTGTTGTTGATATTACGCTTTTATTGTTTTTATTTACCCTATTGTTACACGGTCCCTTGAAATGAATCGTAATTTAAATTGAATGATCGACTCAGTTAAACAATATTTACTGACGGAGTCGAACCCAGTCACTGCATTACTCTCGTTCTCATTCGCGGGAGTCTGAACGACAGCAGCGAAGGAACTGGTGAACGAATCCGTGAACTAACCCTTTTAGGGAAGTCAAAGGATCCGTGTCCCTGAAAGGAACCGTAACGCCACCACTAATACTGGCATACCACTTATGTGCACCCCTGCTTATAGCAAATTGCACAGAGGAAGAATCCATACAATCAAGGGGAGATTGTTACTTTAATGTAAGTGGTCCATTTGGGCATTCGAGACTACAGGGCTCTTCAAAAAGCAATCTCCGTGCAGGTTTTTGCAGTGAGGGGAGAGACTTGCGGTGCCTAGCGTTGCCTTGCTCTGGCAGGGGTGCTAAAGGCGGGCAGCTCTCTGTGCACCCAGGAAACCAGGACCACAGGGTCTGCACAGGAGGAGGATGAAGCTAGCTGACGGCCGCGATGCTCTGTGTGGATCAGACCACAGCTGTGAACCGCCGGACCGCTCCCGCTGCACCCCCCCCCCGAGGAGGGGGAACGTGGTCAGGCTGTACAGATCACTGCTCCCAGAGTGCATTGGGTCTCACAGGCCCACCGCTTGATGTAGTTTATTAAAGTTTAGTGAGTTTATTAAAATGAGGCCGGCACGCGTCTATTGTCTGTCAATTCTCAGACACATTCTGTTGACATTTACATTTTAGGGATTTAGCAGATGCTCTTATCCAGAGCGACTTACACAGTTTACATACAATCCATTTATACAGCTGGATATTTTACTGAAGCAATTCACCTGGGAATTCCCACCTGGGAATTGAACCTGCAACCTCTGAGTTACAAGCCCAGTTCCCTAACCATTACACTACACTGCTCCCTAACCATTACACTACACTGCTCCCTAACCATTACACTACACTGCTCCCTAACCATTACACTACACTGCTCCCTAACCATTACACTACACTGCTCCCTAACCATTACACTACACTGCCAGCCATAGGAGGAGGCTGATAGTGTGTTGAAGGATGACATCTCTGTTTAGCCCAGAGATTAAGGTGGGAACTCACACCTGCCTCAGAGAAACGTGAGGTGGAAGGAGTCACTCCAGAGGTACAGTATGAGCTGTGGGGATGTGCAGAGATGTAACTATCTGTCTTTATCTGTTCAAATAACAAAACTGTCTGTGTCTGTATTTGTATTGAGATATGAAACTGGAAGTGGATGAGGCTTAATCCAGAAGTTGTTGCGCTTTCAAAAAATTGAACTTGTGATTTAACACTGACATATGGTTAAGCTTAAGGTACATGTAACTGCCAAAATAAAGTAAACACTTGAGTAAATGAAAGGGTTCTGGCGGCTCGGTTATGGGTTGGGGTGCATCTTCCTGCCATGGTTTAGGTCCACTCAACTCATGGGAGATTCTGGGACAGCACCTGAGACAGCGTTTTCAGCCACCATCAACAAAACACCAAATGATGGAATTTCTTGTGGAAGAATGGTGTTGCATCCCTCCAATAGAGTTCCAGACACTTCTATAATCTATGCCAATGTGCATTGAAGCAATTTATGAATAGGGTTTTCAGGTTCGGACACACCTAATGAGCTGCTACTCTTTTTACACCAACGTAATCTATCACGGATAAGTCTAGAAAGCTTTCCTTTGTACTGATGTGGTCCCTATTGACACCTCTACAGAGCAGTACAGTATGAACTGCGTTTCAAATAATATCCCTGTGCTGTAGGTGATCTCTTTCCTGTGGGCAAAGTGCCACTGCTCTTCCATTTAGCGGCCCATTGGTTTATAGCTGCTGCAGTTCAGATGCCAGCAGCAGTGTGACATGTCAAAGGCTCTGTGGCAATCCTTTTGTTAAGAGCCCTATTTTGCATACAATCTGAGTGAGCGGTTGATTGACTGATGTGATGACATGGCCTGAATCCAGCATTCTGTGTATTCAACTGTCACTCCAAAGGACACTTTACCGAATTCCTCATCTTAGGCATGTGATACAACTGCCAGTGTCCTCCCTCACTCTCTCCCTTTCTCCCTCTCTTTCTCTCTCTCCTCTCCCTCTCCCTCTCTTTCTCTCTCCCCCCTCTTTCTCTCTCTCTCTTCTCTCTCTGTCTCTCTCTGTCTGCCTCTCTCTCCTCTCTCCCTCTCTGTCTCTCTCTATCTGTCTGTGTCTCTCTCCTCTCTCTCCCTCTCTGTCTCTCTGTCTGTCTGTCTCTCTCTCTCTCTCTCTCCCTCTCTTTCTCTCTCTCCCTCTCAGTCTCTCTTCTGTCTCTCTCCCTCTCTCTGTCTCTCTCCCTCTCTCTGTACCTCAATGTAACTCTTTCTCTCCCTCTCCCTCAGTTTCGATTTGAAAGCGCTTTTGAAAGCACAAAGGTGATAAAGAAACACGAGACAACAAACAATGAGTCTCATTTGACGCGTAGGTTACACGAGGTGCAAAAGCGTCAGAGATGTTGTCGAGGAAAGCCCGTCCCAACAGCACCCTCTCTGTCCGTCCCTCATCCACCTCTCACGCCCGGAGGAAGCGATCACGTCATCGTGCACCACCTTCCCTTCCCATCACACCGTGCCAGACCACCACTTCTCCGTCCCTCTCCCCCTCTCTCTCTCCACATCACTCTTCTCTCCCACGAATAGACACTTCTCTTGATCCGCCCATGGCTTCCGCTGCATCTACCCGTTCCGTCTGTCTCACCGTTACTCTCGACCACCAGCTCCCTGCAGCCCACGGCTCACCTTTGCCGAAATTGAAACGAAAGAGCAAGCTGGTGTGTTCAGCTGAGAAGCGTTGGCGGGGAGGGGAGAGATCAAACTCCCTGCCTCTTCTGATCGGCATCGCACAATCAGAATTGGCATCGCACCGTGTTCTGCTCGTTCCTCAGCCGAGAAATGCTCCAACGCTACGATACATAACGATCTGTGATGCAATGCTAAACTCCAGGCTGCTGTTGATGAGCCTGTGCATGCTGGTCCCTGCATCTTCCTCCCTGTTTCAGTCAAGCCACCCCCTCCACCCCCGCCACCCCCGCCATCTACTCTCACTGCTGAGAGTTGTCAATGTCTGGAACAGCTTGCCAGGTCGGGTAGTAGAGGCAGAAACACTTGGGCTATTCAAGTCCAGGCTAGATGCAGTACTAGATACTGTTTAGATTAGGACATGATGAGCCTAGATGGGCTGAACGGCCCGTCTCGTCATTATGTATTGTTATGTTCATGAGTGTGTGTGTGTGTGTGTGTGTGTGTGTGTGTGTGTGTGTGAGTGTGTGTGTGTATGTATGTATGTGTGTGTGTGTGTGTGTGTGTGTGTGTGTATGAGTGTGTGTGTGTGTGTGTGTGTGTGTGTGTGTATGAGTGTGCATATGAGTGTGAGTTGTCAATGCCTGGGACAGCCTGTCAGGTCGGGTAGTAGAGGCAGAAACACTTGGGCTATTCAAGGCCAGGCTAGATGCAGCACTAGATACTCTTTAGATTAGGACATGACGAGCCTAGATGGGCTGAACGGCCCGTTCTCATCATTATGTATTCTTATGTTCTTACCTTCCTGCCTTCCTTCTCCTCCGAGTGTGCTGACATCCACACTTTCCGTACCATCCCCGAGGCAACCCTGATTCACCCAGTCCCCAGCCCCTCATCAAACCTCGGATGACGGGCGCTCCTTCAATTAGCAGCATTCCCCCAAATTCCGCAGGCCAATCACATGTCAGCAGAACCCACAGGTCCCGTCTCCCTCTCAGTGTAGCCCCCAGCATTCTCTCCTCAACCTTTTCATCTTCTCTCACACTGAATCTCTTCGACTCCAGCTTTCCACGTACAGATGAGATATATACAGTAGATAGGTAGATGAATATGGATAGATATATACAGTAGATAGGTAGATGAATATGGATAGATATAGAAATAGTAAATAGACACATTGACAGTTTATTGTCCTCCTAAGAGGGTATTCTGGTACAGGTGACCAGTGGAGGTTCACAAAACAAATCATCAAATGCACATAAATTGAAACACCTTGATGAGCAGAAGTCACAAAACACATAGGTTAGAACTTGCATTTACTGTGTAAATGTTTTTGGAAAAAGGGATGGACATTCTGCTGAAATGTGCCCTTCTGCAACACATACTGCATACTGCTTTGATATTAAGGTAAAATGTACGACTCCCCTTGTTTTCAGCAGTGAAGCCCGTCATAACCCCCCCCCCAACATCCCCCCACCCCCTGCCCGTCTTCCACCCCGGTGAATGTGCCCTCTGCTCTGCGCACACAGCCTCTTCATCTCCCTGCAGTCTGTGACAGTGGGCCATCTGGCTCCCTGTCCCACCTCACTGAACGGGCAGTCTCAGACTCCGCCCCTGAGATGACTCTCCTACTACCTGGCAACCGGCTCCCTCTGGGCCACATTTGTACCCAATGCCCCTCTGACCGTCTGTGCTTGGCCTGTCTGGCTAAGACTCAATAGTAAAAGGTGTTTTAAATCTCAATGTCACATCCTAATAAATGTAAAGGTTTATATGTCAATATATGCCATTTAACAGATGCCTTTATCCAAAGTGACTTACAGTAGTGAATGCATACATTTTTCAGTATATGTGGTCCCAATGAGGTTCGAACCCGCAACCTAAGCATTGTCAGCGCCATGCTCTACCTACTGAGACACACAGAACCACGCTCTACCTACTGAGTCACACAGAACCACGCTCTACCTACTGAGCCACACAGAACCACGCTCTACCTACTGAGCCACACAGAACCATGCTCTACCTACTGAGCCACACAGAACCATGCTCTACCTACTGAGCCACACAGAACCACGCTCTACCTACTGAGCCACACAGAACCACACTCTACCTACTGGGCCACACAGAACCACACTCTACCTACTGAGCCACACAGAACAATATCCTTCTACAGGGAAGAAACAGATGGGGGGAAATATCAACACACCTGAAATTAACTTTACACAGGTATGTAGGAGACACACAGTAAACAGAAGTGGAAGTCGGCTCACAAATCTTTCCCACCGATGTGCAGCTCTCCTGTCCAGCTGATGCCCAAGCCTGGACGACCGTCCCTCATATCACCCCCAAGCTCTCCAGAGTCTTTCATGTTTCACAGCCCTGGAACTCCCTCACTCCCTCCCTGCCTGGAGAAATAAGTAATCCTGACCACTTTTTGCTTCATGCATCTTGTTTCAAGAATGACACTTTATTGTCGCTTCTGACAAACTGATTGGTAAATTGCTCTGTCTGCTGATTAGTCAACCGTCTCTAAATACACCATTGTGCAGGTCTTTGAGCGACTCTGCAACATGTAGGCGTTCTGTTCTGGCTTATTCCTTGACGGGTAGTCCGTTACAATAATGGCTTTTTTTTCTTTTTTAACTCTGCCGCAAAGTTACCAAGAGTGCCTTGGATTCTTCATACCCGCCCATATCTTTACACATTTTTTTATTTTACCCTGTTTTTTTCTCCCAATTTGGTAGCCAATTACCCATGTGCTTAGTTCAATCCCCTTCCCTCATAGTTCGCTGCCGCAGTCCTGAGACCGGCAGTGACAATGGCGAAGCGCTGCCCCCTCCTCGTGCCGTCGACTGTAATTCCAGCACCCCAGAACCACTCCTGTGCGCAGTGAACTGTGTCGGCTTCCCCCCACCCCTGAGGCGGACACCCAATTGCCGCCCCCAATGTCACTCCTGACCAGAGCCGACTCTGGCGCGACGGGGAATCGAACCCTGATCGCCGTGGCCAGCGTCGGCCGTTGAAACCACTAGACCACTCGGGAGTCCCATACCCGCCCATATCTGACTGGCCCCGGCGTTTCCTCATCCAGACTACCACCGCTCCTGCATGCCCCCACGCCGCCCACGCCATCCGGCTGCTCATTGAGCTCGGGGGATCTCCTCCTCACTCTCGCCCACTCTCCTCCTGCTGCTGCTCCTCTCCTCCCGCTGCTCCTCCTCCCTCTCGCCCACTCTCCTCCTGCTCCTCCTCACTCTCGCCCACTCTCCTCCCGCTGCTCTCTCCTCCTCTCGCCCACTCTCCTCCTGCTGCTCCTCACTCTCGCCCACTCCTCCTCCCGCTGCTCCTCCTCTCTCTGCCCCATTTCCTGTTGCTGCTCACTTCTCCTCCTGCTGCTCCTCCTCACCACTCTCGCCCACTCTCCTCCCGCTGCTCCTCCGCCCACTCTCCTCCTGCTGCTCCTCCTCACTCTCGCCCACTCTCCTCCCGCTGCTCCTCCTCTCTCGCCCACTCTCCTGCTGCTGCTCCTCCTCACTGCCCCACTCTCCCGCTCTCCTCACTCTCGCCCACTCTCCTCCTGCTGCTCACACTCGCCCACTCCCCGCTCCCTCCTCTCTCGCCCACTCTCCTGCTGCTGCTCCTCCTCACTCTCGCCCACTCTCCTCCCGCTGCTCCTCCTCTCTCGCCCACCCTCCTGCTGCTCCTCACTCGCCCACTCTCCTCCTGCTGCTCCTCCTCACTCTCGCCCACTCTCCTGCTGCCCTTCGTCTCCTCACTCGCCCACTCTCCTCCTGCTGCTCCTCCTCTCTCTCGCCCACTCTCCTCCTGCTGCTCCTCCTCCCTCTCGCCCACTCTCCTCCCCGCTGCCCTTCGTCTCCTCACCTCCCTCCACGGGTGACGGAGTGAAGGCCTGGTCCACTTCACAATCCCTGAACCGGGCACCGCAGCCCTGCTCCAATACCGCTTCCCCACGCTTACCATCTCTCCCCGCAGGTGGGCTCACCGTGTTTGCTCCTCCCACACTGCTGCTGTGCCAGCCCCCCCAACCCCCACCCACACACAACGGTCAGAGCTTCCAGCCCTGACCAGGACTGATGTTCCCTTAAGTTGCTGCATTTTACATTTGCATTTACAGCATTTAGCAGACGCTCCTATCCAGAGCGACTCACAAGATGTGCATTAATGCATGGTAGGAAGAATCATAGTTTCGCGCAAGGATATAATATATGCCATTTAGCAGACGCTTTTATCCAAAGCGACTTACAGTAGTGAATGCATACATTCTGCCCCGTGCTTACTTATTAACTATTGTTTGCACAGTGGCCTGTTCTCATTCAGTGTGAGTTATCCATGGATAAGGCCATGTTTTCGAGTGAATAAATAAATGATATGAATGTAATTCCAGGAGAAGGTCTCCTGTAGGTATTGGCCTCAAACTCCGTCACCACAAATCATCACAGCCATAATTGTATGGAGAGCTTCCAGCTTAAGAATCTCGCTGGCTTTCATCTTGCTGGCTTTGTCTATCCCCTTCCCTCTCTCCCTTCTCCCCTGATTTTGTTCTGTTTCTCTCTCTCTATTCTTTCGTTCCTCCTCCTTTGTGATTCATTATAACACGCACAAAGTTGTCTCTGCTTTAAAATATTTCCCTTTGAAGTTCGAGAGCAGCAATCATCCAGCGCAAGAGAACGTCTTCTAAATCAAACGCCTGTGAGCCAATCCCTGAGAGCGACACTGAACCAAACGCCTGTGAGCCAATCCCTGAGAGCGAAACTGAACCAAACGCCTGTGAGCCAATCCCTGAGAGCGAAACTGAACCAAACGCCTGTGAGCAATCCCTGAGAGCGACACAAAAACGCCTGTGAGCCAATCCCTGAGAGAGAACGAGCCAATCTGAACCAAAAACGCCTGTGAGCCAATCCCTGAGAGCGAAACTGAACCAAACGCCTGTGAGCCCCTGAGAGCGAAACTGAACCAAACGCCTGTGAGCCAATCCCTAAGAGCGACACTGAACCAAACGCCTGTGAGCCAATCCCTGAGAGTGACACTGAACCAAACGCCTGCGAGCCAATCCCTGAGAGCGAAACTGAACCAAACGCCTGCGAGCCAATCCCTGAGAGCGAAACTGAACCAAACGCCTGTGAGCCAATCCACGAGAGCGACACTGAACCAAACACCTGTGAGCCAATCCCTGAGAGCCAAACTGAACCAAACACCTGTGAGCCAATCCACGAGAGCCAAACTGAACCAAACATTTGCATTCTTCATCAGCAGCACATTCGTCCAGCATCATGAAATGGCTTCAAATGCAGTGTAAACAGCTTCAATCGCAATAGCATTTAATGGGGGACAGAGTTTGCACACATTATTTTTTGAATAAGTCGAAGACATTACGTATTATCCCAAACTAGATAATACGTAAAGAGGTCGACCTAACATCACCCTTAAATTGTCCATGGAACTGGAGACAGGACTGTCTCTTTGCAATGCAATGCTTAACAGGGAATGCTGGATGAAGCTCATCAAGTCATCACAGATGTGAATGAATGAATGAATGAATGATGAATCCCAAACTACTAATCTTTTAACAGCTTGCCACGGTTTCAGATTTAACTTTTCATTGAATGGGAACCTATAACGATTCACTGAAGAGCGTAAACCAAGAGAAAATGTTGGAACGTGTCATGCATGTATTATAATACTCCTAAACACCCTTGGAAAAATCCACATTATTGTGCATATTATGTGCACATAATGGTGCAGGATTCGTACGACCAATCAAACACTTACTGTCATTTTACTATTTAATGATAAAAGCACGGTCAAGTAATTATCATTTTTGAGAGAAGAACATTAATTGCCCTTGAACAAAGCAAGTAAAGACCGGCAGCACTTGAACTCGTATCAGCTGATTAGCTTTATCCTCAAATGTTAAATAAATGTTAAATACAGAATGTTAACTCTTAACCCCCTTCTTTTTTGATGTGGGGAAAATAACCAAACTATCAATATCTCTACACAATGTAAATAAACTGAGTTATTCACATCATTTTCATGTATTTTATACATACATACATATGGAATTTAGCAGACACTTTTATCCAAAGTGACCTACAGTAATGAGTGCATACATTTTTCACTATATGCATTGCCAATGCCATGTCCCAATGGGAATTGAACCCACAACCTCAGCATTGCCAATGCCATGTTCTACCTACTGAGCCACACAGAACCACCACACTCTACCTACTGCCACACAGAACCATCTCTACCTACTGACCACACAGAACCACGCTCTACCTACTGAGCCACACAGAACCACGCTCTACCTACTGAGACACACAGAACCACGCTCTACCTACTGAGTCACACAGAACCACGCTCTACCTACTGAGACACACAGAACCACGCTCTACCTACTGAGCCACACAGAACCACGCTCTACCTACTGAGCCACACAGAACCACGCTCTCTACCTACTGACCTCTACTGAGACACACAGAACCATGCTCTACCTACTGAGACACACAGAACCACTTTTTAACATTTTATTATTATGTTTTTAATCTTCACTAAAATTAGAACAAAAATAAGTAGCGATATTGAAAAAGCTGCTCTGCATGGCTCAACTGCTTTAAAAAAAAATGTTTGGCTCCTCGACATATGGCAACGGTTTCATCCATTAGTTTGATTATTTTGGCACTTAACACACTTTGTGGAATCATTTTATGAGTGCATAAATCAGTAACATTTCATTTTTTTAATTAATTTGGGCCCTTCAATTTTGCAACAATGAAAGAGGGCTACTCTCTAATGCTGAGCACTCCTCGGGGACAATGCTGTGACGGTGCAGTGTGGGGGTTTGTAAGAAAAATCTACACAAAAGGATCCTGCTCCTAAACCCAATTTCAGAACCCTCATCGCAGAATCAATCACGAACACACCTGGAGTCAAATGAATAAAAACATCTGCAGTCCGGGAGTTTAATAAGATATTGCTTCTTTCACTGCGTAAGTAACACATTGGTGAGACATCCTGGAGGGAGATGATGTGGTACACACAGGTACTGAGCAGCTCTCATAAAGAGCACTAAATCAACTCAGATTTTAAGGCTGATGATTAAGACTTCTCTGGATAATATCCACCTTAACGTTTTCATACCTACAGAATTAATGGCCTTTCAGTTATGGGGGTCTTGAACCCACAACCTAAGCATAGCGGTGCTCTAACTGGCACAGAGAACCACCGATGTGGTTCTGTTATGCCTATTATTGACTGGTGTGTTAAGGCACTCGCATTGACTGGTGTGTTGCGAGTGTGAGCTGTCTATTACAGCTGCGGTTCGAAACCCGACTGTTCCAGACCAGCCCCGATCGGGGGGCAGCGTTTGGCTGTTCACCCCGGGGGGGAGGGGGGAGAGTGAGCGAACATGAACTCGGTGAGAAGAGCGAAATTGTGTCTCCAGGAAGTAGGTGGGTGAACTCTGTCTCGGAGGAGGCGGAGAGCGCCGCCCTCTGGGAATTAGCTTGCCCCGTAGAGACGGGCGACGAGTTTGTGGGGGAGGGAAAATCAAAATAAATGGTGGGTATAATTGGCCACTAAATTGTGAGGAAAAAATGTGAAAAAACTGTATTGATGATCATTTTGGCATTGTTCGAAAGACTTTGTGTGAGGAATATATCTGAGTGTATTAAAACTGAAGAGTGCCCAAAGGAGCAGGATTGTCATTACTGCCTCTTGGTGAGGAGTACAGCAGGCAGTGGTCTTGTTTGGGGGGTGTCTTTGGGCATGGTGGTCTTGCAGTAGCTGCTGCAGGCAAGGCCAGAGTCAAAGAAGGGGCAAAGGTTATATAACAATATTGAATTAGACAGTAGTGTCAACTTCCCTTTTCCAGAACGCTCATCAAAGCGTATGATCTGTGCCATGGTAAGACAGCCACAAGATGCATGCCAGTGTCCAAAGACACTGCACTGCAACACCATAGCAATGTCAAACATGGGTTTTCCACAAACATTTTGTTTTCCAGGGTGAAACAATGAGCTTAAATTTGCTGGGACGTGGATGGAAAGTTGGGGCTAGTCTAAGGCACTCACATTGACTGGTGTGTTGCGAGTGTGAGCGTTGGCAACGCTTGGGCTGTGGGTTCAATTCCCACTGGGACCACATATACTGAAAAATGTATGCATCACTCAGGCCCTACACCTCAGCCCGGCTTCTGCAGTAGCTGATGGATTACGTCAGTGACTTGGCCAAGCTGGTGAAGATGTAAAATATGGCGGGGACAGTGTTCGTTTTCAACTGGTCTGCATTGTTACTAGAATGGTTTGCTGTCATTTATCATTTATAATAATTGACATTATCCATTGAGGAATTTTTAATGATAATAATAATAACATATGCCATTTAGCAGATGCTTTTATCCAAAGCGACTCACAGTAGTGAATGCATACATTTTTCAGTATATGTGGTCCCAGTGGGAATTGAACCCACAACGCCACGCTCTACCTACTGAGCCACAGAGAACCATGCTCTACCTACTGAGACACACAGAACCATGCTCTACCTACTGAGCCACACAGAACCACACTCTACCTACTGAGCCACACAGAACCACACAAAACTCTACCTACTGAGACACACAGAACCACACTCTACCTACTGAGACACACAGAACCATGCTCTACCTACTGAAACACACAGACCACACAGAACCACGCTCTACCTACTGAGCCACACAGAACCACGCTCTACCTACTGAGACACACCTACTGAACCATGCTCTACCTACTGAGACACACAGAACCATGCTCTACCTACTGAGCCACACAGAAGCCACCAGAACCACGCTCTACCTACTGAGACACACAGAACCACACTCTACCTACTGAGCCACACAGAACCATGCTCTACCTACTGAGACACACAGAACCACGCTCTGCCTACTGAGGCACACAGAACAGCCGTTTCTCCACACGGAGGTGGAAGGTGTATGATCACTGTCCATACAAACCCGTTATCATGTTGTCATGCAATTGGCCTGTGGTGATATTGTTTTGCCATTAGACCATACGGTTTTTGACATAAGAATATAATTTTTGAGTGATTTAATTGTGATTGTATGATTTCATTTTGTTTTGATTATTACGTAATTAATGTAATTTTGTCATTTAATTAAAAGCTTTTGACTTGATGCAGGTTTGTGTTTTCTGAAATATGTCTCAACAAACCTGGAAATAAAAGTTTTGCGTTTAACTTGATTTTGTAAATAGTTAGTGGTGTTGAATTATGCATTAACGGATTTGAAAGTGTTCTAAATGTTTAAAGAAATGTGTGAAAACGATAAATAAATAAATAAACACCCACACTGCAGTAGTTAGTAACTGTCTGTGGATATTCTGTGGTTTCTGTTGCTGTGCATACAGGTAACAGTTAAACCGGTCATATAAAGGAAACACCAACATAGTGCCTTGGGCCGCGAGCCAACAGAACAGATTCAATGCGCTTTGGCATGGATTCTACAAATGTCTGGAACTCTATTAGAGGGATGCAACACCATTGTTCCATGAGAAATTGCATCATTTGGTGTTTTGTTGATGGTGTTGGAATATGCTGTCTCAGGCACCGCTCCAGAATCTGTGTGTTAGTGTTAAATTTGGTTGTTGTTGGTTTTCATGCTCATCAAACCATTCAGTGAGCACTCGTGCCCTGTGGATGGGGGCATTGTCATCCTGGAAGAGACCACTCCCATCAGGATAGAAATGCTTCACCACAGGATGAAGGTGATCACTCAGAATGGCTTTGTATATATTGGTGTTTACCTTGCCCTCAAGGGATTGAGTGTTCCTAAACCATGCCAAGAAAATGCACCCCACACCATAACAGAGCCGCCAGTATTCCTCATCGACTGAAGTGTTTCCTTTATTTTGTCAGTTATCTGTAGCACAAAGTCACCATGACTGCACACATGCCTAAGACCGTGGGCACAGGTATCCTGTCATAGATAAATAAACAAATAAAGATGATAAACCAGGCAACAAATAAAAGCCACCTTATGTCAATCTAATAAATATGTTTTGTAAGCAGACAGTTATCCACAAATTGCCTCTCCCCTTTAACTATTTTGCACACAGAGCACCCCCCCGCCAAATCGATATCTAATGGAAAATGCGTCCACTCCAATATAGACGACAATCTGTATCAGGACTTTACATTTCTGAATTTCAAATGAAACCCATAAATCCGATACCACAGGTCCTTCCTGAACAGCTTGTTTCTGCAAGGAACACTTGCATGAGCTATTCATTTTGGTTTCTCTTAATTTATTTTCCAATGAAAAAGAAATATCATTATTCAAAGACAAATGATTCTGCCAAATAGCTATCCTTTGGGTTGAACAACAATGTTGGTAAAGACAGTTTTAAAGTTCAAATTAAAATCTGTATTTGACAATGTTATGTGTGTGTGCGTGTGCGTGAATGTGAGTGTGTGTGTGTGTGTGTGTGTGTGTGAATGTGAGTGTGTGTGTGTGTGTGTGTGTGTGTGTGTGTGTGTGTGTGTGTGTGTGTGTGTGTGTGTGTGTGTGTGTGTGTGTGTGTGTGTGCGCCTCAGTGTGTGTCACCCTCATTGCCCTGTTATATTTCTGCTGATGTAAAGCCTGTTCCAAGCACACATTATTTGGCCGGAAGCACCTCCGGGCATACTGCATAGCAGTGTTCAACAATATTATGTTCAACAAAAATACTCAATACTTTTGATCTGCAAGGGCCCCTGTGCTCTGAGTAATGCCCTGCTCTACTTCACAAATATGACAGTGGTGGCTATCGACTTTCATTTACATCTACATTTTAGGCCTTTAGCAGACCCTGTTATCCAGAGCGACATACAATGAGTGCATTTAAAATGGCAAGAACAACCACAGCTAGAGCAAGAGACCAGTACAGTGGCAGTGTAGAGTAATGGTTAGGGAGCTGGGCTTGTAACTCAGAAGTTGCAGGTTCAATTCCCAGGTGGGGGCACTGCTGTTGTACCCTTGAGCTAAAGGTACTTAACCTGACTTGCTTCAGTAAAATATCCAGCTGTATAAATGGATTGTATGTAAAGAAATGTCAACTGTGTAAGTCGCTCTGGATAAGAGCGTCTGCTAAATGCCTCAAATGTAAAATGTAGTACAGCAACAGCACCACCGATGTCTCCGTAGACAGATGCATGCCCTCGCTTTCATGCAGTTGCACACATTGTGTGGTTCACACGGTTGCCGTTTATCTCCATTTCGGCCAGAATCAAGCTCCCAAACAAGTACCAGACACATTCCAGAGAGGATTCCGGAATTTCACAGCCCCATTACCCATAATCCACCTTTTGTTACACTGAGCACCAGGCAGAGGGACAGAGACATGCAGGCTAGCTGTGGAATTGATAAGCACAGCACCGAATGAACGTTTTCCCACTTGGATGAGTTTGTGTTGAGCGGTCATGGTTAGCTGTGTGCAGGGGCGTCGTTTTGGTATGGCAAGGTATGGCACTCGCCATACCTTGGCTTCTAGGCAAATTTTAAATTTTAAATCAATCTGAAATAGCCTACGTTTTGTCATTTTATGTGATTTTACCCGCTCCACAAAGGTAACTCAAAATCCTCCCGGCTCCTCCTCACTTTTAGTACACCCCACCACCCAGCCTATAGATGGCGCTGTAGTTGAACGGGAGATAGAGGTTGCTGCTCTGGCTAGTAACGTTACAGTTCCTCAGAATAAACAAGCCACAGACTAACGTTAGCATTAAAACCTTGTCCGTTATTCTCATTCATTCAGGTGGGTTAAACAAACTGTATAAACGCCATAATACTGTTGATTCAAATGTAACATATTCATGAACAAGTCCATATCATGTTGTGTCAATACGAACACAACATGTTATTTTAGTGAAAAACCGGACTTAACGTCACCCGCGATTGTGAAGCTAACAAGCTAGCTAGCTAACGTGCCTTACGCTGATGAGGTCCTGTAGCGCTTATCACTAAATTTCACAAAAAATATTTGTATAACACTATATCATTATGATCCACTGGAATACAAAAATAGGTTTACTAGTTACATACTGTAGTTGTCTCCTTTGTTTATTAATGTTACCTAAATATATAAGTAAATTGTATAGAAACAACTCACCAAAATTGACTATTGCACAACTGATTTGACCAAAAAATTTCACCAAGGGGGGGTCACCCCCCACCCCATCCCTTGCCATACCTTGGCTTTTGCTGAAATGACGCCACTGGCTGTGCGACAGTAATGCTCAGGGGAGGGGTGTCAGGTATGGCAGGGTTAATCCCGGTCCTCGTGGGCTGGGCACTGCTGTTTTTCCACCCTTCCACAGGTGTGAAGGCACTCTGGCCAATCATGTGCACTAACTGTTCAATTAACTACCTGGCAGGTGGGAAAACCAGGACCGGATTTGGATTCGTGGGCCAGATTTGAGTAACCCTGATGTACGGTGGTTACACCCGCCCTCACATTCTAGGTTTGCACATATATAAAAATGATAATAATCAAGACGTGGCAGAAGCCATCTTAAGTTTGTTTTCTCTGAGAAAATAAGTCCATTAATGCACTTGTGTGGAACCATTTTATAGCATTTATAAATCATTTGTAACGACCACATTTTCCTAGTCCAGTCATTTTTATGGGACAATAACTGCAAGCCTCTTACTGACACACAAGTTAAATGGGATAATAATTAGAAAAACAAATATGAAAAAGAGGTTCGATTCCCCGTCGTGCCAGAGTCGGCTCTGGCTGGGAGTGCCACCGGGGCGGTAATTGGCTGTCCGCCCCAGGGAGGGGGGAGGGAAGCTGACATGATGTTCGCTGCACACAGGAGTGGTTCTGGGGTGCCGGAATTACAGTCGACAGCATGGCGAGTGCTGTCTCGGAGGAGGCGATGCTTCGCCATTGTCACTGCTGGTCACAGGACTATGGCAGCAAACTACAAGGGAGGGGATTGACCTAAGCACAGCGGGAGTAATTGGCTACCAAATTGGGAGAAAAACAGGATAAAATGTATAAAATATATATATATATATATATATATATATATATATGAAAAAGAATACAAAATAAAGTGAGATAAACTAATCATATATTGTATCTCCTAGTTATAAACAAGGGCACTATCGGTGATTCTATGAGAAAGTGATGCACCAGGAAGGTTGTGTACAGACCACCATTGTTCTTAGCCCATAACTTGGGGAGTGATTGGTTCTAACTAAACATTTTCCACAGGGCTTAATTTTTTACTTTTTCTCCACATAACTTGAAATTCAGCTCTACTGCCAACCACCCCAGGCCTAGAGTTGACCTGCTGCAGAGATAACGCCCCCTTCACTCCTCTCTCACGGAACAGAGAACTAGAGGAGAAGAACTGAAATGGGTACAGAGATTTCACCGAAGCCTCACAACACCACGGCAAGCCGTATCAAGCGGTTGAAAAGCGTAGGTGATGGAGAAGTACGCTTAACGTCATCGCCTCGTCATCGCCTCGGCTCCTAAAGCCGAGCTTATCTGTCCCGAATCACCAATGACAGGGGGTGAGGAGAAGAAATTCTCTTCAGCGCGCGCACACAACTCTTGGGGCAACTGTTGCAAAAGTGCAGCAAAGCATTTCAATAATGCCCTTTAGACCGCAGCAGAGACCGACTCCTTGTTATTCAGTCAAGTGGAAATGATAGAATATTTTTTTAGGCATTAAAGGAAATAAAAAGGCAATTCACAGTTCCATTGAATCATGTACAAACATATCTGCCAGGCACACCCTTTTGTGTGGGGCGTGGGGGAAGACACAGGGCGTGTAATCAAATAATAAAAAAAGTTCATTTTTCAATTTTATTTTATCGCTTCAATAGTGCCTCCATCTAAACAGACTTTAACTAGACTGTTGCTGAGCTCCAGGCGGGTATGAAATGCTCTTTTGGCCCCAGCGGAATATTAAAGAGTATCAAAGGATGTGATAAATTAGGAGAATACCCAGTGATGAGACTGTATGCCCTGCTGCATGATGGTACATTAGACCAATTTGCGTGTTTGAGTGATTAATCTGCTAGGCATAACAGGCATAGTCGACAGTTAGCAAGACAGAACCCCGCAACAACAGCAGAGCAAAGTGATCTCATTTCAGCTCAAAGGAAACGGGAAATGTTTTCAGTAATTTTCTAAATCATTCATGGATTGTTTTTCCACAAAACTTGGTATGGAGATTAACACTGACCTCACCTACACCTGAGCAAGCTTGAGCTTACCCTTTCAGAAGATGCTTGTCTACTAATTAGCGTGCTTCCCAGCTGTGCAGACTCCTGAGGGGGGCTCAATGCTATTTCTGAACCTGATAATCTATCTTTCACCCAATTCTGGTCATGCTCAGCTGTGCCACTACAAGACCCCGTCTCAGTGACTCAGAACCTGTCCGACAGGTGTCCTGGTCCGTTAGCAGATCGCCTGTTCTGGTGGGAGGGGGAGGAGGAGGGGCGAGACGAGAGAAAGGTAACCCTGACCACCCGGACGCCCTTTCGTCGGTTATCAGAGAGTCACTTCCTGCCGGGAGCAAAGTAAACAGCAAGAGTGCCCACACAACGAGTCTCTTTTACTCCCACCTGCCAAATAAACTTTTTACATTGCTAAACATATATTACAGACAACATTTCATGAAACCAAGTAGCAACCCATGCCTGGGAAACCCCTTACTCAGACCTATTCTGATCCCCATGCCCTCCCAAGGACTACAGCAACAACACAAATGGAAACAAAAAGAGTATGAAATCCAGACAGGCCCAGTTCTGACTGTGGCAGACATTGCCCCGGGAGGGAGGGCTTTCCACATGCTTTCCGAATTGGCAGCCGACGTTGCAGCATCCAATGAGATGGGTGAATTAGGGAGAAAGTTTGGTTAAACAATTGTTGGGTCAAACATTTTGGTAAAAAAAGAAAAGAAAAGGGGTGCATCGGGTAGCGTAATGGTTAAAGCATTCACCCGGAATGCAAGTTGCCTACTGCAGCCGCGGTTCAAAACCCGGCTGCGCCAGACCGGCTCTGGTCGAGAGCCCCGATCGGGGGTGGCGATTGGCTGTCCGCCCCAGTGGGAGGGGGGGGAGGGTGAGCCGGCACGAGCTCGCTGAGAAGCACAAAGGGCGTCTCTAGAAAGTAGGGCGGCGAGTTCTGTCTCGGAGGAGGCGGATCATCGCTGGTCTCTAGAAAATTGCTTGCCCCGTAGTGGCGGGCGGTAAGTTTGTGGGGGAGGGCGAATAGAAAGAAATGGGGGGTGTCACTGGCTACCAATGAAAGAAAAGATGCACTAGGCCATGACCACAACCTCCTTCCGTATTCCATATTCCACATTCTTAATCAAATTTAGCAGCACCAAGCTCTTCCAGAAACACATGAAAAAAAAGAGAAAAAGAGAAAGGGACTGGGAAATAGCCAGCGTCAGCAGGTGGGTGTTTATGCTTAAAGGGGCAGCTTGTTGTCATCAGAGCCTTTTTCCTCTGGATAATGAATTCTGTGTGTCCTCCTGGATGGTGGGTGGGTAGGTGGGGTGGGGGCTATGAACAGAGCCGGATTAAATGGATAGACTATACTAGGCAAACCATTCTTTTTTTTCGGCATTTCAATAAAGAAAATGACCTTTCAATTTGCACTAAGTACGGTAATGCCAGATGCATGCGAAGGCATATTTCCACATTGGGGAATGCATCGCCCAGGCCTAGCTCTCTGAGCCTCTTATACATGCCCATCACTGATTGTTCACCCTTTACCATTGAGCTGAGCTGGCAAAAGTCCTCTGTAAAGACATTCTCAAGATCATGTGGGTATATTTATATGTTCTGTGGCTGATGCCCACTGAATTAACTTTTGTAAGGAAACCACATTTTTCCTCCACTTTTTTGTGGTTCTGTGTGGCTCAGTAGGTAGAGCGGACGCTGACTAACGCTTAGGTTGTGGGTTTGATTCCCACTGGGGCCACATATACTGAAAAATGATGGCATTCACTGCTGTAAGTTGCTTTGGATAAAAGCGTCTACTAAATGGCATATATTATATTATATTGTAGGCATCGTTGCGTTGTCACAGTTCCTGTGATGAGCCACTCTCTGGTCATTTTCCTTCTTCCTCTTAATTTTTACTTTTTCCTTTTTTGCGTTTTGCTGCAATCAAAACCATTGCTGAAAGGACACTGCTAACATAGCAAGCATGATCTGCACTGAACCGGGAAGACTTTTCACGCACATTGCAAGGTGCTGACGTTGTGTGTGACTTTCAAAAATAATACATTGAAATAAAGTTTTAGATTTGTTTTTATCCGAAAATAATTTAAAATACCGTAGTTAAATTAAAAAAATATTTTAACTTTTTTTTTTATCCCTCTGTCTGAACCCGCCTGTGGCGATTAGACACTAGTTTGCTTATGCTTAGATCCGCTGCTGGCTATGAGGGTGATAAATGACTGTGTGTGTGTGTGTGTGTGTGTGTGTGTGTGTGTGTGTGTGTGTGTGTGTGTGAGAGAGTGCGTGTGCGTGTGTGTGTGATTGTGTGTGTGTGTCACAGTAACTCCTCGCATAGCTCCTTGCCACATCTTTGTCCTGTTTCATATGAGAATTCAGATTTACGCAGATGGTGATTCTGCATGGTGGGTGAAGGTGGCTGATGGGATATTGCCCCCCCCCCGGGTCCTCCAGCCACCTTCACTGTAAAGTGCTAGGAGATCCATGGAAGCCATGATGCAAATTACTTATCGACAGTAGCGGTCGATGAGCTGGGGGAATAGAGGAGCATGACATTTGACCTTCAAATCAACCATTTGTCATGTTGTACAACCATGTTATAATGGTCTTTCTTCACATCAGAAAGTAAATAACAATGAGAGGTTTAATTCAGTAAACATCAACATAGAATATGCTATATAGAATATGCTACACTTTAACTTAAATCCCTCCGTTAACTCTATAGCGCATTAGCTTTGAGAAACGTGCAATAAAGCCTCGCAAACAAGCATCAGTTCAGTGGAAACTTCACTACTCAGATATTTACAAAGTTAATATTCCTTGAATTCTGGTATGGAGAACGAGGAGTGGGCTACATTTATCCACAGGTTATCAGATCATTTGTAGTTATTAAAGTTCAGATCATCTGGGGGCGCTGGCCACGGCGACCGGGGTTTGATTCCACCGGCCACGCCAGAGTCGGCTCTGGCCGGGAGTGCCACCAGGGGCGGCGATTGGCTGTCCCCCAGGGAGGGGGGAGGGAAGCTGACATGACGTTCGCTGCGCATAAGAGTGGCCCTGTAGTACTGGGTTACAGTCAACAGCCTGGCAAGTGCTGTCTTGGAGGAGACGATGCTTCGCCTTCGTCACTACCAATCGCAGGACTACAGCAACAAATACACATTACTAGGGGGGAATTGACAAAAAATAGCGGGTGTAATTGGCTACTAAATAGGGAGAAAATCTGAAACAAAATCTTTAAAAAAAAAAAAATTAAATTCAGATAATCTGTAGATGTAAGCAAATGCTAAACAATTTTGTGAAGTAAAGAAAAATGGTATCACAAAATTTAATTGGGAAACTAGTTATTGGGATTGATCATTCAGCTAATTAATTTCTTGATTGATAATCAAGGAATATAAACGGATTATATTATTGAGAGTAATCATTGAGATTAACGAACAAATCGATACCGCTTATAATATATATATATATAGCAGATTTTTTTTATCCAAAGTGACTTACAGTAGTGAATGCATACATACACATATATGTGGTCCCAGTGAGAATTGAACCCACAACCTAAGCGTTGCCAACACCACGCTCTACCTACTGAGCCACACAGAACCACGCTCTACCTACTGAGCCACACAGAACCACGCTCTACCTACTGAGCCACACAGAACCACGCTCTACCTACTGAGCCACACAGAACCACGCTCTACCTACTGAGCCACACAGAACCACGCTCTACCTACTGAGCCACACAGAGCCACGCTCTACCTACTGAGACTCACAGAACCACGCTCTACCTACTGAGCCACACAGAACCACGCCTACCTACTGAGCCACACAGAACCACGCTCTACCTACTGAGCCACACAGAACCACGCTCTACCTACTGAGCCACACAGAACCACGCTCTATCTACTGAGCCACACAGAACCACGCTCTACCTACTGAGCCACACAGAACCACGCTCTACCTACTGAGCCACACAGAACCACGCTCTACCTACTGAGCCACACAGAACCACGCTCTATCTACTGAGACACACAGAACCACACTCTACCTACTGAGCCACACAGAACCACGCTCTACCTACTGAGCCACACAGAACCACGCTCTACCTACTGAGCCACACAGAACCACGCTCTACCTACTGAGCCACACAGAACCACGCTCTACCTACTGAGCCACACAGAACCACGCTCTACCTACTGAGCCACACAGAACCACGCTCTACCTACTGAGCCACACAGAACCACGCTCTACCTACTGAGCCACACAGAACCACGCTCTATCTACTGAGCCACACAGAACCACGCCTACCTACTGAGCCACACAGAACCACGCTCTACCTACTGAGCCACACAGAACCACACTCTACCTACTGAGCCACACAGAACCACGCTCTATCTACTGAGACACACAGAACCACACTCTACCTACTGAGCCACACAGAACCAC
>JAINUG010002539.1:0-10274 GCA_029706075.1 Aldrovandia affinis | reverse complement strand
TTCCTCTGAGTTCTGAATTCAGGTCATTGTGATGATTCATGGTGAGAATCCTTCGGCAAACCTAACCGACTCAGGGCTGAAGAGCGGGTCAGCCGTTCTGCCCGGAAGACAATCAGTGTAACACCATCTGTTTGAATGGGCCTGCCTTGCTTTTCGCCCAGCCGGTCAAGTGTCCTTGCATAATCTCTGCAAAACACAATTACTTAAGCTTATGACTGTCCAAGACATGCTAATCACACGCCTAACGCATTATGCAAACGTACAGATTTAAAAGCTCTGAGTTATAAAAGGACGGTCTAAAATCCCCGCCCAGAGCACAGCTTATCAATCACCAACATCAGACTCCCAATTACAGCAACATAGCACCGAAACCTTCCCGTGACAACACCCTGGCTTAAACTTCGCCAAAGAGGTAGGGTAGCCAACTTTCTATCATCCAAATACGGGACAGAAGGCGGGGCACTGGGGGCGAAATGGGTATGGTGGTGTATGGATGTAAATCAACTGTATATTGGACATTGTATATTGTAACGTGGACAAGGAACGTCCCGTACGTGACGTCCAGGCTAATACGGGGCAGTTGGCAACCCTACCAAGGGGTCACAATCCAGTTACTGTTTCCTACTCGTGTAGCGGATGGGCTCACGTGAGCGCCCGCTGCAGAGTGACGTGGATAAGAGTGCGATTAGTTCCCGGAGTTAGGGACTTGAGTCTTTAGCTCGGCGAGCTTAATCGCTCTCTTGTCGCGTCGAGATCCCCTCGGTTCGAAACTCGCTGCGGGCAGAACCAACGCCGTCACACTCGCACGCAAAAAAAAAAAGAGCGTTCGCCCAGTCGCGTGTCTGAGCGTGTGAGCGTGCCGTCGCTATGGCCACTGCGCAAGCGTAATGACTGAGCTCGCGTGACCCTGCGCGCTGGCCGCGCCAGGTATAAAGCCGCTCGCGCGCCGCAGTCGGAACCCACACGCCTGGTTCCGACGTACCGCAGGGATGACTGACCGCTCCAAAATGTAAGTAAACGCTGGATAAAAAAAAAACATCTATTCCAATGTCATACTTTGGCAATGCGCGCAATCGGTGCAGCTGCACATCCCCGTATCTCTGTGCAGCCGGGGAACACCCGAGGGGCTGCCGTTTTGATTCATGAGCTAGTTTACATTTTACATTTGACATTTTAAGCATTTAGCAGACGCTCTTATCCAGAGCGACTTACAAGATGTGCATTAATAGCCTACATGGTAGGAACAATCATAGTTAGCGCACGAGATCAGTGCAGGAATACAGCGATAGACATCGTTGCAGGCATCTGCGTTTTATTTCAGGTAATCGTTCAAACTCAATGAACTTCACTTGTCCTTATTTCCGTCGCAGTGTATTTACACATTCCGATATTCGTCATATCTATTAATTTAGTTACGCACATAGTTACTTAAGATGAGCCTAATTCGCGAATTCGATTTTCATCGCGCTAATTATCCGGGCATGTAACGTCACCTTAACCTTGGGATGCGTCTGATGACATCAGTGCTAAGTAGTGTATTACTTTGTGTTTTTTATTTATTTTTGAAATATGAGATATGTTATATTGGTACGATGTACAATTGACAGCCAATACATGCCAATATCTGTGAAGGCTAGCGGGATTTGTAGATCGCTATAACCACACCAGTTACTGAGTTTACAATGTTATGTTCAAAAAGTAAAACATAGTGATTTAACGATGATTATTGATATTTGGCAACCTGGTAGTTCTGACTCAAAACTACAGCGAAAAATGATCTTTTAAGCGCCTTATAAATTGAGAATTTGATCGGCAAATGTAATCCCAGTGCCAGCCTGTAAAAAAGGTAATTTTGATTTGATTCCCATATTTCGGCACATTGAGGAGTTCGCTCTTGTTAATAGTGTCTGCAGCGCTACGCGATTGCCTTCCCTGCGTAGGCGAAGTTCTGGCTGGACTCCAACCGCTAAGTAATGCGCCCTTCGTTGAGCCAGTCTCACATTTAATTTATGGGGGGAGAGTATAATTCCGGCGCAGTGCGGTTGTTTCGAAAGGAGGCTTTGCTTGGCATCATGTTTTAAAACAAACAACATCTCCCGTTTTCACCGTATCACCGCTGGTATCAGATTGCGGACGCGCTAATAGAACAGAGCAGCTGATGTGATGCTTGTATTCGGTCATTTCATCCCAACTTTGACTCTATTAAATGTATGTGTTCCATGTTTTGTTTTTTTAACCCCTTCACAAGCACGGTGGTGCGCGTGCAGCTACCAGCAAAATGAATTAAAACGACAGTGTTTGCATTGGGAGAAAAAACGATGGAACTGGTATTTATTTGGAGGACGAAGCGCAGGACAAATGGTGCCTGGCGAAGAGACCTCCATCAGGATGCCGACCGTGAAACCGGGTCTTGGTTCTTTTTTCACAGTTTGGCCACAACAGGGGGTCAAGATTCCTCGAGTGGATTACGGACTAACTCAGGAATAACATTCCCCCTTTTAAAAAAAAAAATCAAATAAACATATATATATATACAGTGGGGAAAATAAGTATTTCACCCCCTGCTGATTTTGTGAGTTTGCCCCCTTACAAAGAAAGGAACGGTCTATAATTTTCATGGTAGGTTCATCTTAACAGTGAGAGACAGAATATTTTAAAAAATCCCAGAAAATTACATTATATGAATTTTAAACATTTATTTGTGTTTTATTGAGGAAAATAAGTATTTCACCCCCTAGCAAAACATGACTCAGTACTTGGTGGAGAAACCCTTGTTGGCAAGCACAGCGGTCAGACGTTTCTTATAGTTGGTCACCAAGTTTGCGCAGATCCCAGGAGGGATTTTGGCCCACTCCTCTTTGCAGATCCTCTCCAAATCCTTAGAAATCAATTTTCAGTGTCCTGGCTGAGGGAAGGAGGTTCTCACCCAAGATTTCCCGGTACATTCATCCTCCCCTCGATCCGGTGAAGTCGTCCTGTGCCCTTAGCAGAGAAACAGCCCCAAAGCATAATGTTTCCACCGCCATGCTTGGCGGTGGGGATGGTGTTCTTGGGGTCCAGCTTTTTCTTCCTCCAAACACGGCGAGTCGAGTTGATGCCAAAGAGCTCGATTTTAGTCTCATCTGACCACAGCACTTTCTCCCAAGCCTCCTCTGAATCATCCAGGTGCTCATTGGCAAACTTCAGACGGGCCTGTACATGTGCCTTCTTGAGCAGGGGGGACCTTGCGGGCACTACAGGATTTCAATTCATTACGGTAGTAGTGTTACCAATGGTCATCTTGGTGACTGTGGTCCCAGCTGCCTTGAGATCATCAACAAGCTCCAGCCGTGTAGTTCTGGGTTGTTCCTCACCTTTCTCATGATCAGGTTCACTCACGAGGTGAGATCTTGCGTGGAGCCCCAGACCGAGGGAGATTGATGGTCAATTGGTGTTTCTTCCATTTTCTAATTATCGCACCAACAGTTGACTCCTTCTCACCAAGCTGCTTGCCAATGGTCTTGTAGCCCATTCCAGTCTTGTGCAGGTCTACAATTTTGTCCCTGATGTCCTTAGACAATTCTTTGGTCTTGCCCATTGTGGAGAGGTTGGAATCTGATTCATTGATTGATTCTGTGGACAGTTGTCTTTTATACAGGTAGCAGTACTTAATTAGACTACTAATTAAGTAAGAGGACTAATCTGTGTGCCTCCTGGTCACATAACCGGTCTGTGGGAGCCAGAATTCTTGCTGTTTTGCTAGGGGGTGAAATACTTATTTTCCTCAATAAAACACAAATAAATGTTTAAAATTCATATAATGTGATTTTCTGGGATTTTTTTAAATATTCTGTCTCTCACTGTTAAGATGAACCTACCATGAAATGTATAGACCGACCCGTTCCGTTCCTTTCTTTGTAAGGGGGCAAACTCACAAAATCAGCAGGGGGTGAAATACTTATTTTCCCCACTGTATATATACACCTCCCTAAAATGTCTGGGGTTCTGGCTCCTCTGAGGTTGCAGGAACACAGGCAGCTTCACATTCACATTTGGGCATCTAGTAGACACCTTTTATCCAGAGTGACATACACACAGCGTGGTTACATCTTTTACTGAAGCGGTTGGGTATGGTGGCAATGCCCCCCACATGAATCGAAAGCGCAACCCTCTTTTAAAAGCCAGGCCCCGAACCATTCTGCTACCCTGCCACCCACAGGACTCACCAGCCCTTGGGGGGGAAACTCCTTCTGCTGGCCTCCCTTCTGCCATAGAGCTATTTTTCATTTCGAGAGCAAGTCACCCCACCAGGTGTCCTCAGGCTTGTGGAACGGGAGCTTCATAACCCACAGCGGTGGCGCTGCCTGTTTCGGTTCCCTAATCCTGTTCTCCGAGAGAAGGCAAACTGCACCGGTGTGGTTCCATTACCCTGTTCTCAGAGAGAAGGCAAACTGCACTGGTGTGGTTCCGTAACCCTGTTCTCAGAGAGTGCTCAGTGCTACAACTTAGTCTCATTCCATCCACTGTGTAGCTTCTGTTAGCCTCTTAACCCATGCTCGATTCACTCCGTTTTGGCTGTATTTGACTGTGTATGGGGAAAGTGTGTATGTGTGTGTGTATGTGTGTGTGAAAGAGAGAGCGAGAGAGTGTGTGTATGTGTGTGTGTGTGTGAGTGTGAGTGTGAAAGAGAGAGCGAGAGAGTGTGTGTGTATGTGTGTTTACAATGTGTGACTCTGTGTGTGTGTCTCTCTCAGGGCTAGTAATGCAGGCTTGGTGCTGTTGTTGCTGGCGGTGACATCTGAAGCCAGTGTGGGGTAAGCCCTGCAGAGGATTGAGGACACAGCTCTGAAACGCAAACCTTTTCACTCGCTTTTAAGCCAGACCCACATACCAGCTCAGCCCCCATGTCTTTCTCACAGAAGCTAATCCTCCACAACTTTACAGAAACAAAACCACTCACACTTCACAGCAGCTAGACAAATCACACCTTACATTAACTGAACAACTCACAATGTAAAGCCACTAAACAACTCACACTTTACACAAAATAAAAAACTCACTTTACAAAAACGAAACTGCACCTACTTTACAATTAAACCACTTGTCACTGTCATATTACAGGAAGCTGTGTATTCTGCAAGTCTGTTTGGAGTAGTTTATTTCTCTGGAGTTTAATCTGTAATGTGTAATGGATGTGTAATGTGTGGTGTGTAATGGATAATGTCTAGTGCTTAACGGATGATGTATAATGTGTATGGTGTAATGTAGTGTTTAATGGCAGGGCTGTATCCATGCTTTCCTCCAGTCCCAGTAACTCCTCCAAACAGACTTGCAGAATACAGCTTCTGTAATATGACATGACAAGTGGTTTAATTGTAAAGTAGGTGCCAGTTTCGTTTTTGTAAAGTGAGTTTTTTTATTTTGTGTAAGTGTGAGTTGTTTAGTGGCTTTACATTTGTGAGTTATTCAGTTAATGTAGGTGTGATTTGTCTAGCTGCTGAAGTGTGAGTGGTTTTGTTTCTGTAAAGTTGTAGGGATTAGCTTCTGTGAGAAGACATGGGGGCTGAGCTGGTATGTGGGTCTGGCTTTAAGCGAGTAGAAAGGTTTGCGTTTCAGGCTTTATGTCCTCAATCCTCTGCAGGGCTTACCCCATACGCCAGCCTGCTGACACAAGCCTGCATTACTAAGCTCCCTGAGAGAGACACACACAGAGTCACACATTGCTAAAACACATACACACACACTCTCTCGCTCTCTCTTTCACCTCACACTCACACACACACACACACATACACACCTCTCGCTCCCTCTCTTTCACACACACATACACACACACATACACACTTCCCCATACACAGTCAAATACAGCCAGTAATTAGATGAGGCATGGGTTAAAGTAGCAAATACACACAGTGGATGGGAATGAGACTAAGTTGTAGCACTGGAGGCACTCTCTGCAGAGAGAGAGAGAGGGGGAGGGAGAGAGAGAGAGAGAGAGAGAGGAGGGAGAGAGAGAGGGGGAGAGAGAGAGAGAGAGAGAGAGAGAGAGATATTATCCATCCATCTGCTCATCTATCCACCCATCCATCCATCCCTCATTCAAACACTACGCCATCACCCTGTAGAGTCATTACAGGCTCACACTCACTTTCATCTCAACGCTTACGTATTGCTTGCCCCAGGACGAGGAGGACGGGAGATGGACGAAGTGTGAGTCTGTCTGTCTGTCTGTCTGAGCGCATAGCGCTTGTCTGTCTGAGTGAGCGCGCCTGACTGGAGTGGGTGCAGGATGAGTAGAAAGTGAGTGTGAGCCCGTAATGACTCTTTACAGGGTGATGTGAGTGTTTGAATGAGGGATGGATGGATGGGTGGATAGATGAGCAGATGGATGGGTGGATAATATCTCTCTCTCTTCTCTCTCTCTCTCTCTCTCTCTCTCTCTCTCTCGCTCTCTCTCTCCCTCTCCCCCTCTCTCTCTCTCCCCTCCCTCTTCTCTCTCTCTCTCTTCTCTCTCTCTCTCTCTCCCTCCTCCCTCCCCCCCTCTCTCTCTCTCTCTCTCTCTCTCTCTCTTGTGCAGTGGGTGACAGAGTCAGGAGTGCTGAGGGGATCTCCAGGGTGAAGAAGACTCATAACGGTCGGGAGAGACAGAGGGAGTCCACTTCCAGCAGAGTCCGTTACAGGGAGAGAGGGAGTCAGTCTGTCTGGGTGAGGGGGAGGCTACAGGACCCACAGCCCTCCCCTGCCTCTGTTGTTCGACTGGCTGTCGCTGCCATGGCAACCACGGCCCCCTCTATGCAAGCCAGTTCAGGGCTGGGATCTCTCATTCCTGGGTGTGTTCTTCTTCGCTCTTTTTGTTTTCCTCCTCTCTGATCAAAGCAGGAAGAGAGAAGGTCCACGCTGCCACGGTGAGCGACACTCCAAAGACAACCGTCACCTGAACCAGCTGCACTCTGAAGCACAATAATAATAATAATAAAATACACATAGCCACACACACACACACATACGCCTCCTCCTGCCTCTGCTCAGTTATTTAAATGGTACTCTTTCTTCCCTCTCTTTTTGTTGCTGTTGAGTTTAATGCTTCTGCTCTCTCGTCTGTATGTGTGTGTGTGTGAGCGTGTGTGTGAGCGTGTGTGAGCTGTGTGTGAGCGTGTGTGTGAGCCGTGTGTGAGCGTGTGTGTGGTGAGCGTGAGTGAGTGTGGGAGCGTGAGTGAGCGTGAGCGTGTGTGTGTGTGTGTGTGTGCGCGTGCGTGTGTGTGCTATGCTAGAGAGAGAGATCCCCCTTCAGTGTGAGACAGGCAGGTGTGTGTGTGCGCGCGCGTGAGAGAGAGGAGCGCGTGTGTAAAGCTTCTAACGCCTTCATCTGCTGATGTGTGCTTTAATGAATGTCCTTGATTTATTTCCTTTGCCTTACAATTTCACACAAAAACAATAATATGATTGCGCCATTGTTGATTAATAAAAGCTGATTTCTAGTTTAGTTTAGTTCATGTGGCCGGAGAGCCCGGATGAGCTCATCTGTGTTGCTGTGAATGCATGTCGCTCAGACAGGGGCTAGTGTGTAAAGATATGTGATTGTGATGTCGCTTGTGACAGGGGCCAGTGTGTAAAGATATGATTGTGATGTCATGGACCAGACCTAACGGACGGTGTTCTCCGGCAGGATACTTCTCGCGGAAATAGATGCTGTATTATTTAAGCAAACGGACGGACCCGCTTAACCCACATTCATATTTCTATACCAAGACATCAGTGTACTGAAGGGGTGGGACATCTATGGGGTTTTTTAATGGATCATTTGAAACTTTTATTCCACTTTTGTTCTGATTTGTTTGTGCACTCGGCCACCTAGAGTCGCCTTCTCTTCTTTGCAGAATGCAACACGCCTTGATATTACTGTTTTCATATGTTGGGCAGTTCCAGATTTCACACCAATCAGAGTAATATAGTAACTGTACGTTAAGAGCCCTCCAAATAGTATAATATATTATTTATTCTATTTAAGCTTTACGTTGATGTTAAGTTATCTTGTCGGGCGCGAGCAGTCCTGACTGGGCGCCAGTGTCCGCTCTGGCCTGTAATCCCTGTCTGCGGCCGGAGCGACGCCCCGCTACAGCGTTTCCCGCTTAGCAGGTATTTCCCGCGCGCTGTTGTTGCACAATGGGACCCTGGTGGACCTGCGCAAGTGCGGTCCCGACTGCGCAGCTGTTCCCACTGGAGTGGGATACCTACCCAGGGTAGCAGAATGGTTCGGGCCTAAAGCACCAAAGAGGGTTGCGCTTTTCGATTCATGTGGGGGCATTGCCACCATGCCCAACCGCTTCAGTAAGATGTAACCACGCTGTGTGTATGTCACTCTGGATAAAAAGGTGTCTACTAGATGCCCAAATGTAGTGTGAAGCTACCTGTGTTCCTGCAGCCTCAGAGGAGCCAGACCCCAGACATTTTAGAGAGTGTATATATACAGTGGGGAAAATAAGTATTTCACCCCTGCTGATTTTGTGAGTTTGCCCCCTTACAAAGAAAAGAGATAGTCCGGTCTATAAATTTCATGGTAGGTTCATCTTAACAGTGAGAATGATATTTAAAAAAATCCCCAGAAAATCCCATTATATGAATTTTAAACATTTTATTTGTGTTTTATTGAGGAAAATAAGTATTTCACCCCCTAGCAAAACAGCAAATTCTGGCTCCACAGACCGGTTATGTGACCAGGAGGCACACAGATTAGTCCTCTTGCCAATTAGTACTCCCTGGTGAGTACTCGTTACCTGTATAAAGACAACTGTCCACAGAATCAATCAGTAGTCAGATTCCAACCTCTCACAATGGACAAGACCAAAAGAATTGTCTAAGGACATCAGGACAAAAGGTAGACCTGCACAAGACTGGAATGGGCTACAAGACCATTCTGGCAAGCAGCTTGGTGAGAAGGGTCAACTGTTGGTGCGATAATTAGAAAATGGAAGAAACACCAATTGACCATCAATCTCTCCCTCGGTCTGGGGCTCACGCAAGATCTCACCTCGTGGGTGAACCTGATCGTGAGAAAAGGTGAGGGAACAACCCCAGAACTACGGCTGGAGCTTGTTGATGATCTCAAGGCAGCTGGGACCACAGTCACCAAGATGACCATTGGTAACACACTACGCACGTAATGGATTGAAATCCTGTAGTGCCCATAGAGTCCCCTGCTCAAGAAGGCATGTACAGGCCGTCAGAATTTGCCAATGAGCACCTGGATGATTCAGAGGCTTGGGAAAGTGCTGTGGTCAGATGAGACTAAAATCGAGCTCTTTGGCATAAACTCGACTCGCCGTGTTTGGAAGGAAGAAAAGCTGCCTTGGACCCCAAAGACACCATCCCCACCGTCAAGCATGGCGGGTGGGAAACATATGCTGGGGCTGTTTCTCTGCTAAGGGGCTGGGGCGACTTCACGGATCGAGGAGGATGAATGGGGCCATGTGCCGGGAAATCTTGGGTGAGAACCTCCTTCCCAGCATGGACACTGAAAATTGATTTCTAAGGATTTGGAGAGGATCTGCAAAGAGGAGTGGGCAAAATCCCTCCTGGGATCTGCGCAAACTTGGTGACCAACTACAAAACGTCAACCGCTGTGCTTTACAAGGTTTTCTCCACCAAGTACTAGTCATGTTTTGCTAGGGGTGAAATACTTATTTTCCTCAATAAAAACACAAATAAATGTTTAAAAATTCATATAATGTAATTTTCTGGGATTTTTTAAAATATTCTGTCTCTCACTGTTAAGATGAACCTACCATGAAAGTATACACCGTTCTTTTCTTTGTAAGGGGGCAAACTCACAAAATCAGCAGGGGTGAAATCTTATTTTTTCCCCACTGTATATATAAATATGTTTGATTTTTTTAAAGGGGAGATATTCCTGAGTTGAGTCCGTAATCCCTCGAGGAATCTTGACCTGTTGTAGTAAACTGTGAAAAAGAACCAAGACTGATTTCCACGGTCGGCATCCTGATGGAAGTCTCTTACGCCAGGCACCATTTTGTCCTGCGCTTCGTCCTCAAATAATGCCGATTCCATCATTTCTCCCAATACAAACACTGTCGTTTAAGTTGTTTTGCTGGTAGCTGCACGCGCACCACCGTCTTGTGAAGGGTTAAAACAAAACATGGAACACATACATTTCAATAAGTCAAAGTTGGGATGAAATGACCAATCACAAGCATCACATCAGCTGCTCTGTTCTATTAGCGCGTGCAATCTGATACCAGCGGTGATACGGTGAAAACGGAGATGTTATTTACATTTTA
>JAINUG010002538.1:0-10276 GCA_029706075.1 Aldrovandia affinis | reverse complement strand
TCTGGCTGGGCATTGAACCCACTTTTTTTGTCAGGGTACAAAATTGACACCTCATCTAACCATATTGTCACTGAATCACTAATACATTATGAATCATAATAGCCATAATAATATACCAACACACAAGATAAGGAACAAGGGTTTCATATTTGGCCAATTGTTTGAAATTTAAGTTTCAAAATTTAAGTTACATTTTTGAATATGTAGTTGTTGGTCCTTATTGCAGTACAAATGCAATGGCATATACATATTAGGATAGGAAGGAAAGATAGGAATATACTTTATTAGCCATTTTACAAGGCCATTGAAATCTGTCTTTTCACCTGTCTCCCCTAGATACACACACACATATTAACCAAAAGTCACTGGCTCGCCTTCAGATCATTCGGAATTCTGCTGCCAGGCTTTTAACAAACAAGAATGTTAGCACTGAATGTGGGGTACACTGTGTGAATACTGCACTGAATGTGGGGTACACTGTGTGAATACTGCACTGAATGTGGGGTACACTGTGTGATACAGTGCTGAATGTGGGGTACACTGTGTGAATACTGCACTGAATGTGGGGTACACTGTGTGAATACTGCACTGAATGTGGGGTACACTGTGTGAATACTGCACTGAATGTGGGGTACACTGTGTGATACAGTGCTGAATGTGGGGTACACTGTGTGAATACTGCACTGAATGTGGGGTACACTGTGTGAATACAGTGCTGAATGTGGGGTACACTGTGTGAATACTGCACTGAATGTGGGGTACACTGTGTGATACAGTGCTGAATGTGGGGTACACTGTGCTGAATGTGGGGTACACTGTGCTGAATGTGGGGTACACTGTGTGATACAGTACTGAATGTGGGGTACACTGTGTAATACAGTACTGAATGTGGGGTACACTGTGTAATACAGTACTGAATGTGGGGTACACTGTGTGATACAGTGCTGAATGTGGGGTACACTGTGTGAATACAGTACTGAATGTGGGGTACACTGTGCTGAATGTGGGGTACACTGTGCTGAATGTGGGGTACACTGTGCTGAATGTGGGGTACACTGTGCTGAATGTGGGGTACACTGTGTGATACAGTACTGAATGTGGGGTACACTGTGTAATACAGTACTGAATGTGGGGTACACTGTGCTGAATGTGGGGTACACTGTGCTGAATGTACACTGTGTAATACACTGTGTAATACAGTACTGAATGTGGGGTACACTGTGATGAATGTGGGGTACACTGTGTACTACAGTACTGAATGTGGGGTACACAGTGTGAATACAGTACTGATTGGGGGGTATACTGTGTAATACAGTACAGAATGTGGGGTACACTGTGTGAATACAGTACTAAGCTTTGCTGCTTTTCACTGCATGAACTGTAAATAATGTATTCTATTTATGCTGTTGTTTTGTTTCAGGGACTGATGTGAATTGAAAAACTGGGCTGGCCTGTCAAGGTTACAAAAAAATTATTTCACTTTCGGATTCATGTAAAATAATTTCAATGTTTCAATCTCAGGATTTATTGGAAATATATTGTTTTCTTTATATTAAAGAATGAAGTATGAATATATGACAAATGTAAGATGTTATGAGGCAGCTGGTTAAACTAAACACATTTGTAGGTGTAGTTTTGCACAAAACCAATAGTATTCAATTTGTCTGGGTAGGAATATATGCTCTCGGGTGTGCATTGTCATTACTATTTTATTTACTTTATTTCTAATGCTTAAAAGTGTTCTTCGTATTCCAATAAGCCCCCAACTGATCCATGGTGGTTAAAGGAACTGATTCCCTTCCTTCAATTGAAAAAAATAAAATCAGTGGTGGACAAAGTACACAAACCCTTTACTTGAGTCAAAGTACCGATACCCTGATAAAATATTACTCCAGTAAAAGTAAAATTCCTAACTTCATTTGCCTTTGAAATGTAGGTGAGTGAAAGTAAAAATGGAAATACTGAAGTAAGCACAGATACTTGAAAAGTACAGTAAAGTAAATGTGCTTCGTTAGTGTCCAGCACTGAATAAAAGACATAATTGGAGTGTGGGGGAATAAAAGACATAATTAGAGTGTGGGTGAATAAAAGACATAATTGGAGTGTGGGGGAATAAAAGGACTGCTGATGCTCCTTTCAGATCCTTTGTTGTTTTTGCAGGGGTTTGGTGGGAGCAGGGCCGTGCACAGACATTTTGGGGGGCAGGGGCTCAAGCAAAAAAAAGGGCACTCACCCCACCGACATGCCCTATTCCCACCCCACCGACACGCACTATTCCCACCCCGATGTTGCCACACCGCCGCCATCCATAATCACACACTATGTTCATAACATGGAACCTGTTTAAATTCTACTGAAACACATTATTCTATGAAGAAACCACAGATTTGATGTAGTAATGCAAGTCAGTCAGTGTAAGTAATGCAGTCAGTCAGTGTTCAGTTGTTTAGACCAATTCAGAAAGTTAGGAAGGATGAAATTGAATGGCATTCAAACAAAAACAAAAAACAGGGAAACACACTGCTACATGCCCAAACAATAATACACTTTTAAACATAACGTTTTTAGAAAACTGGCTATAAAGAAAAGGGGGTGACTATACTAAACTAGCAAAACTATGCAAAACGTAACTACCTGCTTCAGAAATTAATTGCATATTTGTAAGTTGTCCTGCATGACGGAGATAACGTAGTTTTAATGATAATTAGAAGGGGAAGGGGAGGGTTGGAGACCGGAGTGCTTTTTAAATTGATAAGGTGTATTTATTCGTGGATACTACTATACATTTCCCTCTTTATATTTGATAGAATTTCAATAACAAATAAAGAAAAATTTAATTAAATTAAAACCAGCCAAAAAAAGGGTACTTTTTGACACTGAGGGCAAAAGGGCAGGGGCTCAAGCCCCCCTTGGACCCTATCTGTGCATGTGCCTGGGTGGGAGGAGCAGTGGATAAGGACATGGGGTTTTTCATTAACATTGACTGTAAACACTCGTGCAACAGGCGAGTTGTGTTGATTGCTAATACAGGGCTGGGAGGGTATATAAGCTCTCTTGTAGACATTAAGGGTGTCTCAAAGAGTGAGCATAAGCAAGAGCATAGGCAGAGGAAGAATTGGAAGAGCGATTTTGGTGGCAAACTGGGAGTGGGCCCGCTCTTGTAGGACTGTGTTTTTTTATTGATACTTTCCCACCCTAGCCATTGTGGGTGAGTATGTTGCAAGGCTGCAACAGAAACATTTTACTGTTTTAGAATTTGTTCAAGTACTTTTTTTTTGTTGACAAAGATTCATTGTTATGAACGTTTCTGATTAACAGTTTAAAAATGTCCCTCAAAAAACCTTTACAAATTATGCAAATGATGTTTACAAACCCTTTTAAGCAGTGTTTTGAAAAAGAAGATTCAGGAATCCAAGACCGGTCGATTCATGGAGAAGGAGTAACATGTAAGTAAGTAACATGGGAAAGATCACTGCGGATGTTCTCCTGAAAACACTATTATCCAGTGTCAGTTATTGCAAAGTAAAAAAATAGATTTTCTACAGGTGAGGAACACGCCACTGGGGTTGTGATTAATGAGAGATAAATAACTATCTCTACTTTGCTATTTCTGAGCCAGAACGAATGGGAGATGAGATTGAGAATGACTTAGCAAATAGCAAATTTTACATTTAGATAGATAGATATTTCATTTTACATTTACATTTTAAACAAAAACAATGGAGAAAAAAACAAAACAAAAAAACACAATTTTTTTTTTTTTTTTTTTTTTTAATTTTAGATTTAGCAGATGCTCTTAAACAGCCTTTCAGAATACCAAAAGAGTGACTCATAAATGTTCCCATTTATATTTATTTTTATATGGTTTGCTAAAAGCAGTGAGTTCTATAGGCATAAAGAGCAAAATAGTAATCATTTTACAACCAGAACTTAAACAATGTTTGATCTTGTACATTTTTGTTTTGATGCATCTTCTAACTATGATCTAGGGCAGGGTCTTCAACTCCAGGCCTCGAGGTCCTGTGTCTGCAGGTATTTGCTCCAACCACGCACTACACCACCTGATTTAGAATAATTAGTTTACCTCCTTGGTCCAGGAGGCGAGCTAATTAGTGAAATCAGGTGGTGTAGTGCGTGGTTGGAGCAAATACCTGCAGACACAGCGGACCTCGAGGCCTGGAGTTGAAGACCCCTGATCTAGGGATACGAATTTTCAAACAGGCCGTACCAGTAACTGGCAAAATAAAGGAAACACTTAAGTAAACTTAAGTAAAAGGTCACTGAATAGTTTGATGAGAATGAAAACGATGTCAACCATATCATTTTCACAGACAGTGCTACTAAGACAGTGCTATCAGAATTATATTGGCTCTGCACAGAAACCATGACTGAAAATCATTGTCATTGTTAACTAAACCAGCTTGTTCCTAAAAGCTTTGTGTTGATCATGTATTCATGCTTTCTGCTTTATATCACAAAGGTCAAACAATTTGCAGCTGATTGTGAGATTCCATTATCCTTCCATCTGCAGGTAAATAAACGTATACACAGAAGGGATTACCATTTGTCGTGAATTGAAAGGGAAATAAGTTTCCATGAAATGAAGCCTAAGGAATAGATTAAATTATTTGCAGCTTATCAAAAGAAGGAAATGATCAACCTGGAAACTATTAGTTCTCCTTACATAGACTAAAATATTTAACCGATACAAAGGCCTGCACAGATTTCTTCCTTATAACCTGTGTCTGTTGTTTCTTTAACAGTGAAATCTAGATAATAATAATAAAACAACCTTTGAAATGTGAGTTGCTTCTAAGACCGTTTAGCTCCTATTCCAGAAAATGTTTTATTGAAAGTTGAACTATATTCCCCCAGTGATTCATTGCTCACCGCGGAGCAGATCCTACGTCTGAGAAGGTAATTTCTTTACAAAACCAATGAAAACATTGCTTAAACAGGCACATTTTATGAGTATATTATTTATAATAATGCATGGTATTGAAGTTAATTTCCTTTGAATAATCCTTTAGAATGATAATAAGTGTCACAAGTCAAATTAAAACTAGTAACAACCATTTACTTTGATCTAAATGAGACTAGTTAACTGGCAGCATAAATTCATATAGTTGTCCATATTGTAAATGTTTTGTCTTTAAATATTTTCCTCAAATGTTATTTCATTTTTGATCATAGACTTTTTTTGTGGTGTTTCATTACAGATGGAAAATATATTCCCTCTTCTTGAGCAGTACAGGCTGCAGGCTTTCTACCAAAAATTTATTGAAATGGGAGTGAAAGATGTGAGAGACTTCATTGATAGCATTGACGATGAAATCGTAGAAAGTTTAGGTGAGTATTGTTTCTTATTCTGAAACTAGCACAAACCAGAACGCTTTAAAATGTTCATCAATAAGAGTCACTGAAATGAACGCAAGAGCCATCTACAGGCACAATAGAACATGTACAGATTTGGGACTTTTATAAAGACACTCCCTTCACCTAAAGAGAACAGGCATCTTTGGAATGTAGTCTCTATGTTCTGAGAGAATGTTGCCTGTGAGCAGGCATCCATATTGAATTGATATGCCTAGGTTTTGATGTTTGATGTTTTGATGTTGATTGAGATGCTCTGGTCCTTTTTGTGCAAAAAAAAAGTTGCAATAAAACAAATGAAGTCATACATTTGTACTTCCCGTAGCTCAGTAGCTAGAGCATGGCACTGGCAATGCCAATGTTGTGGGTTTGATCCTGTGGGACTACATGTCCGTCATTCGGATGGGATGGTAAAAACCGAGGTCCTGACTCTCTGTGGTCATAAAATATACCATGGTGCTTCTTGAAAAGAGTAGGGTGTTAACCTGGTGTCCTGGCCAAATTCCCAAGCAAAACAATATATATACAATTAATTTCCTTGCCTCTCCACTGTGTATCTGATGTGTAGTCAGTTTGTACTGGTGCACTATGGCTGCCGTCGTGTTCACCCAGGTGGGTGCTGCACATTGGTGGTGGTTGAGGTGAGTTGCTCCTATCATTGTAAATTGCTTTGGGTTCCTTGAAAAAGCACTATATAAATCCAATATTCAATTCAACTCAATATTAAAAATGCATTTAATTGTGAATATGAGAGCCACTCACACCCTCTCCAAATATTTGGCCTTGCCTGATTGGGGAATGGAATGCTTCCTTTCCTGAATGTGCCATGCATGTTAAGCTTGTTTGGCAGGGTCTGCTGAAGGCCACGGTCAAAGTGTAAAGATTTTAAAACTAACTTCTGGGTCCTAGTAATGTTTTTGTGTTCAGGTTTCCTAACATAATACTTTCCCACTCAGGTTTAAGCCAACTGGAGAAGAAACGGTTTGGTAATATGCAGACTCACATTGAGAGGCTTTACGTAATCCCTGTAAAGAAGTCGATGGAGGCGTTCCGTGTGATGTACAGATTCCCCAAATGTCCTGAGCCCAAAGAAATCAGCGGTAAGAGACCTTCCTGTATGTCATCCATGCTTTTACATCTCCGGGATAACTGTCATAAATTCAATACAATCAATAATAAAGTCATATCAGGGATATGGGCCACAGTCCAGAATGGCAACCAGGAGTCCCATGGGGCGATGCATAATTGCATATATCACTGCTAAGGGGGGAGGGTTGTAGTCCGCAGGATAGCCCCTGCCTCACTGCACAATTGCTACTTCCCTGTTTGATCAGGTGCCACCAGCTACACCAGCTATTTTGTAGTCCTTTGCTGCAATGTCAGCGCTCGGTTATTTGACATTGGAATGGAAAAGAAGTGGTGGCTGGCTGCAAGCATTCTGGTGAACGTCCTAGTGTCCTAGAGCTAGTGTTCATCCTCCCAAATGGACAGAGGACATTGCGGCAATGTCGGGGGCTTACAATTTGGGCAAATTGTAAACTTACAAACTGGGCAATAAACAAAAATAGTAGATAAAAAAAGGTGAATCCTGTGTAATGAAGTCTTTGTAGTGGCTTCCCCATGTCAGTGCAGGTATTGTGAGTTGGGAAATGGAATACTTTCAGTACTGAATAGAGCAACTTGTGTGTTGTATTCAGTATGTGGCTAGCCAATCAGAGAATGAGGGAGGATATTTGAATCTTCATCGAAAGCACAACCCACCCCCAGAAAACGAACTAAACTTACTAACGTCGAATAGTGCTAACCACTGAAAATCGAACATGAGACACCGTTATAAGCAAATCTGGTGCTGCAGGTCTCAATAAAATAACAGTAGGGCAGGGATTTAGGTGCTGTGATCATTGTTCTGTTGTATTAACTATGCTACAGCTAGCAAACAATGGATTTAATTATCCTCCTGGTCAGTGGCAGTCACCACCAGCATGGAAACACACCAAGCCCAAACACCTTCACATTCGAAGGGTGTTGCAGTCCATTCAAGAGAAAAACGCTTACAAGGTTCCAGAGCACTGTGGCTATTCAATGAACCCTCGGTTATGTTTCACTCCTCTTGTCATACGGTGCACAGACATGGATCCATCTCAGAACACGCTCGAGGACCTGATGCTCCGGATTGGTTTTCTGGAAAAGATTGGCAATGACAAAGCTGTGTGTCTTTACTCAGTGGAGGGAATGCCTTTAACAGATGATCCTTTCTTCAACACATGTGAGTGCACAAGTGCCTGATTGAAGGTTTTTTATTTGAAAGTGATTGTTTTAAAAAAAATTCTGCAACAATATTGTTTGTCACTAAATACTCTATGTGAGAATCCTGGAATGAAATCAATGTAATTTACAAGTGCAACAACAACTTATACAACTATTATTTAAAACAAATTTCGTGGTTCTCTGTGGCTCAGTTGGTAGAGCACAGCATTAGCAAAGCTTAGGTTGTGGGTCCAATCCCCGCTGGGGCCACATATACTGAAAAAATAAATATATATGCATTCACTACTGTAAGTCGCTTTGGGTGAAAGTGTCTGCCAAATGGCATATATGGCATGGAGTATTGAACACATCAACATTTTTCCCAGTAAATGTATTTCCAAAGAGGCCATTCAAGTGAAATTTGCACCAGACTTTGGTATTAACTCAAGAAATCCAGACAAAAAATCTAAACATTAAAGTCCATATGTAAATCAAATTATGTGTAATAAAGTGGAATGACATAGGAAAAAAGTATTGAACACACTAACTGAAATTAATTCAATACTTAGTGGAGAAGCCTTTGTTTGTAATGACAGCTTCAAGGCGCTTTCTGTATGAAGTAACTAATCGCCCGCAGTATTCAGGTGTGATTTTGACCCATTCCTCTACACAGATTGTCTTTAAATCTTGAAGATTGCAGGGGGCCCTCTTGTGAATCTGGATCTTCAGATGCTTCCACAAATGTTTAATTGGGTTTAAGTCAGGTGATTGACTGAGCCATTCCAACAAGTTGATTTTCTTTCTCTGAAACCAATTGCGAGTTTCCTGTATGCTTTGGATCGTTGTCCTGCTGGAAGGTCCACCCACGTCTCATCCTCAGCATCCTGGTGGATGGCAGCAGGTTCATCTCAAGAATCTCTCTGTACATGGCTCCATTCATTGTTCCTTCAATGATATGAAGTCTGCCAGTACCACGAGAGGAGAAGCAGCCCCACATCATGATACTTCCACCTCCAAACTTCACTGTTGGTATAATGTTATTCGGGTGATGTGCAGTGCCATTTCCCTCCAAACATGGTATATTGTGTGACAACAGTTGTGTGTTCAATTTTGGTCTCATCTGACCAGAGTACATGCTCCCAGTAGTTCACTGGTTTGTCCAAATGTTGTTTGGAAAACTTTAAACGAGCTTCAACATGTCTTTTTTTCAGTAGTGGAGTCTTGCGGGCTGAGCGTGCACAGAGGCCATGGCGGTGGAGTGCATTGCCTACCTAATGTCCTTTCTGTCACAGTTGTACCTGCTGCCTCCAAGTCTTTCTGGAGCTCTTTCCTAGTGGTCCTTGGCTCTTTGGCTACTCTTCTAAGTATCCTTCTGACTCCCTGATCAGAAATCTTGCGAGGAGCTCCTGTGCGTGGCCGGTTGATGGTGGAGTGATGTTGCTTCCACTTACGGATAATGCCCGCAATGGTGCTTACTGGAAGAGTCAGAAGTTGTGAAATACGCCAATTCCATTTTTATGTTTTGCAACAATCTGGTTGCGAAGGTCTTGAGAGAGCTCTTTGCTTTTACCCATCATTAGATGTTTCTTGTGTGGCACCTTGGTAACAAAAAAAACCTTTTATAGCCCATCAATATATTCTAACCCAGCTGACATTAATTAGCAGGTTCCTTGCCTTTCCTTGCTGTGGTGTACTGCTTTTTGTTAGTGTGTTCAATACTTTTTTCCTGTTTCATTCCACTTTATTACACAACTTTATATTTACATATGGATTTTAATGTTTAGATTTTTTGTTTATTTTTTGAGTTAATACCAAAGTCTGGTGCAAATTTCACTTGAATAGGCTCATTGGAAATACATTTACTGGACAAAATGTTGATGTGTTCAATACTTATTTCCCCCATTGTAGATTTGAACAACAGAACTGATTTATAGTATGTTTTGGATAAGTTTCTGCACACAATTATTTGATGCAACAACCACAAAGAAAATACATTTTTAATCATCTTAAAAAATATTTTCATATGTACAAGAGGTGTCATTTTATAGTGAAATAAAACTTACAGTATGACATGTGACTGGCTAAAAGCATGTCACCAAATTGGCCACTTTGGAGAGGTTTTGGGACACCACATGGAAGTAAATGTATGAAGCATTTAAGAAATTACACATTTATAAATGTATGAAATATTTGTTAAACATTTACTGAATGTTTCAATTTGGCATTTATACCTGTAATTTCAAACCTTGTATAGAAAACATATTTTTTGTGTTAAATGTGGGGAAAAATGCATGGCAAATTGTATTTTATGCCAGATTTGGCATCCCATAGTGAACCAAGCCAGCATATCATAAGCAGACAGGTTGGGTTTTAATACACAATTTGTATCCTCATTCATAATTGACAGGGTCTTTGAAAGAAAGACACATTGAAAATGGAATCGAGCTTTATGCCATATTCACACCCAAGGAGAGCCTTCAGTTTGCAGATGAAATCCCTTTAAAGAACACCCGTGAGATCCCTGGGGTTGACACAGTCCGGTGCCACATCATGCTGAAGGTGTGTATCTAAATATGCAAGCACTCGTACTGTGTTCAGGAGTAAACATACAACTTTCCATCAACGCTTATTCAGATGTCATTTTATTTTCAGTGAA